>JAEIGP010000540.1:0-121492 GCA_018904095.1 Zaprionus ghesquierei
ATACGATAGGCTTGGGTACGTGAAGTTCTGTGAGACTAAATCGGTCACTGCTTATCAAGCGCGACGACTAAGCTGCAATACGGCACAGCAAGCACAGAGGGGCTGCTGCGCCGATAACTGGGCCACGGGTACATATACATCGTCTCTTTGTATAAGAAAGGGTATGTGCGAATGTGTAATGTAACCACAGATAGTCTAAAATTGCTTATTAATCAATACGTTTATATGCAGGTACACACATACATACATGTGCGACAAGAGTGTTGTTAATACAAGAACTGATAGTGAAATCTAGCAACCAACAGAATAATGTGCATACAAACAGACACAACTAGGACACACACAGTACTTGCACACCCACGAGCAGGCACACATACTACAACGCAACTGCCTAGCCTTTAGCGGACAGTCAGTTAATAGTTTCCATATAGAACTTATACGAGATATTTTCAATTATATGTAGGGTAATTTATTTAATTCCTCATTAATTCACCGGGCACACTGCAAGGCTTTAATTATAAATTAGAGCGCGACATAAAAACGCACCAAAGTACAATCAACTTGGGAGTTTACTCGTTTGCATATGTATGCACAAACATACCTATTTAAATATACTATTGTAGCATGTACATTCATATGTATGATAATTAGGCAGACGAACGAGAAGACAACGGAAAAGCAGCTACATAAAAAACAACAAGAAATAAGCATGTTAGGACGCGCCAGGTCTATCATTGCAAGTAATTGTCCTTTTATACCCGCTACTCATAGAGTAGAAGGGTATTATAACTTTGTTCAAACCGAAAATGTATGTTACAGGCAGAAGGGAGACCTCCGGACCCCATAAATATATATATTCTGGCTCAGGATCATCAGCCGAGCCGATAGAGGCGCCATGTCCGTCTGTCCACAGTGAAAATCTAGATCTCAGCTATTATGTTGAGCTAGGACAACCAAATTTGGCGACAATATGTGTTATTATTGCACGCTGATCTAAGTTTATTTTGGATTTTGGCCACGCCTTACCGCCCCTGCAAATCAAAAACATTGATAACATGTGCAATTTTGATGCCATATTGTTCATTTTCGGTTTACATGATAACTATAGCTAGCCCAATTTGGTAACAATCGGATAATAAACAGAGAAGTTATTCAGCTTAACGTTTTCCATAGCTGTAAGCAGCGCTGCCGGCAGCACAGCGCTGGCAGCATTGTGCCCAATCGTGTGTGCGTGTACGGTGGTGAAATGTTGTTGTATCTGCAAAACGAATAGTACTATTATGCATTTACGGTCTTCTTGAGTCCCCGCCTGCATCAAAAATTAAATGTGTGCAAAATGTTTTTTATACCCGCGCGCTCATATAGTGAAGGGTATTATAACTTTGTTCAAACCGAAAATGTTTTTAACAGGCAGAAGGAGACATCTCCGACCCCATAAAGTATATATTCTGGCTCAGGATCAACAGCCGCGTCGATATAGCCATGTCTGTCTTTCTGTCTGTCCGTCTGTAGGTCGGTACTTCCGTGTGAAAATCTAGTTCTCAGCTATTATACCAAATTTGGTGACAAAATGTGTTATTATTGCACGCTGATTAACGCTGATGATTGGATTTTGGCCACGCCCCCTTACCGTAAATCGAAAAAATTTGATTACAAGCGTAATTTTGATGCCATATTGTTCATTTTCGGTTTATATGATAATTTTAGATGATCTCAGAAAATTTGGTAACAATCGGATAATAAACACAGCAGTTATTCAGCTTATCGTTTTTCATAGCTGTAAGCAGCGCTGCCGGCAGCATGTGTGCGTGTACGGTGGTGAAATGGGTTAAGTTGTGGAATAAAAAACGAACAAAACTATTATGCATTTACGGGTTCGAGTCCCGCCCGCAACACACATTTAATATGTGTGCAAAAAATTATTTTTTTTATTTTAGATTTTAACTTTGCATAAATATTGTAAGTCCATGGCCTTTTACGGTTAAAATACGATTGTGCTGGGTAGCGGGTATATTATAGTCGAGCATACTCGAATGTAGCTTTCTTACTTGTTTTTAAATAAACATCCATTTTTAAACTTCATTTGAAAATAAAAACATTGTATTACGTTATTTGTCAAAAGAAAGGAGATCTGGTATACGCACATATCGAGGAAACACTGTACCCACTGTGAAACTTTGTCGCAATTTGTTAACATAACCAAAAGTCACAAGCGTAATTTGGGCGTAATACACACATGGTATGTAAATGGTCAAGTGCAGTGTCAGCATGATTATGCATTAGAATATGTGCGCATATGAATCTCCCGCTTGATCGCTACGCTCAGCTCATATAGTAGAGCCGTTCCTATGCCGGTTTTTCTGGCAGCGCAATTGCGTGGCATTAGGTTAAGAGATATGAAAACCTTTAAATGACTAAGAATAACAGCTAAACAGGGTAGACGCCCTTCAATTTACTTTTGAAAAATAAAAAAATAAAAAACTTTCAAGAGGAGATCAAAAATATTAAGGAAAGTAATACAGTTTTAGACAACAAATTTGGCATGATGATTCCTGTAAATCATGCGCAGATGAAGTTTATTTCAAATTTAAAGTGCCAACGCCCACGTGAATCAATAACTTTAAATATAAAGAAAAGTATTAAGCTTACAACTTTCTGCTTTGGAACACGTAAAAATGTGGAAATATGCACCCAATCCCAAATTTACAATCTGATCGGACAATTAACAGAAGTTATTAAAGAAAACGTTTATCATAGTTCCTTTGCCCGAGTTACCTGTTACTGAATGTACAGAAAGTGTAGATTAAGTTGAAGTTGCAAAAGAAGCTGTTCTTTAAAATAAACTTCTGTTTGCTGTTGTCAAAAACGAACTGAACTCCTCTTTATTTCTTCAACTCTTGCTATACCAAATGTTCCAAGTGAGTATAGCTGCTGTAGCATCAGTTTAAGTGTTTTCGCAAAAACTGTGTCTTTCACCTGAATTGTGCCTTAACAAAGTATTACAATGCTGAGTTGAGTGCACTGTTTCTAGGCGGCTTGACGGGGCGGAATCGAATCATATGTACCCTGTAAGGGGGATTCGGTAACTCCTCCCCCCCTGGAATGGAGAAAGGGTCTCATCGAAGGAATGGCCGGAACGCAAACCGATGGAGGCTCCACCTGCAGTTCGTACATTTGTGTGTTGAATATTCGTATTTTAACATGAAAAGTATTGTAATAGCCGTTAATATAGGTTTCTTAGGTTAACAATCTATATAAATGTTCGACTGATTCTAAGATAACACATTGGTTGGATATGAATGCGTTTATCGATTTGATTTTTTCTTCTGATAATATGAATTTAGGTATTATATTTAGCTTACTTAACAATATACTCTCTGCTATGTTATTTATATGATTGTATAGAACATCTATGTGGAAACTTAATCTAGTAATTTATTGGCGCAGATGTTTTTCATTGTGTTCTTCATTTAATGATTTGTATATCTCGTTTCTATAACTTTTGATAAATTGGTTAATTATTTCTTGCTCCTGGTTAATGTGCTCAGTAATGTTTTCAAATCTTAAGGAGATTTCTTTGTTAAGTATCGTTTGTTTGTTAACTTGCTCTGTGGTTAGATTTTTATTTTATTTAACAACGTTAAATTTATTTTTAATAGATTGTGCGTCTTTACCGTCCATATTCCCTGTTATAACTTTTATAATATTACTTAACCTCTCTTTTCCCTTCTTTTGGGTATCAGTGCATTAATTTTGATTTTTAAATGATCTACTATTGCGTTCAAACTAGATAGTTTGTAAATCTATAATTTACTTGTTTTATGCTGTTCAGTGCGGTTTCAATTTTTTTTTATTTTCCAAAAAGTTTCTCGTGTTAATCTTTTACGGTGTGTCTCAAAAATAACCAAACTTTATAATCTAATCATACAACATACAGCGCCATCTAGACTTTCTTGATTCGATCATAACTGGTAATGAGATATGGTGCTTTAAATATGACCCTGAAACTAAGCGTCAATCTGCTGAATGGAAGTCCAAAGGCGAGCCAAAACCGAAAAAATTGCGTTTTCAGAAGTCTCGAATCAAGACATTGTTGATTACTTTTTATGATTCAAAGGGTATTGTTCACAAGGAATTTGTTCCAGAAGGTCAAACTGTTAATGAAGAATGCTATTTAGGCGATTTACATCGTTTGTGGTAAATAATCGGTCGTCTTAGACCAGAATATCCAGAATCCTAACCATTCAAGCAGCCATAGTGCCGAGGTATAAATGACATAAAAAAATCTATACATACGCTGGTTGATCGTTCCAAACGTTGTTTTGAGTCAAATAATAACTATCAAAGACAATATAATATGTATTATGTTGTATATCCAAAAAGTTCGGTTAAGTATGAATATATCTCATATCCGTATAGCATGCGCAATAATAAGGCTAGAGTATTTAGTTTTGGTGTGAATTATAACTATCACCACCTAAACGATCGCTGAAAATTTGGTTCCGGTCGGATAATGAACATAAAAGTAATTCAACGTTTCATATAGATTTGCACTGCGCCCACTGCAAGCAGGCAAGCAGTGTTTTTTCCAAGCAGTGTTTTTTTTCCAACTGCTTGGACTGCTTGGTGTCTAACTAAAAATTATATGTGTTGTTTATTATTTTTCTTTGAAAAACACGTTTACCAATAACTGTTTTCTAAATCTGATTTTTTTCATAACCTTGAACAATACATGGTCTTATACAGTCAACACTTGACTGTAGCCGTTCTTACTTGTTTTTTATACCCGCTACTCATAGAGTAGAAGGGTATTATAACTTTGTTCAAACCGAAAATGTATGTAACAGGCAGAAGGAGACACCTCCAACCACATAAAGTATATATATTCTGGCTCAGGATCAACAGCCGAGTCGATATAGCCATGTCCGTCTGTCCGTCTGTCTGTCCGTGTGAAAATCTAGATCTCAGCTATTATAAGAGCTAGGACAACCAAATTTGGTGACAATATGTGTTATTATTGCACGGTGATTAAGTTTATTTTGAATTTTGGCCACGCCCTCTTCCCCCCCGCAAATCGAAAAAACATTGATAACAAGTGCAATTTTGATGCCATATTGTTCATTTTCAGTTTACATGATAACTATAGCTAGCCAGATGATCTCTGAATTTGGTAACAATCGGATAAAAAACACAGAAGTTATTCAGCTTAACGTTTTCCATAGCTGTAAGCAGCGCTGCCGGCAGCGCTGCTTGCAGCATTCTGCCGAATCGTGTGTGCGTGTACGGTGGTGAAATGGGTTAAGTTGTGGACTGCAAAACGAACAGTACTATTATGCATTTACGGGTTCGGGTCCCGCCCGCATCAAAAATTAAATGTGAGCAAAAATGTTTTTTTTTTTTATTTTATATTTTCACTTTGCATAAATATTATAAGTCCATAGCCTTTTACGGTCAAAATATGATTGTAGCCGTTTTTTTCTTCCGCAAATAAATTATGTACAAGCAGCTGGGTAGCGGGTATATTACAGTCGAGCACACTCGACTGTAGCTTTCTTACTTGTTTTATTTTAGATTTTGACTATGCCTAAATAATTTAAGTCCATGGCCTTTTACGGTCAAAATATGATTGTATCCGTTCTTTATTGTTCCGCAAATAATTTTGATGTATGAGCAGCTATGTAGGTATCGGATATATTACAATGGAGCAGTCTCCACTGTAGCTTTCTTACTTGTTTCCGTTTAATTAAACTCTGAAATTTTATATCGATGAGGTTTTATTCAACTCTAAATTGTGACTGAACTGAAAAGATTTTAGAATACTCTAAGATAGCTGTGGGTATTGGGCGGCAACGCGGCAGAGCTCAGCAGATCTGGTTTGAACTGACCATGATTTTGCGCTTGTAATCAATGGTCTTTTGATTTACAGGGGAGGAAGGGGGTGTGGCCAAAATCCAAAATAAACTTGATCGGCGTGCAATATTAATACACTTTGTCACCAAATTTGGTAGTTCTAGCTCTTATAATAGCTGAGATCTAGATTTTCACACGGACAGACAGACGGACAGACGGACATGGCTATATCGACTCGGCTGTTGATCCTGAGCCAGAATATATATACTTTATGGGGCCGGAGGTGTTTCCTTCTGCCTGTTAAATACATTTTCGGTTTGAACAAAGTTATAATACCCTTCTACTCTATGAGTAGCGGGTATAATTATATGTGTTGTCTATTATTTTACTTTGAAAAACACATTTACCAATAACCGTTTTCTCAATATGATTTTTTTCATAATCCAAAATCCATGGTCTTATACAGTCAACACTTGACTGTAGCCGTTCTTACTTGTTTTTTTAAGTTTTTACCTTTTCACTAGCTTACATTATTTGAATGATGCGGCTATGCCTCCTTATAGTATAGGCCGGAGTCCTTTCTCCTTTTCTCATTCTACTTGGGATCCTGCGACGCACACAAAAGAGAGGGTGTCCTGCGGGCGTACCTGACAAGACTCGTAGACCACCGATAAATCAGCAACATTTAATTGGCCAATCATGTGTTGCCTTCCGCTTTCCAAATTAATGGAAAGAGTCACTTCGGATTAAAACTGGGTTTGTTTTGGGCCAGTGGAGTCGCACAATACATCTTAGTTTTTTGCACTAAACTGAACTTAATCACTTTTTTCGCTCAGTGGTCCCTGCTCGGGCGTCAATTTATTATACCTGCTACTTAAGATTAGAAGGGTATTACAACTTCGTTTAAACCGAAAATATATGTAACAGGCAGAAGGAGACATCTCCGACCCCAGGCTCAGGATCAACAGCCAAGTCGATATTGCCATGTCCGTCTGTCCGTGTGTCTGTCTGTCCGTCTGTCTGAATAAATGTCGAGATCTCAGCTATTACAAAAGCTAGAGACACCAAATTTGACATGATGGTTCCTGTATACCATACGCAGATCAAGTTTATTTCAAATTTGGAGTGCCATGCTAACCACCCACGAAATTCGATAATTTTTGAATATTAATGAAAGTATTACAGTCACGGACCCCAAATTTGGCATGATGGTTCCTATAAAACATGCACATATGAAATTTTTTTCAAATTTGAGGTGCCACGCCGACTGCCCACGCAAATCGATAATTTACGAATATTAAGGAAAGTATTTAGATTACAGATGTCTGCTTAAGAACACATAAAGACGCTGATAATATGCACCCATTCCCAAAATTACAATCCGATCGGGCAATAAACACAGAAGTTATTAAAGAAATCAATTTTCATAGTTCCGTTGCCCGCGTCATTACAGCATATCGTCTGCATCGTTTTAACCTTTGTGTGTGTGTCTATATGTGTGTGCGAGAGCGAGTCACTACTAGTTAGTGCAACTACGAAGTTGGTCGAATGGTATCTTACGGTAGGGCGCGCTCGAATGTAGCTTTCTCTACTTGTTCTTATTTAAGATATTGACTTTGCATAAATATTGTAAGTCCATCCAAATATGATTGTTGCCGTTCTATATTGATCCGCAAATAATTTTGATGTATGAGGAGCTGGGTAGCGGGTATTTTACAGTCGAGTGTCTGTAGCTTTCTTACTTGTTTTTATTAGACCATGGATTTTAAAAAAATACATTGTCTATTGTGTTTGTCGAAATGTGCGTAACAGGCAGAAGGAGGCATCTGCGACCCCATAAAGTATATATACTCTTGCTCAGGATCACTAGCCGAGTCGATTAAGCCATGTCCGTCTGTCCGTCTGTATGAACGCCTATATCTCAGTAACTAAAAAAGCTATAGTCACCAAATTTGGTGACAACACTCTGTAAAATTCCTATTAAAATTTGGGCCACGCCTTCTTCCGCGCCCGCAAAAGTGATGTATGAGGAGCTGGGAAGCGGGTATTTTACAGTCGAACACACTCGACTGTAGCTTTCTTACTTGTTTTTATTATACCATAGAATTTAAAAAAATATATGGTCTATTGTGTTTGTCGAAATTTGCGTAACAGCCAGAATGAGACATCTGCATCTATGTAGGTATCGGATATATTACAATCGAGCAGACTCGACTGTAGCCTTCTTCCTTGTTTCCGTTTAATTAAACTCTGAAATTTCATATCGTTGCGGTTTTATTCAACTCTAAATTGTGACTGAACTGAAAAGATTTTAGAATACTCTAAGATAGCTGTGGGTCTTGGGCGGCAACGCGGCAAAGCTCTGCAGATCTAATTTGAACTGACCATGATCTGCAATGTCAGCAATTTGTCGTCAAGGGCTTAAAGTGCGCGCACAGACAAACCCCGGGCGCTGTTGATGGCATTTGCGACGTTTTGAGCGGATGTTTAGATTATTGAACTGAACAATGTATTACAATGTTGCAGTTCTTCAGTTGGATCGGCGTATGTTTAGTTTATTGAAATTAGCAAAGTTGCAATTCTTGTTAAATATTTGTTATTTATTATTTAGGCAATGCATGTTAAATGTTGTTTTGTATTTATTGTTATTATTTATTGATTAGTTAGCTGTTTGTATAGTTTTGTTTTAACTGTAGTTAACTTGTATGTTCATTTTAGCTATTGTTAGTCGTCGGCTCTTCTTCTAGTTCAATGAGTTCGGCAGCGCTAGTTACCAGAGCGTATTAGTCTTTGTATGTGTAGATGTGTGAGACCGAGTTAATGCCATCTATTGACATTTCTGGAGTTTAACTATTAAGTTTGTCAAATGGTATTTTACGGTCGGCCTCGCTCGACGACGATGTATATATCGATATATCTGTCCGATAGCATTGCATTTAATGGACATACTTAGACGTATATCAGGAAAGTTTCACTGTCTAATTTTGATAACATTTTCAGTGCCTTTAAAGGAAATACTCAGACATATATCGAGAAAATTTCATGGCGATATCTTAAAAAAACACCAAATTCGACCGATAGGTTCTATACCAGCTATACGATATATCGGTTTAATTTCGATCAAATTTGAAAGCCTTTAAAGCGCATACTTAGACATATATCGGGAAAGTTTAATAGTAATATCTTAAAATATAACAAAATTCGACCGATAGCTTTTATGACAGCTTTACGATTTATCGGTCCGAACCGGCTTGTTTACAGCGCGAGTTAACATGCCCCTCGCCCCGGCCACAGGGAAACAACACCGACCTGGCAAAAAATCCAGAGCCGAGGAGTTTCAACGAAGATCGCCAACACGAACTCGGGCCGATCGCCAACACGATCGGTGAGTGAACACACTCGGCCGAAGAGACATTTTGCCTAAGCATACAACTTTTTGTAATAAAGAGACTCATTCTCGTTTCATACCCCGAACTACACAGTTGTTTTTTTGAAAGCTTTTCCTCCCCCGGCCACAGGATTGTAACTGGCGCAGCCGGACTACGGACAAGGGATTAACAATGCCCACTACGCTTATCGTTCTAATTCTAAAGAGGTGATGAACATGTGACGGCAGTGGTTGTGGGGATTTTAGTAGTGAGTGGTGAAATAATAAATTAAATTAAAAAGTTATTGAAACATAACGACGTCCAAGTGCAAATAAAACAAAAGAAACAAACAAAACCAAGTTCAAATTGCTTCACAGGCGACCGTATATGTGTACATCAACCTCTGATAAGGCACCGGGATCGCTTGTGCGGGACAATTTACAACAATTATACCAACAAGTTGCTGCGTGTGATGACCGTATAAGTGTACATCAATCGCTGATAAGGCACCCGGATCATCCATACACCCCAACTCATAAAATGATACCAATTAAAAAAAAAAGAAAAAAAAAAGAAAAATTTGACATATCAAACTGCTGTGCGTGGTGACCCTTTGTATGTGGTTGGTATGCTTTTTTGGTTATTTCACCAGAATAGTAATTTCATCACTGTGGTAATATTGCATCAGCCCATATTTGCATTTGTATGTGGTTGGTATGCTTTTTGGTTATTTCACCAGAATAGTAATTTCATCACTATAGTAACTGTTTTGCGCGGCGGTAGGCTGGCGCCGCTGTCGCTGACTGCGAGTTGTTATATAAAAAAAGAAGTGGTAAAGAGCTAGATCAGTCGAATATTAGACTTCATTGTGACCAGAACTCGCTGCGCAAGAAGTGAATATATACATCAGTCGCCGCCAAGGCAACGGTATCCTCCGCACAGTGATTTAAAATAAATAAATGTGAGTTGTGTGATTAACGACCGAATATGTGTACAACAATCGTTGTTAAGGCACCGGGATCCTTTTTATTTATCAATTTACATGAACGCAAATTTATTTTACAAATAAAAAAAAAATATAATAATAGTAAAACCTGGACAATTATTATTCATAACAATAAAAAAATAAAATAATAAATTAAAAATAAATATATTTACAGTGATACAGTTTCCTTCGGCAAATCAAGTAAGCATGTATGTGTTTGTGTTGCGCCGCTTGTAAAATTCTTACGACGTCGGCGCATCACTGTACATTGGCTGCCGCCAAGAGCTGATATCGCGCCAGAGTGGCGGCGCGATGCTTTACGCCGCGTTCGCTTGTACACTGTTAAATTCTGTTGAATTTTTTTTTTGCACACCACGCACTGCGAGAATAGAACCACTTCAAAAAAAAAAAATATATATATATATAAATAAAAGCAATAAAATTAATTAAAGAAAAAGAACAAACAATCCACAAACAACTTGACGTCTATTGTTGTCACATGTTCACTAACCTCTAAAATACACTCTATTGAATACTTATTTAATTCATGCATTACAGCTATAGTCGAAAACAAACAAAAAACTACAAAGATGGAAGAAAGCACAGCTGCACTTCACGAATGACATACAATTAACACTAAACACCGGGAAACAAGGAAAAGAGGAAACAGCGTAACGGACACACACATACAGGTTTTCTTTTTGTTCGGAAAGAATACACACATATTAAAATACACATTCAAGCATAGATACATATACATAGTATCACAAAATATAATACAATATATTACTACATTAATATGCAAACGAAAACAAAACAAACAAAACAAACACCAAAAAATTTCCCTATACAAAGGCACAAACATTTTTCTTTAACGAACTTAGGGAAGTCAGAAATAACACATATTCATTATAAAATAGGATAAACTACAATATAGACACTGTCTGATAATGTAAACAAAGTAGTAGTTATTAGCCAGTAAACTAAACATTATCCCTAAACTGTTATTTCATAAGGAACAAATAATAATATAAGATAGATAATAAGTAAACAAAGTGTAACTTTAGCATAAGATATAACGCTTATAAAAACAACACTCATGTTTAACATTAAGATACCCATTTAAAAAAAAAACGGTCAAATTCAAAATGTCGTCGGAGTTCGTGGCATACACCAACAACACGTCACCTAATCACCTTTCTCCGATCCGGCCATTCCCCTTATGGCCTTCTCTTCGGACTGGGGGGGGGGGAGGAATTAACATGCCCCTCTCCCCGGCCACAGGGAAACAACACCGACCCGGCAACAAATCCAGAGCCGAGGAGTTTCAACGAAGATCGCCAACACGAACTCGGGCCGATCGCCAACACGAACTACACAGTTGTTTTTTTGAAAGCTTTTCCTCCCCCGGCCACAGGATTGTAACTCGCGCAGCAATATGAAACATGTATACCAAGTATTATCAAGATAGCTCTACAACACACGGACGGACGGACGGACAGACGGACATGGCTAGTTCGACTCCCCTATTGATGATGATTAAAGATATAGAGATTATTGTTATGTAGCTTTCTTACTTGTTTATTTTAGATATTTACTTTGCGTAAATATTGTAAGTCAATCATCTTTTACGGTCAAAATATGATTGTAGCCGTTCATTTTTTTTCGCAAATAGTTTTTATGAACGAGCAGCTGGGTGCGGGTATATTACAGTCGAGCACACTCGACTGTAGCTTTCTTACTTGTTTAATTTTAATTTTATTTTAATTTTAAAATGTAATGTGGAAGTGTTTTTATACCCGCTACTCATAGAGTAGAAGGGTATTATAACTTTGTTCAAACCGAAAATGTATGTAACAGGCAGAAGGAGACACCTCCGACCCCATAAAGTATATATATTCTGGCTCAGGATCAACAGCCGAGTTGATATAGCCATGTCCGTCTGTCTGTCCGTGTGAAAATCTAGATCTCAGCTATTATAAGAGCTAGGACAACCAAATTTGGTGACAATATGTGTTATTATTGCACGCTGATCAAGTTTATTTAAGATTTTGGCCACGCCCCCTTCCGCCCCCGCAAATCGAAAAAACATTGATAACAACTGCAATTTTGATGCCATATTGTTCATTTTCGGTTTACATGATAACTATAGTTAGCCAGATGATCTCTAAAAATTTGGTAACAATCGGATAATAAACACAGAAGTTATTCAGCTTAACGTTTTCCATAGCTGTAAGCAGCGCTGCTTCCAGCATTGTGCCGAATCGTGTGTGCGTGTACGGTGGTGAAATGGGTTAAGTTGTGGACTGCAAAACGAACAGTACTATTATGCATTTACGGGGTCGAGTCCCGCCCGCATGAAAAATTAAAGGGGTGAAAAAATGATGTACAAGCAGCTGGGTAGCGGGTATATTTTAGTCGAGCACACTGTAGCTTAGCTTGTAGACTGTAGCTTTCTTACTTGTTTTATATTTTGACTATGCATAAATATTATAAGTCCAAAGCCTTTTACGGTCAAAATATGATTGTAGCCGTTTTTTTGTTCCGCAAATAAATTATGTACAAGCAGCTGGGTAGCGGGTATATTACAGTCGAGCACACTCGACTGTAGCTTTTTTACTTGTTTTCTTTTTTTTTGTTGTAATATAAAACAAGCATTTATTATAATAAATTTTGTTGCGCAAATTGATAATATATTGATAATCCAGCTAAGGAAAACGATTCGCAATTATGGTAGTGGCCTTGTGGTTAGAGAGCCTGACTGCAAGGCCAAAAGTTTTCGGTTCAATTCTCAAAATTACAGCAAAATACATTTTTTTTGTTTATTAAAGAATATATATATTTTTTGTAAGCTCATAGCGCGGTGATTTCCTTTCGTTTTTTATTTTTTATTTTAATATTTTATATATTAATTTAATCTATAATATTATAATATTATATTATGTGTAACAGCAGACAATAATTTCAATCTTATCTATAAATTACTTTTTTAGAAAAACTAAAGATTAATCGGTCTGTCTATTATAGTTATATAATTTTGACAGCAGCGGTAGCAGCGGTGGTGGAAGTTTCACCAAGAAAGTTTTCAATTGTTACCCATGAAAGTGGATCTGCAACACGATTTTCTTTACCTGTCCCTTGATATTTTCAAGCCAAACTAAGGCGGTGGTCACATAGAATTAGAAATTTTCGACCGAAAAGATAGGTATGAAGTATTTGGTGGCCCAGACAATAGCTAAAAGTTCCTTTTCTATTGCCAAATATTTAAGTTCGTGGTCATTGAGTGTACGTAACAAACCGGTTTGTAATCCTGTGAGAGTACAGCATCTAGCGCAATATTGCTGGCATCTGTAGTCGGTGAGAATGGTTTTTCAAAATTCGGGTAAATTAAGATTGGATCGGACATTTTAAGAACTTTTAATTTCTCGAAAGCGGATAAATAGTTTATATCGTGGGGATTTATCTTGGCTCCTTTCTTCCGATTTTGGGTCATTTGTTTTGTAATTTTCGCAAAGTTGGGAATAAGCTTTCTGTAAAATCCGCAAAGGCCAAGAAACGACTTTATTTGCTTAGGTGTTTTGGTTATTGGAAAATTCTTAATTGCATTATGTTTGTTACCTTCATTTGTTATAATGTGTCCTAGAAACTCTGACATTAAATGTTCTTCCAATGAAGTGGAGAATACCATTATGTCATCTATGTAGACCAAACAATCTTTATAGATAAGAGCTTCCAATAGATTGTTTATGCAACGTTGAAATGTGGCAGGTGCGTTTTTCAGTCCGAATGGCATTCGAGTGTACTGGTAGTGTCCATTCTTGGTAGAAAAAGCGTTTTTTGGTTTTGAATTTTCATCCATCTGGATTTGATGAAAACCTTTTGCTAAATCTATGGCAGTGAAATATTGTGATCTACCAAGTTTATCCAATATTTTATCCATAACAGGAATTGGGTATTTGTCGTCCACGGTAATTTCTTTTAGCTTGCGATAGTCAATTACTATCCTAAACTTTTGTTTTCCGGATTTATGACATGTTTGACAGTACTTGTGAAGGTCAAATTTTCACCTTCTCTGTACTGAATGTCTTTAAATTCGTGACGAATTTTAGTCAGAGCAGTTCGCTCTTCCTTGTTTAAATGATCGAGTCTGAATTCATTTGATTTTTTTAACTCATTTTCTATTGCATAATTTACTGCTTCGTCATCAGATGATGACGGTTCCAAACAGTTCATGCAGTCGGTATCGTCTTCTGAGTTTACTATTTGCTCGTTCTCATAGTGATTTAAGAAGTTGTATTTATTAAATTAACACATCGTTCGCTAAAATTGATTTGAGCGTTGGTGTCTTCTAAGAAGTCTCTACCTGGTAGCATATCATAATTTTCCGAAAAATTATGGATATAAAAAACTTGTTTATTATATTACTTAATTATTTTTATTATTATTATTATTTTTAAGTCAACAATAGCAGTCGACGTAAGAGTAACAGAAAAACAGATAAAAACAAGTAAGAACGGCTACAGTCAAGTGTGGACTGTGTAAGACCATGGATTTTTTAAGGTTATGAAAAAAATCAGATTGAGAAAACTTATATTGGTAATCGTGTTTTTCAAAGAAAAATAATAAACAACACATATAATTTTCATTTAGACGCCAAGCAGTCTAAGCAGTTGGAAAAAAACACTGCTTGCTTGCTTGCAGTGGGCGCAGTGCAAATCTATATGAAACGTTGAATAACTTTTATGTTCATTATATGATCGGAACCAAATTTTCAGCGATCGTTTAGGTGGTGATAGTTATCATTCACATCAGAACTGAATACTCTAGCTTTATTATTGCGCTTGCTATACGGCTTATCGATTTGCGGGGGGGAAGTAGCCGTGTCCCAAATTTTAATAAAAATTTCACACCGTGTATTCACATAAGTGTATTCACCAAATTTGGTGGCTCTAGCTTTTTTAGTTTCTAAAATATAGGCGCTTGCAATACAGTTTTTCGATTTACGGGGGCGGAAGTAGGTGTGGCCCAAATTTAAATAAAAATTTTACAGCGTATGATTCACATAAGTTTTGTCAGCAAATTTGGTGGCTCTAGCTTTTTTAGTTTCTAAAATATAGGCGTTCATACACACGGACAGACAGACATGGCTTAATCGACTCAGCTAGTGATCCTGAGAAAGAATATATATACTTTATGGGGTCGCAGATGCCTCCTTCTACCTTCTACATTTCGACAAACACAATAGACCATGTACTTTTTTAAAATCCATGGTCTAAAAATGTTTATTTAAAGAAAAACGCATTAACATAAGCAGTTTTGATTTTTTTTTTTTTTTAATCCTTATTATTCCGCTTGGGAACTTAGGGTCTCTACTAAAGCCTTCCATCGAACTCTGTTTTGCGCCGTCTGTTTAGCTCTATCCCATGTTGTGCCCGATTGGGTCCGTTCTTGGATGATGGTTTTCCTCCAGGTCATCTTTGGTCTTCCGTTACGTCTGCTGCCTTGGGGATTCCAGTCGAGTGCCATCCTGACTATACTGCTTGCGTTTCTTCTGAGAGCGTGACCTTTTCAGGCATTTGTTGCTGAAGACTTGCAGTCTCTGTGCCATTTTCTTGATGGTGAGCCATGTCTCACTACCATATAGCAGTATGGATTTTACGCAAGCATTGTAGATTCGGAGCTTTGTTCGCCTGCTTATTATCTTGTTGCTCCAGATGCGATAGAGTCTCCCAAATGCTGATCGGGCTTTGGCAAGTCGGTTTGTGACGTCGTCTTCCACTCCGCCATTGTTGGAGATGATGGTGCCAAGGTATGGGAAGCTTGTGACGAACTCTATTTCGTTCCCATATATGGTGATGTTCCCTTGACTGGAGTGGTTGAAGCGCATTGCCTTGGCCTTGGCTTCGTTAATCTCAAGTCCGATCTTGCTTGCTAGCCTGGCGAGGTTATCAGTCTTGCTCTGGATGTCGCAGAGCCTGTGAGAGGTCAGATAAATGTCGTACGCATAATCCATGTCCTCAAGGTGTCTGGTGAGGCTCCATGTGATTCCACGCTTGGGGTTGCACACTTCTTTCATGAGTTCGTCGACCACGATGTTGAAGAGTAGCGGCGATAATGGACAGCCTTGCCGAATTCCAGTATTCGTCTGGAAAGGTGCACTTATTTTTCCGTTGTGCAGTACCGCCAAGTTGGCATTATCATACATCGACTTGATAATAGTAATGATGTTGGTGGGTACTCCTTTCCTTGCCAGTGCTCTCCATGTTGCCGCTCTGTCCACTGAATCAAACGCCTTCTTGAAGTCTATGAACAGAAGGTAGAGCGGTGCTCTCCATTCCACAGCTTGTTCGGTGACTATGCGTAGTGTGTTTGCCTTGTCTACGCAGCTCCTGTGTGGTCTGAATCCCGTCTGTTCATCTCGGATTGTTGGCTCGATCTTTTCTTGAAGGCGCTCGTTCAGTAGGGTGGCCAACACAACTAGTGTTGAGAAGTCTGATTCCTCTCCAGTTATTGCAGTCACTAAGGTCCCCTTTCTTGGCGGGAGAAGTGCGGATGCAGTGTTTCAGCCATCAGCTGGGTATCAACTTGTAGAAGTTAGGCTGGCATGTTGTCTTCCCCAGCTGCCCTATTGTAGTTTAGCTTCTTAATTGCATCTCCGATTCCCGTACAGATGGCGACGAAGATGATATCCTGGCGCTCCCACTTGATGGGGCGATGCTTCGGAAGTCTGTAGCCACAGTTGTTGTCGAGACGTGGCTGATTTCCATGAAGTGTTGCCGCCATCTGCGGATTTGTGCGTCATCATTGGATATTAGGTTGCCTGCTATCTTGATCTCTGATACGTTGGAACTGTTTGTTGTATCTTCCGGTGATCCGTGCAATCATCTGGTATAGCGAGAGCATGTTGTTTTGTCCTGCCGCTCGTTCCGCGTTGTCCGCAAATCTATCCAGTAGCGCTCTCTTGTCGTCTCTGGCGGATAGTTTCACAGCTTTGCACAATGTCCGATATTCGTCGTGATTTTGCGCCAGCTGATCCGCCATTGATTTAAGATTGTTTCTCCGTCTGATTAGGTCCCACGTTCTCTCTGATATCCAGCCGGTCCTTTCGCGTTGTTGTGTGCCAATTGTATGCTCCGCGGTGGTCCAAAGCATCCTGCAAGTATGTTCTCATGGGCGGTCTTCGTCTAGGATCAGCTGTTCTCGCAACGAGGATGCCATTCTTGCAGTCAGGTTGCTGTCCCTCACTAGATGCAGATTTAAGGGGGCGCACTACGATGATGTCTATTGGTTCCGATCCTCGAGTGGTTCAACTTTATTGAAAGTTCCCCCCAATAACTAGTTGGAACAACTGACAGATTTCAACTAGTCTTTCACCATTGTCGTTGCGAGTCCCTATACTGTGCTGTCCCATTACTGGTTTGAGTCCGATGTTGTTGGAGCCTATCTTAGCATTGAAGTCACACATAAGAATAGTGATGTTACCTTGCCGTATCTTAGTGAGGATCGCTTTGAGCGCAGTGTAGCAGTCGTCTTTAAGGTCTTCATTAGCGTCTTCTGTCGGGGTATAGCATTGAATGATGTTTATGTGTCTAGCCTTGCACTTGAACCTAGCGGTAATGAGTCAGATACGGGTTCCCAGGAATGGAGCGCCTTCTTGATCTTACTGGCTACAAATATTCGTACACCATGTCCTTCATTACTGCCACTGTGCAAGACTAGATTGCTATTGGCTGTTGTTGTTTCCCCACTGCCAGGCCACCTCATCTCGCTAATGCCAGCTATCGCTACCTGCAGTTTCTCCATTTCTACCTCGAACTGTGCTAATCTTGAGGGTTCCTTTAGAGTTCTAACGTTCCATTGTCCAATTCGTGTCCGTTTTGAAATGCCTATGGTCGTCAACGAGTTAGGGGAGCCGTTTATGTTCAATTCTCTAGTGTTGGTTTCTGTAATCATTTTGGGTTTTCGTTCGACCTGGTGATTGGCCAGATGCGACTTACCCCAGAGGTGGGGCTGCCACCTGACGCCTACTGGGAGTGGCGTCCACGATTATCATTAGTTTTTGGTGTTATTGTAAGAATAACACGTAGAATAGATAAACGTGGAGATGCGATACAGTCTTAATTTTGGCATCATTCATAACTGGTGTTGTTGTTGCTGTCCTCAGAAAAGCAATGAATGGTACTTGGTTCTATGTGAGGGGTGTGGGGGATTTGGGCAAGGGGGGTTGCCGACAATTGTTAAAAAGGCATTGTGCAATTTAGAAAATGCCTTCTATTAAGTAGAGAAGCATTTGTAAGAGGACGATTGGAGGGTCATGTCTCTTGCCATGAGCACGTTTCGAACCTTCGACCTCATGTTTAGCAGACAAGTGTATTGTCCACTGGCCATGAGGCCATGCTTAGCGTACAAGTGTATTGGCCACTAGGCCATGATTAAAGCTAAGCAAATTGATTTACAAGGTGCGTTCCAAAGTAAAGAGGACTTTTTGAAGTCGAAATCATCATTGAAATTCATGGAAATAGAATTGAACATCTCCAAAACATCGATTTATCGCATTTTGACCGAACATTTGGGCTTACAAAAGGTGTGTGCACGGTTTGTTCCGCACAAATTGACTGACGACCAAAAATTGCTCAGAATTCAACATCATTAAAGAGGTAAAAAAAGACCCAAACTTCCTTTACAAGATTGTGACTGGTGCCGAAACGTAGTGTTTTCAATATGATCCCGAAACGAAACGCCAGAGTGCTGAATGGAAAGCGCCGGACGAGCCGAAACCCAAAAAATCGCGCCTGGAGAAGTCAAAAGTGAAGACAATGCTGATTTGTTTTTATGATTCCAAGGGTATTGTCCACAAAGCGTTTGGTGCGCCGTATTCGACGTGTTCGGCCCGAATATCGCGAAGATGGAAGTTGGCGTTTGTGTCGTCTCATCGATCGACGCTTGCGACCGATTATTTGACCAAAAATCACATTTTAACGATCAACTACTCCCCGTATTCACCTGATATGCCACCGTGCGACTTCTACCTTTTCGGAAAAATGCATTTGCCGATGAAAGGAAAGCGTTATGCAGACGCGGAGGCCATTCAAAAGGCTTGCACCGGCATACTGGCGGCCATACCGGGCAAAGAGCTAAAACACTCGTTCGACAAACTTTTGGACCGTGCAAAAAGCTGTATTGAAGCAGAAGGAGACTATTTTGAATAAAGTTAATTGATTTTGCGGATAAAACCATTTGTTCTGTCTATTTTTTAAAAGTCCTGTTTCCTTTGGAACGCACCTTGTAATTAATACATTTTAATTTTAATTAAGTTCAATATTTTAAAATGCAATATAATATATTTTAATTATAAAATTGTATTTATTATATCATTCGACAAATGAAAATGGTCAAAAATCGTATACTAAGATTGTGCAAAAGTATGTAACAGACAGAAGGAGACATGGCAGACCACATAAAGTTAATATATATATAAGTATATATTCTGGCTCAGGACCATGTCCGTCTATCCGTTTGACTGTCTGTCTGTCTGTCCGTCTGTCTGTATGAACGTCGAGATCTCAGCTATTGCAAAAGCTAGAGACACCAAATTTGACATGATGGTTCCTGTATACCATACGCAGATCAAGTTTATTTCAAATTTGGAGTGCCATGCCCACCGCCCACGCAAATCGATAATTTACGAATATTAAGGAAAGTATTACAGTTACAGACACCAAATTTGACATGATGGTTCCTATAAAACATGGGCAAATGAAATTTATTTCAAATTTGAGGTGCCACGGCCACCCCCCACGCAAATCGATAATTTACAAATATTAAGGAAGGTATTTAGGTTATTGATTTCTGCTTTAGAATACGTAAAGATGCTGATAATATGCACCCATTCCAAAAATTACAATCCGATCGGGCAATAAATATAGAAGTTATTAAACAAAACGTTTTTCATAGTTCCGTCATTACAGTATATCGTCTGCATCGTTTTAGCATTTGTGTGTGTCTGTATGTGTGTGTGACAGCGAGCTAGTACTAGTTAGTGCAACTACGGAGTTGGTCGAATGGTATCTTACGCTCGGGCGCGCTCGGCTACAGTCGAGCTTTACTTGTTATAATTTAATTTCGGGAAAAAATAAAATTTCTAGCCGATCCAGCATTTGTTGCAATGGATTGGGGAAAACCCAGAAAAACACAATCAGATCCAAATAGTTAATATTAGTTATTAGGATGAAGTATTAATAAGTTAAGAATAGAAATTTTTATATTAGAAAGAGAGGACTCTAAGTTGAGATTTCTAAAAAATTTGTTATATTTATCGCAGAGAAGACGGAAAGGGTCATTTAAGCTATAATTATTGGAACAAAAGTCTAATGACAGCTGAAAATTACGGGTAACTCTAGAAGGAACACTAAAGTTAAGTTGACTGACTAAAGAAGGGGAATGGACCTCAAATCTTATTAGTTTTATGATAAACAACACACTAAACATAATACAACTGTTAGCTAAAGAAGGAAGGTTAACTAAAAGAAGCCGATTATAATAAGGTGGTAAATCTACTCCTGGAACCCAGTTGAAACTACGTAAAGCAACAAGAAGAAACTGCTGTTGAACAGTTTCAATTCTGTCTTGATAAATTTGGTACTGCGGGGACCACACGCAAGAACCATATTCAAGAATTGGACGTACAAGAGAAAAAGTAACTTGATTGTAAAGGGATCATTAAATTCTTTTAATGAAACCAAGAACACGAAAAGCCTTGTTAACAATGTGTGTAACGTGTCGATCAAATTTCATTTTCTGATCAAAGAGAATACCTAGATCATTTACTTCAGTTTTCTTAAAATATGAGTTAGGTTAAAGGAATAGTTAATGACGTGATGGTTTTCTCTGCAAAATGACATAACTTTACATTTATAACAGTTAAGATGTAGCAGGTTATAGCACATGTCAAGATCCATTTGAAGAAAGTTTAAAGTTGTGTCATTATATGTCAGACAAAGTTTAACGTCATCAGCGTACATAAGGAAATTAATAAAAAGGTCAACAAGTAAAAAGCTACATTCGAGTGTGCTCGACTGTAATATACCCGCTACCCAGCTGCTTGTACATCATTTATTTGCGGAACAAAAAAAAAAACGGCTACAATCATATTTTGACCGTAAAAGGCTATGGACTTACAATATTTATGCAAAGTCAAAATCTAAAATAAAAAAAAAACATTTTTGCACAGATTTAATTTTTGATGCGAACGGGACTCGAACCCGTAAATGCATAATAGTAGTAGTAGTTCGTTTTGCAGTCAATAACTTAACCCATTTCACCAACGTACACGCACACACGATTCGGCACAATGCTGCAAGCAGCGCTGCCGACAGCTATGGAAAACGTTAAGCTGAATAACTTCTGTGTTTATTATCCGATTGTTACCAAATTTACAGAGATCATCTGGCTATTTATAGTTATCATGTAAACCGAAAATGAACAATATGGCATCAAAATTGCGCTTGTAATCAATGTTTTTTTTATTTACAGGGGCGGAAGGGGGCGTGGCCGAAATCCAAAATAAACTTGATGAGTGCAATAATAACACATATTGTCACCAAATTTGGTTGTCCTAGCTCTTATAATAGCTGAGATCTAGATTTTCACACGGACAGACAGACGGACAGACGGATTTGGCTATATCGACTCGGCTGTTGATCCTGAGCCAGAATATATATACTTCATGGGGTCGGAGGTGTCTCCTTCTGCCTGTTACATACATTTTCGGTTTGAACAAAGTTATAATATAATACGGGTATAAAAAGTAGAGGGCCAAGATGACCACCCTGAGGAACCCCAGACGAAACAAATATAAGCTTAGATTGGCTAGAATTAAAAAAGACTCTTTGCGTTCTCTTAGTTAAATAATCAGATATCCACAAAATAAGTTTTTGAGGAAAACCAATGAGATTTAACTTATGAAGCAATAGGTTATAATTAACGGATTCAAATGCTTTACTGAAATCAGAGTAGACCACATCAGTTTGCATTTTCCTCCGAAATCCTTTAGTTATAATTGGTGAAAACTCAAGAAGATTTGTATTTGTGGATCTAAATTTGACAAATCCATGCGGATAAGGGGAAATAACGGCCTTAAACATATGTGTTAATTGTGCAGTCAAACTCGGCAGCAGCCTAGTCATTAGTTGCTTTGTTATTTTCAAAAAAAAGATGAGATGGAAATCTTTTAGTTTTAAGTTTCAAATTAATAAAGTTATAAAATTGCTTAGGGTCCTGGGCAAACTAGGACGACAACGAATTAAAGTAATCATTGTAGCAGCGTGTATTTAAAACAGAGAAGTTAGCTATATAACGAGAATAGTCTGAAGGATTTCCAGTAGATTTAAACTTTTTAAAATACCTGGATTTCAAATTTCTTAAACTCATCAATCCACGAGAAATCCAAGGTGACCTATTACACTTTACTGGGTAAGCATAGGGAACACATAGATCAAAAAATCAATTAATAGATTTATAAAAATATGAGATACAAATATCCAAATCTGAACACAAATAAAAAGCACACCAATCATGATTTAGAATCAAATTATTAAGCTTAATAAAATTGGTCTTGCGAAAGCAGCGAGATTTTAATTTAGAAAAAGCATTTTCAGTTTGCACAGGAGTTGGGAATTTTAATGACAAGTCTAATGTAGAATGGTAAGGTAAAATTAAAGAATCAATTTTAGAAATAGTGTTTTGCAACATTACATCAGATAAAAAGTGAAGATCTAGCATTCTTCCCTTTATGTTAGAAATATTAATTTAAAATAATGAAAGTTCGGAAAGTGCAATAAAAAATTTATAAAAACTAGACGGAACTAAGAAATCTTTGGTAGTTCTAGCTCTTATAATAGCTGAGATCTAGATTTTCACACGGACGGACACACGGACAGGCGGACATGGCTGTATCGATTCTGCTGTTGATCCTGAGCCAGAATACATGTGGGAAAGGCCGATGTTCGGCTCGTTTACTTTAATAGAGACACTGAGAATTAAGTTTAGTTTTATAACATAATAGTTTTTTTCTAATTGGGAAATTAAATGCGTTTTAATTGATTCAAAAAATATGGATCTTGAGCACACAACCGACACAACTGACACTCCCAAATCGACTTCTCTATTTTCGATAGATCTTTTTTTATGTATACTGCGATTGCAGAGTTGCATCACAACTTGACTTATCCGATAATATTCTGATTTGACGACACGATTGATATCGATATTTAAAACTGTCGGCTACTTCTAGTGTTGCGAACTGATCACACATTCGGCCATCCTGGGTCATCATTCGGCTCGAATGATGTTTCTTGCGAAATTTCATCTACAGGTTTGCATTTTTTCATGTACTCAGTACTGTAAGAGTTTTTCCTGGACCTTCATGGTCACCAATTTTCTCTACTGCCATGTGGTAGAACTTTAACTATCTTATACGGACCAAAAAATTTTCCCTTAAGCTTTAAACCTAAACCGTATTGAGTTCTTTTAATAGCAACCAATTCATTCAACTTATATTTTGATTCTTTTTTACGATTGTTTTTGAACGTTCTGCGATTTTCCTGCTGGATTTCTTTTATATTATTTGCTGCTTCTAAACGGAGAACCTGGCCGTTTCCCCGAGGAACTCCTGTCGCTATCATTAGATGTTGTATCCCCTCATCTTCGCAATATTCCCTAAATATGTTAGAAATAAAAGCTGCACCTCTATCGGATATAATACGCTTAGGATTTCCGAACACTCTTGCTTGTCTCCTTCAGCTGACATATTTTTAGTTGGATAAAGCCAAGTAAATTTTGAAAATGCGTCAACCACAACGAAGATATAATTGTAACTCTTGCTATTCTGTTCTAGCGAACCAACATGATCTACGTGATATGTGCCTAAAGGTATATCCTCTTTTTTTATTGGTATTAAGAAACCTTCTTTCTTACCAGCCTTACTGTCTGAAATAATGCACTCAATACAACTTCTGACGATCTTATGCACTTTTGCAGATAATTGTCGAATATAGAATGTTTTTTCAACTGCCTCTTGCGTCCTTCTAACTGAAAAATGTCCTTGCCTATGGATACTTTTGATAATTTCTTCTTCCATCAGCGATGGTACTACTACAAGTTCCTTGATTGGATCTTTATACAAGATACCATGCTTAACATAGAAGTCATCATACGTACTAACGTCTAACACAGCTAATATAGCTCTAATCCATTCGTCTTTAGCCTGAGCCTGTTGCAACCTGTGATGTAAGCTATCCTCTAAAATGAAACAATACACGCGACTTAACGCATCGACATTCTTCATTTTTGTTCCGCTACGATCCTCGATTTCGTAATTAAAATCTTGGAGGAATAAAGCCCAACGTGATACTCTTAACGGCATATAACCGCGCTTTTTCATAGTCATTGTAAAAGCATTACAAACAGTAACTATTTTAAATTTGATCCCTAGCAAATACGCACGCCATTTCTTCAATGCTTCGACAATCGCTAACACCGCTAGCTTAAACGAATGGTATTTTTCTTCTGCTGGCTTCGTTTTACGGCTTAAATACTGAATCGGGTGAAATAGTTGATCTTCTCTAACCTTTTAAAGTAACACACCGCCATAACCGTACATAGAAGCGTCTGTATGAACCTCAGTCTGCGCCTTTGGGTCATACAACTTCAACACTGGTGCACTCGTTATTGCCACTTGCAACTGCCTGAATGCTGTAAGCTGATCTTCTTTAAATTCAAATTCAGCGTTCTTTCGAAGTAAGTCGGAAAGTGCTTTCGCTACCAACGCGTACGACTCAATAAAACGCCTAAAATACGATGTCAACCCGTTGCAAACTCTTACGATTGGATGGAATCGGAAAATTCTGAACAGCTTTTGTTTTTGCCTCAGAAGGCCTAATTGTACCTTCCTCTACGATAAATCCCAGGAAGTCTATTTTACTCTGCAAAAACCGACACTTCTTCCACTTGATTTGATTTTGAATTATACTCTGCTGCTCTACTCAACACGTAGCTCAATTTCTGGATACCTTCTGTTATATTCTTAGCCGGGATAATAAGGTCATCCATATACGTGACAACAATATCTTTTTGCACCAAATCGAAAAAAATTGCATGAATGAATTGAGAAAATACTGCTGGGGAATTAGATATTCCAAATGGAACAAAAAGGAATTCAAACTGCCCTGCGTGTGCGACAAACGAAGTAAATTTTCGGGAACCTGGTTCGATTGGCACATGGAAAAAACCGTTTTCAAGATCAAGTGTGGTGAACGCATTATGACCTTGCAACCTTTCGATAACATCATCTAACAAAGGCATAGGAAAGTTGTCTCTCACGATCGTTGCATTTAGCCGAAGATAATCACAACATAACCTTTTACTGCCATCTTATTTTGGTACAAGAACTATAGGAGATGCATATTCTGATGCAGTGGTCTGAATTATATTTTCATCTAACCACTTTGCAATTTGAGTATCGACAACACATTAGTCTGTATGCGATATACGTCTTGGGCGTTAAAAACTGGATACTCGTCATTCAACAAAACTTTCATCTGAATGGGACTTTTCTTATTCATTCCTGGTGAATATTCGCTTATCAGTTTCTCTACTGCCACAGCAGTTGGCTTGTCAAGGTCTGACAAATCAATATCTGATTCGTTTGTTGTTGAAAGCATGCAAATATCACCAAGCTCTTCAAACAATTCTAATTTTGAGTTGATCTCCAAGGTACTATTTGCAATAGTTTCATGCTCTTTCTATGCCCTTGGGCAAAATTTCACTGATTGCTCAAAAACAATCAGATCAACAACTTCCAAAACTGTGTTTCCAATAACAGCTGAATATTTTAAATTATCGTAGTCAACTACATGCAACGAGATATCTAGGTAATATCCGTCAATTTCAACTTTAGCTACAAAGCTACCTAGCGTATGAAGCTCACTGTTGCATATTCCAACAAGACAATGCTTTTCCTGGTTTAACTTAACGGTCCCTAGTTTCTTAAACACATCTGATCTAATCAAACAGAGATCACAGCCTGTATCAATTAACGCTGGAAGTGAAACATTCTTGCAGGTTAACTTTTTGAAAATAAATTTTCCACCAGAGTCTACTGTTTTAACCATTGTGTTCATGCTCTTTTCCTGCTTAATTAAATTTGAACTAACACAATCTGCTGCTTTATGACCTGGTTGACTGCATTTAAAGCATTTTACTGCCTGCTTACAATCTTTTGCCAAATGTGATGGATCACCACATTTGAAACATCTAGTTTTCTTACCGTCCGCTTTTTCAGCGTCAACTTTCTTGTCTTTACATCCTTCATCTTTTCCGCTATGAGTTTGATGGCTATTGCTACGAATCTTTTAGTAAATTAAAACTTGCTCTTTCAACTCTTGTACTGTCCTAGCTTGATACAAATTATTCTTATTACTTCTTGAATCGGAAATACCTTCAATAGAGTACTCTATTAAGCTTTTCTCGTCCAAACTAACTGACTTGCCTATTTCCATGAGACTGTATAAATATTCGCTGTAGTCCTCACCTACACGCTTGCGCCGATTTCGTAACATACGATGAACTTAAATTGATGAAATTTATGCTCCAAACTCTGCCAACAATACTTGTTTAAGTGAATTCCAATCAGAAATTCCGTTTTGGCTGCGCATGAATATTTTTGCTGCACCTTTTAGTAATTGCTTTGAATATATAATCTTTTGAAAGTTGTTCCAATGAACTGCTTCTGCGTTATCTTCATATTCTTGAATCCATTGTTTAACTGATGGCTGATCTGATCCACTAAACAGAGACAGTGAATCTGTAGAGTTAGCTATCACCGAATCGTTATCATCAGAGGTATCATCGCTTACATCAACTTGCAATCCAAAACTTTCTAGCAATCACTCTTGCAATGTTTGCTTTCTGCCTGTGGTAGGTAAGTTACGTTCTACCAACTTTTCTCGCAATTCTCTAACCCGTAATGCTAAGATTTCGTCTCTGTTCATGTTGTTACTGTTGTTGCTCGTGCTTTACAAGTATTTAAAACATTTTTAAAACAGAATATTCCTTTCTTGGTGGTAAATACAATTCAATTGTTTTAAATATTTTGCAACTTTAAACCTTTTGTTTATAAATTTAAACAATATAAAATTTAAATAAAACTCAATAACCTCACGGTCGTAGCACTGCAGTCCTGTATGTAGAACACGCAGCTGTTAAATTCGTCGCTCCGCTTTGCTTGATATCACCCTCTGTGATTTTCTCGCTGCTACTCAGCCTCTCTGCTAACTGTCTGCTCCGGCGTACTCGAACTCTTTACAAATCTTCGCTTTCAGCATCTGCCAAGCCAATCCGAACTACCGCGTACACGCACTCCTTACAGATCGTCGCTTCTAGCCTCTGCCAAGCTAATCTACTCTCTCACGCACACGCACTCTCTTCAGATCGTCGCTTCCAGCTTTTGCCAAGCCAATTTGCACTCGTAGTTCGCTATGTGTTACGACAGAATACACACTAGTCGTCTCGCTCTAGCTCACTGCAGACATTTAGCAACTGGCGGCAGTCCGTACAAAAATTTTTAACGGTTTGCTACTTCCGGTGAATTGAATTTAACAATGTCACGCCGCTATTTTGGGATTTGATTTCCACAATATTCGCCACTTTGACTTATACTTTTAAAGAATTATAATGCAACCAAGGCTTTTCTGTGTCACTGTTGTTCTTTTTTTTGCTCTCACAAATCTACAAATCTACAATGTTCGTCTCATTTACATCGCATAAGACGCTATATCCCACTTCTGCCACCAAATTTGTAGGAAAGGCCGATGTTCGTCTCGTTTACATTAATTGAAACGCTGAGAATTAAGTTTAGTTTTATAACATAATAGTTTTTTGCCAATTGTGAAATTAAATGTGTTTTAAATGATTCAAAAAATATGGAGCTTGACCTCACAACCGACACAACTGACATTCTCAAATCGACTTCTCTATTTTCGATAGATCTTTTTTTATGTATACTGCGATTGCAGAGTTGCATCATAACTTGACTTATCCGATAATATTCTGATTTGACGACACGATTGATATCGATATTTAATTTAAACTGTCGGCCACTTCTAGTGTTGCGAGCCGGGGTCGGAGATGTCTCCTTCTGCCTGTTACATACATTTTCGGTTTGAACAAAGTTATAATACCCTTCTACTCTATGAGTAGCGGGTATATACAACAAATGATGCTAAAGACGCGCAAATAAAAAATTGTGTAAATTGTGTAAATTTAGTGAAATTACAAAGCACCAGAGTTAATACGAAATGTTTTAAATACGCACCGGGTTAGCACAAACTTAAAAAACACCAAAGTAATTTAAAATTACAAATTATTTGCAAAGATTAGGCAGAAAAAAATTAGGAAAATATTGAGAGTAAAGGTCAACAAATCCGATTACCAGAAAATCACTCAATGAGAGGGGCAAAGTTTACCATACCGTTAATGGTGTGAACTGTCAACTTATTGGTTTTAACGGGAAAATTAAGGAAATTAGATTTAATAATATTAATTGTAGATCCGGTATCAATAATACAACGGAGCTTTATATTATTCATAATAATATTAATGAACGGGTTTGTTCTTGTTCGTCGTCCGAGGCATTTTGATGAAAATTTTCGGACGTGTCCATTCTTGATTGGCCCCTAGATTAATAGATTTATAAAAATATGAGATACAAATATCCAAATCTGAACACAAATAAAAAGCACACCAATCATGATTTAGAATCAAATTATTAAGCTTAATAAAATTGGTCTTGCGAAAGCAGCGAGATTTTAATTTAGAAAAAGCATTTTCAGTTTGCACAGGAGTTGGCAATTTTAATGACAAGTCTAATATAGAATGGTAAGGTAAAATTAAAGAATCAATTTTAGAAATAGTGTTTTGCAACATTACATCAGATAAAAAGTGAAGATCTAGCATTCTTCCCTTTATGTTAGAAATATTAATTTAAAATAATGAAAGTTCGGAAAGGGCAATAAGAAATTTATAAAAACTAGACGGAACTAAGAAATCTTTGGTAGTACTAGCTCTTATAATAGCTGAGATCTAGATTTTCACACGGACGGACACACGGACAGGCGGACATGGCTGTATCGATTCTGCTGTTGATCCTGAGCCAGAATACATGTGGGAAAGGCCGATGTTCGGCTCGTTTACTTTAATAGAGACACTGATCATTAAGTTTAGTTTTATAACATAATAGTTTTTTTCTAATTGGGAAATTAAATGCGTTTTAATTGATTCAAAAAATATGGATCTTGAGCACACAACCGACACAACTGACACTCCCAAATCGACTTCTCTATTTTCGATAGATCTTTTTTTATGTATACTGCGATTGCAGAGTTGCATCACAACTTGACTTATCCGATAATATTCTGATTTGACGACACGATTGATATCGATATTTAATTAAAACTGTCGGCCACTTCTAGTGTTGCGAACTGATCACACATTCGGCCATCCTGAGTCATCATTCCGCTCGAATGATGTTTCTTGCGAAATTTCATCTACAGGTTTGCATTTTTTCATGTACTCAGCTACTGTAAGAGTTTTCCTGGACCTTCATGGTCACCAATTTTCTCTACTACCATGTGGTAGAACTTTAACTATCTTATACGGACCAAAAAATTTTCCCTTAAGCTTTAAACCTAAACCGTATTGAGTTCTTTTAATAGCAACCAATTCATTCAACTTATATTTTGATTCTTTTTTACGATTGTTTTTGAACGTTCTGCGATTTTCCTGCTGGATTTCTTTTATATTATTTGCTGCTTCTAAACGGAGAACCTGGCCGTTTCCCCGAGGAACTCCTGTCGCTATCATTAGATGTTGTATCTCCTCATCTTCGCAATATTCCCTAAATATGTTAGAAATAAAAGCTGCACCTCTATCGGATATAATACGCTTAGGATTTCCGAACACTCTTGCTTGTCTCCTTCAGCTGACATATTTTTAGTTGGATAAAGCCAAGTAAATTTTGAAAATGCGTCAACCACAACGAAGATATAATTGTAACTCTTGCTATTCTGTTCTAGCGAACCAACATGATCTACGTGATATGTGCCTAAAGGTATATCCTCTTTTTTATTGGTATTAAGAAACCTTCTTTCTTACCAGCCTTACTGTCTGAAATAATGCACTCAATACAACTTCTGACGATCTTATGCACTTTTGCAGATAATTGTCGAATATAGAATGTTTTTCAACTGCCTCTTGCGTCCTTCTAACTGAAAAATGTCCTTGCCTATGGATACTTTTGATAATTTCTTCTTCCATCAGCGATGGTACTACTACAAGTTCCTTGATTGGATCTTTATACAAGATACCATGCTTAACATAGAAGTCATCATACGTACTAACGTCTAACACAGCTAATATAGCTCTAATCCATTCGTCTTTAGCCTGAGCCTGTTGCAACCTGTGATGTAAGCTATCCTCTAAAATGAAACAATACACGCGACTTAACGCATCGACATTCTTCATTTTTGTTCCGCTACGATCCTCGATTTCGTAATTAAAATCTTGGAGGAATAAAGCCCAACGTGATACTCTTAACGGCATATAACCGCGCTTTTTCATAGTCATTGTAAAAGCATTACAAACAGTAACTATTTTAAATTTGATCCCTAGCAAATACGCACGCCATTTCTTCAATGCTTCGACAATCGCTAACACCGCTAGCTTAAACGAATGGTATTTTTCTTCTGCTGGCTTCGTTTTACGGCTTAAATACTGAATCGGGTGAAATAGTTGATCTTCTCTAACCTTTTAAAGTAACACACCGCCATAACCGTACATAGAAGCGTCTGTATGAACCTCAGTCTGCGCCTTTGGGTCATACAACTTCAACACTGGTGCACTCGTTATTGCCACTTGCAACTGCCTGAATGCTGTAAGCTGATCTTCTTTAAATTCAAATTCAGCGTTCTTTCGAAGTAAGTCGGAAAGTGCTTTCGCTACCAACGCGTACGACTCAATAAAACGCCTAAAATACGATGTCAACCCGTTGCAAACTCTTACGATTGGATGGAATCGGAAAATTCTGAACAGCTTTTGTTTTTGCCTCAGAAGGCCTAATTGTACCTTCCTCTACGATAAATCCCAGGAAGTCTATTTTACTCTGCAAAAACCGACACTTCTTCCACTTGATTTGATTTTGAATTATACTCTGCTGCTCTACTCAACACGTAGCTCAATTTCTGGATACCTTCTGTTATATTCTTAGCCGGGATAATAAGGTCATCCATATACGTGACAACAATATCTTTTGCACCAAATCGAAAAAAAATTGCATGAATGAATTGAGAAAATACTGCTGGGGAATTAGATATTCCAAATGGAACAAAAAGGAATTCAAACTGCCCTGCGTGTGCGACAAACGAAGTAAATTTTCGGGAACCTGGTTCGATTGGCACATGGAAAAAACCGTTTTCAAGATCAAGTGTGGTGAACGCATTATGACCTTGCAACCTTTCGATAACATCATCTAACAAAGGCATAGGAAAGTTGTCTCTCACGATCGTTGCATTTAGCCGAAGATAATCACAACATAACCTTTTACTGCCATCTTATTTTGGTACAAGAACTATAGGAGATGCATATTCTGATGCAGTGGTCTGAATTATATTTTCATCTAACCACTTTGCAATTTGAGTATCGACAACACATTAGTCTGTATGCGATATACGTCTTGGGCGTTAAAAACTGGATACTCGTCATTCAACAAAACTTTCATCTGAATGGGACTTTTCTTATTCATTCCTGGTGAATATTCGCTTATCAGTTTCTCTACTGCCACAGCAGTTGGCTTGTCAAGGTCTGACAAATCAATATCTGATTCGTTTGTTGTTGAAAGCATGCAAATATCACCAAGCTCTTCAAACAATTCTAATTTTGAGTTGATCTCCAAGGTACTATTTGCAATAGTTTCATGCTCTTTCTATGCCCTTGGGCAAAATTTCACTGATTGCTCAAAAACAATCAGATCAACAACTTCCAAAACTGTGTTTCCAATAACAGCTGAATATTTTAAATTATCGTAGTCAACTACATGCAACGAGATATCTAGGTAATATCCGTCAATTTCAACTTTAGCTACAAAGCTACCTAGCGTATGAAGCTCACTGTTGCATATTCCAACAAGACAATGCTTTTCCTGGTTTAACTTAACGGTCCCTAGTTTCTTAAACACATCTGATCTAATCAAACAGAGATCACAGCCTGTATCAATTAACGCTGGAAATGAAACATTCTTGCAGGTTAACTTTTTGAAAATAAATTTTCCACCAGAGTCTACTGTTTTAACCATTGTGTTCATGCTCTTTTCCTGCTTAATTAAATTTGAACTAACACAATCTGCTGCTTTATGACCTGGTTGACTGCATTTAAAGCATTTTACTGCCTGCTTACAATCTTTTGCCAAATGTGATGGATCACCACATTTGAAACATCTAGTTTTCTTACCGTCCGCTTTTTCAGCGTCAACTTTCTTGTCTTTACATCCTTCATCTTTTCCGCTATGAGTTTGATGGCTATTGCTACGAATCTTTTAGTAAATTAAAACTTGCTCTTTCAACTCTTGTACTGTCCTAGCTTGATACAAATTATTCTTATTACTTCTTGAATCGGAAATACCTTCAATAGAGTACTCTATTAAGCTTTTCTCGTCCAAACTAACTGACTTGCCTATTTCCATGAGACTGTATAAATATTCGCTGTAGTCCTCACCTACACGCTTGCGCCGATTTCGTAACATACGATGAACTTAAATTGATGAAATTTATGCTCCAAACTCTGCCAACAATACTTGTTTAAGTGAATTCCAATCAGAAATTCCGTTTTGGCTGCGCATGAATATTTTTGCTGCACCTTTTAGTAATTGCTTTGAATATATAATCTTTTGAAAGTTGTTCCAATGAACTGCTTCTGCGTTATCTTCATATTCTTGAATCCATTGTTTAACTGATGGCTGATCTGATCCACTAAACAGAGACAGTGAATCTGTAGAGTTAGCTATCACCGAATCGTTATCATCAGAGGTATCATCGCTTACATCAACTTGCAATCCAAAACTTTCTAGCAATCACTCTTGCAATGTTTGCTTTCTGCCTGTGGTAGGTAAGTTACGTTCTACCAACTTTTCTCGCAATTCTCTAACCCGTAATGCTAAGATTTCGTCTCTGTTCATGTTGTTACTGTTGTTGCTCGTGCTTTACAAGTATTTAAAACATTTTTAAAACAGAATATTCCTTTCTTGGTGGTAAATACAATTCAATTGTTTTAAATATTTTGCAACTTTAAACCTTTTGTTTATAAATTTAAACAATATAAAATTTAAATAAAACTCAATAACCTCACGGTCGTAGCACTGCAGTCCTGTATGTAGAACACGCAGCTGTTAAATTCGTCGCTCCGCTTTGCTTGATATCACCCTCTGTGATTTTCTCGCTGCTACTCAGCCTCTCTGCTAACTGTCTGCTCCGGCGTACTCGAACTCTTTACAAATCTTCGCTTTCAGCATCTGCCAAGCCAATCCGAACTACCGCGTACACGCACTCCTTACAGATCGTCGCTTCTAGCCTCTGCCAAGCTAATCTACTCTCTCACGCACACGCACTCTCTTCAGATCGTCGCTTCCAGCTTTTGCCAAGCCAATTTGCACTCGTAGTTCGCTATGTGTTACGACAGAATACACACTAGTCGTCTCGCTCTAGCTCACTGCAGACATTTAGCAACTGGCGGCAGTCCGTACAAAAATTTTTAACGGTTTGCTACTTCCGGTGAATTGAATTTAACAATGTCACGCCGCTATTTTGGGATTTGATTTCCACAATATTCGCCACTTTGACTTATACTTTTAAAGAATTATAATGCAACCAAGGCTTTTCTGTGTCACTGTTGTTCTTTTTTTGCTCTCACAAATCTACAAATCTACAATGTTCGTCTCATTTACATCGCATAAGACGCTATATCCCACTTCTGCCACCAAATTTGTAGGAAAGGCCGATGTTCGTCTCGTTTACATTAATTGAAACGCTGAGAATTAAGTTTAGTTTTATAACATAATAGTTTTTTGCCAATTGTGAAATTAAATGTGTTTTAAATGATTCAAAAAATATGGAGCTTGACCTCACAACCGACACAACTGACATTCTCAAATCGACTTCTCTATTTTCGATAGATCTTTTTTTATGTATACTGCGATTGCAGAGTTGCATCACAACTTGACTTATCCGATAATATTCTGATTTGACGACACGATTGATATCGATATTTAATTTAAACTGTCGGCCACTTCTAGTGTTGCGAGCCGGGGTCGGAGATGTCTCCTTCTGCCTGTTACATACATTTTCGGTTTGAACAAAGTTATAATACCCTTCTACTCTATGAGTAGCGGGTATATACAACAAATGATGCTAAAGACGCGCAAATAAAAAATTGTGTAAATTGTGTAAATTTAGTGAAATTACAAAGCACCAGAGTTAATACGAAATGTTTTAAATACGCACCGGGTTAGCACAAACTTAAAAAACACCAAAGTAATTTAAAATTAAAAATTATTTGCAAAGATTAGGCAGAAAAAAATTAGGAAAATATTGAGAGTAAAGGTCAACACATCCGATTACCAGAAAATCACTCAATGAGAGGGGCAAAGTTTACCATACCGTTAATGGTGTGAACTGTCAACTTATTGGTTTTAACGGGAAAATTAAGGAAATTAGATTTAATAATATTAATTGTAGATCCGGTATCAATAATACAACGGAGCTTTATATTATTCATAATAATATTAATGAACGGGTTTGTTCTTGTTCGTCGTCCGAGGCATTTTGATGAAAATTTTCGGACGTGTCCATTCTTGATTGGCCACTAGATCTTGGTCTTTGCCTGTTATGGGTTGGGTTAGGAGCACTTGAAGAAGCTTGATTTGTTTGATAATTTGTTGGATTTTGTAATTGTGCCTGGTCTAGTTTCTGTTTAAAATCTTTATATAACTGCTCAATGTTCTGGCTATTATTATTATTAGACCATGTATTTTTTTTAAGATACATGGTCTATTGTGTTTGTCGAAATGTGCGTAACAGGTAGAGGGAGGCATCTGCGATCACATAAAGTATATATAATATTGCTCAAGATCACTAGCCGAGTCGATTAAGCCATGTCTGTCTGTCCGTCTGTCCGTCCGTCCGTCCGTCCGTCCGTCCGTCTGTCCGTCTGTATGCACGCCTATATCTCAGAACCTAAAAATGCTAGGGCCCCCAAATTTGGTGACAACACTTACGTGAATCATACGCTGTAAAATTTTTATTAAAATTTGGGACTGATTTGTTTTTAGATTTGCACTGGGCTCAATGCAAGTAAGCGATCAGTGTTTTTTCCAAGCAGTGTTTTTTCCTAACTGCTTGGACTGCTTGGCGTCTGTCTAACTGGAAATAATATGTGTTGTTGATTATTTTTCTTTGAAAAACACGTGTAACCTTGAAAAATCCATGGACTTATACAGTCAACACTTGACTGTAGCCGTTCTTACTTGCTTTTATTGTGATTATTAGTATTTTTATAATTCTGGTTTTGGCTGGTTGAACTTGACACTTGGTTATAATTTGGACTGTAGCTCTTACTTTTAGAATTGTTGCTTTGATTATTGAAAATAGTCAAAAATGCTGAACTAAGTTATTGCAAAAGTATGTAACAGCTAGAAGGAGACATGCCAGACCCATAAAGTATATACATTCTGGCTCAGGATCAAAAGCCGAGTCGCTTGCTATACGGTTTATCGACTTGCGGCTTCGGAAGTGGGCGTGGCCCAAATTTTAATACAAATTTTTACAGTGTATGATTCACATAAGTGTTGTCAACAAATTTGATGACTCTAGCTTTTTTATATTCTGAGATATAGGCGTTCATACAGACGGGCAGACGAACAGACGGTCAGACGGACAGACAGACATGGCTTAATCGACTCAGCTAGTGATCCTGAGCAATAATATATACATACTTTATGGGGTCGCAGATGCATTCTTCTGCTTGTAACGTACATTTTGACAAACGCAATAGACCATGTATTTTTTTAAAATCCATGGTCTAATAATAATACATTATAAATCTAAGTTTAAAAAGAAAAAGAAAATTAATAAAAGTAAATATAATACCGATAATTCCAGGCTTTCTCCCGAACATAATATTCATGATATGCCTCCTATCGACTATCCATGCCTATTCATGCCAAACATGCCAAGAACTGAATCAATTGATTTGCCGATTAGCTACGAATATCATTAGGTTATGATAATCAGTTAACTTAACCAAAACCGAAAACACTTACAAAGAACTTATCAAACAAGCCCAATCAATTGTAAATTAAGAAATGAACGGTATAATGCGTAATAAACGCGGTCTGATTAATTTTATGGGATCCATTTACAAATACCTATTTGGTACATTAGATCAAGAAGACAAAGAAGAATTACAAGAACAAATAGGTGACATTTCTAACAATAAAGTACAAATTAGCGAGGAATTGAACTGACTAACCATTTAAATAATATTTTTAACGGAGAACAAATAATAGCCTTAATAATTTTCGAAATACAACAATTCACTGAATACACAAAAGACATAGAACTTGGTATGCCACTGACACGCCTAGGTAACTTTACCCTTAAACTTCAAAACCTCTACTTGGCTTTAAACTGACACTAACGAAATTCTGATAATATCCCATATTCCGATAGACATCATTTAAACACCAGTATTTGAAATAGTACCATACCCCGACGAAAAAGATAATAAATTAACCGAAACAATACAATAATCAAACTTACACAGCAAATTCTCAAAGCTTAGTCATAAATAAATGTATCGCCGGCAAACGAAATCAGGTCACAACCCAATGTAGATACAGCAAAATACATTCAAAATACATTCAATACATTCATTCAATATGTTGAACCTAATATAATCACAACTTGGAACTTTCCCAAGACCATTCTAAATCGAAACTGTATTAATAGAGAAATCATAATAGAAGGCAATAATATGATAAAAGCATTTGATTGTTCTGTTCAACTAGATTATACTCAAACCATCTATGTAAACAATAACGCAACGAGATTCGAACCACTCGAATACAATCAAACAAAAGAAATAATTGAACAACACTTACAGTATTAATCATAATTGTTAAACTCTTAATATTGTACTTCATTTATAAATACAAAACTATACCCCACAGTCGAGTGTGCTCGACTGTAATATACCCGCTACCCAGCTACTCGTACTTCAAAATTATTTGCGGAACAATAAAAAACAGCTACCATTATATTTTGACCGTAAATTGCCATAGACTTATAATATTTATGCAAATTCAAAAACTAAAATAAACAAGTAATAAAGCTACAGTCGAGCGCGACCGTAAGATACCATTCAACCAACTTCGTAGTTGCACTAACTAGTACTAACTCGCACTCACACACAAAGGCTAAAACGATGCAGACGCGGGCAGCGGAACTATGAAAAACGTTTTCATTAATAACTTCTGTGTTTACCATATTGTCCGATCGGATTGTAATTTGGGATTGGGTGCACATTATCAGCATCTTTACTTCTTCCAAAGCAGAAATCTGTAACCTAAATACTTTCCTTAATATTTGTAAATTATCGATTTGCGTGGGCGGTGGCCGTGGCACCTCAAATTTGAAATACATTTCATCTGCACATGTTTTAAAGGAACTATCATGCTAAATTTGGTGTCTGTAACTGTAATACTTTCCTTAATATTCGTAAATAAATTTGAAGTGAACTTGATCTGCGTATGGTATACAGACAGCCAAAAAGACATACGGACAGACGGACATGGCTCAATCGACTCGGCTTTGGATCCTGAGCCAGAATATATATATACTTCATGGGGTCTGCCATGTCTTTTTCTGCCTGTTACATACTTTTGCACAAAGTCGAATTGTATAAGAATAAGAGAGATTTAGGTATACTTGAATTCCAGATGAGAACAATAATCCAAACTTCAAATCAAACTGTTGAAGAAATTCAGAACGCTGTATACAAATATTTATCTCTCATTTAAAGTAAAATTCACTGCATAGAATTATGCGCCGAATCATTTATGACCAAGTTGTATAGAGATAAAGCACTAGACACCTTCTTTCGAGGACTTCGTGGAGACTTGCCAAGATTCCTGGCCATTAAAGAGACCAATCACCTACCTTCTGACCTCCATTTGTGCTTGAAATTAGAAAATCAAGCATATTGAACTAATTTCGCGACGATTAAGGGAAAGCCTATTGCACATAGAAATCCACTACCAAAGCCCACTACAATTCCATAGCAAATACTTTTTCCACAAAACCCAAATTTCCAACAAAGATCAATGGTTCCACCAAAAAATCCTTGTCATTATCAGATTTAATAATAACTTTAGACAGCCACCAACTAGGCCATTCTTCCCCTAGACCGCACAAAATACTAACCCACAGTTTCTTATGTACTAATCAATACCACAACCATTACCACGACCATTGGCTGTCAGTTCTGTTGACTGAAGCATTTAAACAAGACAAATAAGGGTGGCTGCAATAGCGCCCGTGGTAATAGCGACCGCGGGCGTTATTTCACTCAAAAAAGTGCAGTAAAGCACGCGGGCGTTATTGCAAAAAAATTGAACTAAGGCCCATGAAAACTGTGAAATAAAGTCTGCGTATGTTATTACACAAAAAAAAATTGAATAAGGCCCGCGAATCTTATTTTACAATTTTCGTGGCGTTGTTCTACAAAAAAATGCAATAACTCCCGCAATATTTATAAACAAGTAAGAAAGCTACATTCGAGTGTGCTCGACTGTAATATACCCGCTACCCAGCTACTCGTACATCAAAAACGGCTACAATCATATTTTGACCGTAAAAGGGCATGGACTTACAATATTTATGCAAAGTCAAAATCTAAAATAAAAAAAATAATTTTTTGCAAACATTTAATTTTGATGCGGGTGGGACTCGAACCCATAAATGCATAATAGTTTCGTTCGTTATGCAGTCCACAACTTAACCCATTTCACCACCGTACACGCACACACTATTCGGCACAATGCTGCAAGCAGCGCTGCCGGGAAAAGGAGTAAAAAGTATTGAAAACGTATAATTTTTATTCAGGTACCAAAAAAATCAAAGATTTATCACTTAAACAGTAAAAATAATAATTCTACCTGTTGAAGACTACGAATACGTGCATGTAAAAATCGATATGTGCCCTTTTAATACCCCTTTATATACTTGAATGGAAAGTGTTCTGGAGCACTCTAACTTTTAATAAATTTTGTTAAAAAAACGACCAATATGTTCTATGGCATCTATAAGATGTAGCAGTGCGTACCGGCTCGTTCCGACTTACTTACAGCGGGCAGCAATAAGAAACATGTATACAAAGTTTCATGAAGGTAGCTGAAAAAGGGAGGCAAAAACTTTTCTTTGCAAAAAATAAGAAAAGCTCGATCTCCCCCACCATGACACGTATGCATGCGGAATCGAACCTTGGACTCATTACCTAAGAGGTCCACCACTTCTCCATTCGGCCATTAAGCCATTACGCAAATTTTGACAAAGTTACATTCGGAAATTCTTGCACGACAAAAACAAAGTCTCAATGCATAATGCGTGTTTTTGTTGATATTTATTCTCATAACTTAAACATACAATTAAATAAAAAATAAAAATAAAAAATATAAAAAAAAGGTGCGCTCTAACAATCGAACACAGCTGATTTAAGAGACTGTCACTTCACTTGTTAACTAAGTTCATTGTGAGCGATTAAAAAAATTTTAAATAAAATGCATGACCACCAATTAATGCATATTCAAAAATTAAAGTGTAAGTTCTTAAAAAAAAAAACAAAAAGCTTAAGCGGCATGAATTGGGAATCGAATCACGGTCCTGTCGGCTCAGGAGTTCATCGCTTTTTTACTAAGCTACTAACGCTGTTATCCAACAACAGCAAAAATTTGCATTGTATGGCATTCTTATTATTTCCTGTACAAATAAAGAATTTGCGCTGCCGGAAGCGCGGTTTACAGCTAGGGAAAACGTTAAACTGAATAGCTTCTTTGTTTATTATCCGATTGTTACCAAATTTTCAGAAATCATCAGGCTAGCTATAATTATCATATGGAACAATATGGCATCAAAATTGCGCTTGTAATCATTTTTTTTTCGATTTACAGGGGCGGAAGGGGGCGTGGCCAAAATCCAAAATAAACTTGATCTTCTACTTTATGAGTAGCGGGTATAAAAAAAAACATTTTTGCACACATTTAATTTTGATGCGGGCGGGACTCGAACCCGTAAATGCATAATAGTACTGTTCGTTTTGCAGTCCACAACTTAACCCATTTCACCACCGTACACGCACACACGATTCGGCACAATGCTGAAAGCAGCGCTGCCGGCAGCGCTGCTTTCAGCTATGGAAAACGTTAAGCTGAATAACTTCTGTGTTTATTATCCGATTGTTACCAAACTTTTAGAGATCATCTGCCTAGATATAGTTATCATATAAACCGAAAATGAATAATATGGCATCAACATTGCACTTGTAATCAATTTTATTCGATTTACAGGGGCGGAAGGGGGCATGGCGAAAATCCAAAATAAACTTGACCAGCGTGCAATAATAACACATACTGTTACCAAATTTGGTAGTTCTAGCTCTTATAATAGCTGAGATCTAGATTTTCACACGGACAGACAGACGGACAGACGGATAGACAGACAGACGGACAGACGGACTGAGCCAGAATATATATACTTTATGGGGTCGGAGGTGTCTCCTTCTGCCTGTTACATACATTTTCGGTTTGAACAAAGTTATAATACCCTTCTACTCTATGAATAGCGGGTATAAAAAGCTGCGCTCTGACAATCGCACACAGCTGATTTAAGAGACTGTCACTTCTCCACTTGTTAACTAAGTTCATTGTGAGCCATTAAAAACATTTTAAATAAAATGCACTACCAATTAATGCATATTAAATAATTAAAGTATAAGTTCTTAAAAAAAAAAAACAAAAAGCTTAAGCGGCATGAATTGGGAATCGAATCACGGGCCTGTCGGCTCAGGAGTTCATCGCTTTTTCACTAAGCTACTAACGCTGTTATCCAACAACAGCAAAAATTTGCATTGTATGGCATTCTTATTATTTCCTGTACAAATAAAGAATTTGCGCTGCCGGAAGCGCGGTTTACAGCTAATATGGCATCAAAATTGCACTTGTAATCAATTTTTTTCGATTTACAGGGGCGGAAGGGGGCGTGGCGAAAATCCAAAATAAACTTGACCAGCGTGCAATAATAACACATACTGTCACCAAATTTGGTAGTTCTAGCTCTTATAATAGCTGAGATCTAGATTTTCACACGGACAGACAGACGGACAGACAGACGGACAGACGGACATGGCTATATCGACTCGGCTGTTGATCCTGAGCCAGAATATATATACTTTATGGGGTCGGAGGTGTCTCCTTCTGCCTGTTACATTTTCGGTTTGAACAAAGTTATAATACCCTTCTACTCTATGAGTAGCGGGTATAAAAATAAATTGTGATTTGCTCAGGAACAGATCAAGAATCAAGATCAAGAATTTTTAAAAATAAAATTTATTAATTTGGCTTCTTTCCTTTCGAGATTACACGAAATTCACTTTTTTCCATTTTTGTTAAAATTCACGAGATCGTCTGCTTTCAATGCCTATAAAACGCAAACCAAAAAACGCAGCTTTCTCAAAATTTTACAGTCAGCTGTTAATCGATAACTGCTGACAGGAGCAGTGTTGTATTTAGAGCAGGTGCGCGGCAAATACAAAAAGTCACGGTCTTATCAAACGACCCTCGTATTTCAGTTGGCTTTATTATTTCAGTTGGTTCCCGTTTTGGATTTGGGGGAGATTTGTTTATCGTTAAGATATCCGAATTGGGGGAGAATTGTTTATCGTTAAGATTTCAGAATTGGGGACAATTGTTTAGTTTATGATCTGTGGGAACAGTACTTTTGAAGTGTGGGGTGACTTGAAACATGACACTAGGCATGTGCGTTAATGGCCAAAGTTAATCGAAGGGCTCTTGTTCTTTGATTACAATTTGCGCTTAAGATTTAATGTGTTTAGTACTTAAATTTTAATATGTGTACGTGAGTTTTACAATAATTCTCTTTGTTATATTCTAATGTACAATTATAATATATGTGGTTGGGGTGTGGGTGTTGAATGGATATGTTACTTCCCCATCCTTAAGAAAAAAGCCTGTCCTCAGGCGTGAATTGTGGGATATAATACGGGAGAATTTACAATAGGTAAATTATTTTCTGTTTCGGGATTTATGATATTTTCGTTTTCTGATGTTTGTTTTTTGAATTTTACAATCAATTTTTGGGGTATAGTTTTGTATTTATAAATGAAGTACAATATTAAGAGTGTGACTATTATGGTTAATGCTGTAAGTGTTATTATTTGAAAGGTATTATTCGATTGGGTGTGTTGTTCAATTATTTCTTTTGCTTGAATATATTCGAGCGGTTCGAGTTTTGTTACATTATTGTTTACATAGACGGTTTGGGTATAATCTAACATCGTGTTGGTGATAAGTATTTCTTCTAATTGAACAGAACAATTGAATGCTTTTATCATATTATTGCCTTCTATTATAATTTCCCTATTAATACAATTTTGATTTAGAATGGTCTTTGGAAGGTTCCAAGTTGTGATTATATTAGGTTCAACATATTTTATTTCGAATTCAGAATGTGTTTTGCTGTATCTACATTGAGTTGTGACCTGATTTAGTATACCTGCGATACATTTATTTATGACTAAGCTTTGAGAGTTTGCTGTGTATGTTTGATTATTATGTGAAAAGTATTTGTCGTGTATTGTTTCGGTTAATATGTTATCTTTTTCGTCGGGGTATGGTACTATTTCAAATACTGGTTTTTTAATTATTTCTCTTGGAATTTGGGATATTATCAGAATCTCGTTAGTGTCAGCTTTAAGCCAAGTAGATGTTTTAATGTTAAGAAGTTTTTCAGAATTTACGTGGGTTAATGAATCATGTTTCAGAAGTTTAGGGTTAAAGATACCTAGGCGTGTCAGTTGCATACCAAGTTCTATGTCTTCTACGTATTCGGTGAATTGTTGTAAATTGAAAATTATTAAAGCTAACATTTGATCTCCGTCAAAAATATTATTTAAATGGTTAGTTAGTTCAATTCCTTCATTTATGGCTTCTATTACGTGGTTAAGCTCACTGATTTGTACATTATTTTTAGAAATGTCACCTATTTGTTGTTGTAATTCTTCCTTGTCTTCTTGATCTAACGTACCAAATAAGTATTTGTAAATGGATCCCATAAAATTAACAAGACCGCGTTTACTGCGTTTTGCGATTCTTATACCATTCATTTCTCTATGGAGTTTTTCTAATAGGTACTGAATTTGTGGTAAATTTTCAAATGATTGGGCTTTTTTGATAAGTTCTTTGTAAGTGTTTTCGGTTTTGGTTAAATTAATAGATAGGTAATGATATTCGTAGTTAATAGGCAAATCAATCGATCCAGTTTGAAAAATAAGGTAACCGTTTTTGGCATGGATGGGGGTTACTTCTAGGTTCTGTGTATTAACTGTCGATAGGAGGCATATCATGAATATTATGTTCGGGAGAATGCCTGGAATTATCGGTATTATATTTACTTTTATTAATTTTCTTTTTCTTTTTAAACTTAGAATTATAATGTATGATTTTTCTACCTCTATTTGTTTTTTCATAATGTTTATCATCTATTTATCTTATGTTACCTGTCTTTTTGAATGGGGTAGTCGTTTTTGATCTAACTAGAGGGGATTCTTTGAAGTTGGTGTCTATACCGAAGTCTTGTCTATTTTCATTTAGTTTGTCGATTTTGTTTATCTTATTTTGTTGTGTATTATATGCAGGGGTTCCTGCAAAAATGAAGATTTCTGCTGGTGTTCGACCAGTTGTGTTGTGTTTTGTTTTGTGGTTGTATACGTAAAGTATTTTCTCAAATTTGGTGAATTGGTTTTCGGGTTCGTTTTCGCTTGTTATTATTCTTAGTTTTTCATTGACAGTTTTATGAAATCTCTCAACATCAGAAATTCCATTTTTACTGGTTGTTATGTTTAGGTCTACTCCTTCTGATTCTAACCAGAGTTTAAGTGCGGTGCACATGAAAGCGGAGTCTTTGTCGGCTTTTATTTCTAAAGGCTTACCCATGTCGTTGAGTATGCGCAAAATAGCTCTTTTGGCTTCGAGCCAATCTCGATTGTTTACTTCTATCAAGGAGGCGTATTTAGAATAAATGTCAATACATGATAGGAATTGTTTATTATTTATTAAGTAGAAATCCATGACATACTTGTCTCTGGGGTTAAAAGTTTCGGGGGTTGTTTCGAAGGCTAACTTTGTATTTCTATGTTCGGTTTTAGCGATGTTACAGATCTCGCATTCATTTATAATGTTTTGAATGAGTTTTTGGTAATCGGGGTAATAATAAAGTTCTTTGAACTGAAGTGTAAGTTTTTCTATGCCAGGGTGTAATAATTCTTTATGTGTTTTGAGAATGATTTCCTTGAATTGGGCGTATGTTTGAATATCTATTAGTTTAACACTAGTCTTCATAACTTTAGTAAAATTGTCGGGACTTATGATTTGAGTATACGCATTCTGAAAAACTTGAAAGTCAATTTCGTTAGGGAAGTAAATGACACTTTTTTTAGTGCAGAGGTATTCTTTGATTAGGTCTTTAGCAAGGGTATCTGTCATTTCTTTATAACTAATTTTTATTCTGGTTCTATGAAAGTATTTTATTACTTGGACTTCGTCATGATCGTCTCTTATGAATTCTAATTGTCTTGTGTAATAGTTAAGGGGTCTTTCGGTTATTGGAATATAACTCTGATTGTCTTCTTGTGCGCTATGCACTGTCGCTGCTGTAACAAGGGAAACTGTGTCGTCTTCTCCTAGAAAGTTTTCTTGAATTTGAATTCTGGATAGGGCGTCGGCCACATGATTTTCTTTACCAGGTAGGTATTGGATATTATAGTCATATTCGTTCAATTTTATTTTCCATCTCTGTAACTTCATATTAGGATCTTTTATGTTGCTTAGCCATACGAGTGGTCTGTGATCACTTAATATGTCGAATTTTCTTCCGAATAGGTAAGACCTAAAGTATTTTGTTGCCCATACTATGGCTAATAGTTCCTTTTCTATTGCCGAATAGTTGAGCTCATGCTCGTTTAGAGTTCTGCTCGCATAGCAAATGGGTTTATGCTCTTGGGATAATACGGCCCCTATGGCTATATTACTTGCATCTGTTGTAAGTGAAAATTTCTGTTCAAAGTTAGGGTATATTAGAATCGGATCGGACGTGATGAGTACCTTTAGTTTTTCAAAGGCGGATATGTAATCGTCATCCTTTGTATTAATAATTGCTCCTTTTTTTAGTTTGAGTGTCATGGGTTTTGCTATTTTTGCAAAATTCGGAATGAACTTACGGTAGAATCCGCAGAGTCCGAGAAAAGATTTTATTCCTTTTGTGGTTTTAGGAATGGGGAAATTGACAATTGCATTTATTTTATTGGGGTTTGGTTTTATACCATCTGTTGTGATGATGTGACCGAGAAATTCTGTTTCTTTCTTCAGAAATTCACATTTGTCAAGTTGTAATTTTAAATTGGCTGATCGTAGCTTTTCAAATACCTTTTTAGTGACATTATGTGTTCTTCTAACGAAGTAGAATAAATGATAATATCATCTAAATAAACTAAACAATCTTTATAGATTAAATCTTCTAGAAGGTTGTTCATGCAACGTTGAAATGTTGCTGGTGCATTTTTCAGACCAAAGGGCATACGAGTATATTCGTAATGTCCATGTTTTGTTGAAAATGCTGTTTTAGGTATTGACTGTGGGTCCATTTGGATTTGATGGAAACCTTTAGCTAGATCGATGGTTGTGAAATATTGACAACGTCCAAGCTTGTCTAATATTTCATCCATTATTGAATTTGTCGTCAATGGTTATTTCATTGAGACTGCGATAGTCTATGATTAATCGAAATTTTGGTTTGCCCGAAGCGTCGCTTTTCTTTGGGACAATCCAAATGGGGGAACAATATGGAGACTTAGATTTCCTGATTATTTTTTGTTCTATCATTTCGTTTATTTGTTTATTAACCTCTTGGTCAAATGCTTGGGGATATTTGTACGGTTTTTTATAAATAGGGTCTTCGTGTTTTGTTTGAATAGAATGCTTAATCGTACTCGTGAAAGTCAAATTTTCACCTTCCTTGTACTGAATATCACCGTATTCGAGCAAAACATGCGAAAGTTGTTCCCTTTCTTCTGTATTTAGATGTTCTAATCTGAATACATTGGATTCTTTTAACTCGTCATCTATTGCGTAGTTAGAAGATATTTCTAGAAGGGTTTTTTCTAGGTAAGGGGTAATAAGAGGGGTTTCCTCAGATTCAGAAGACTTGGGACACTCATAGGTGGTCTTGGACTCTTCTTGTTCAGATGACTTGGGGCACTCATTGGTAACCTTGGACTCATCTGGTTTTAAGTGGGGTTTCCGCTTAATTTTCAGGAGAGTTTTCTCCTTTTTTGGAGTATTTAGAGGGGCTTCCTCTGGGTTAGATGACTTGGGGCACTCATTGGTAACCTTGGACTCATCTGGTTTTAAGTGGGGTTTCCGCTTAATTTTCAGGAGGGTTTTCTCCTTTTTTGGGGTATTTAGAGGGGCTTCCTCTGGGTTAGATGACTTGGGGCACTCATTGGTAACCTTGGACTCATCTGTTTGAATGTGGTCGTACCATATTTTGAATGGATAGCCGTTTATAATGACTGTTTGTGTTGAATAGTTAATTTGGGTATTGGTTGATTCTAAGTAATTTCTGCCTAATAGTAGGTCATATTTTTCTGAGAAATTATGAGAAGGTTTGCTTAGTAGGACAAAGGTTGTTTGGATGCAACGAAACGCTTTGAGTTAACGTTATAGTACCATTTATAGTGTGGACTTTTATTTTGGAAGGTTTTGCGGGGAAATTAAAGAAATTTTGTTTCATGATGTTAATGGAAGAACCAGTGTCTACGAGGCATTTAAGAGTTATGTTATTTATTTTAATTTTTAGGAATGGGTTTCCTCCTCTTCCGAATCGCTTTCCGATTCCGAGGCTGGTTGATGAAAATTTTCGCCTGTGACCATTTTGTATTGGCCACTAGTACTATCTCTTTGCCGTTTGACAGGGGGGTTCGGTGCATTAACACTTTGTTGTTGATGGTTCATAGAATTTTGGGCTCTGCCTTGGCTTAATTTTTGTTTGAATTCGCTCATGACTTGCTGACTTGATTCAGCAGGCTTTGAACTATTATTTGGATTTGAGTTGTTTGAGTTATGCATTGCATTGCTTGCGAAATTTTGATATTTCCCTTTATTCTTTGAGGTTTGATGTGAATTAGTGTTAGAGTTGGAACTATTTTGAGGTTTTGTTCGGTCGTTGAAAGCTATGTCGTACACACCTTCTGATTGTGCTACTTGTTTTAGTTTGGATACGGTCGTTATGTCATGTCTAGCAAGAGTCATAAATAACCTATCGGGCAACTTCCTCATTATTACATCTTTAACTGTATTGTTTAATGCATTTGTGTATAATATGGTATTATTATGATTATTTTCTAACACGAGTTTGTTTGATATTGTGAAAGATTTAGATTCTATATCTTCAACGAACTTACGAATACTTCCAGTGAAATGTGTGTTATATAGTTGGCGAAGCAGCTCCTCACAGGGTGTTTGCGTCTTGTATTCGTTGATGAGGGCGTTCATCAATTCCGGCCATGTTGTAGCTCCAGATAATTGTGACACTCTTTGGGCGTCTCCCGCAATCTGCATTTCAATTGCGCTGAAGAATACATGCTTTTGCCTGGCATCGGTGGATGGGTATAGTTGAAGAATAAAGTTGATCCTTCTGATGAAAGAGCTGAGTTCTTGGGTGTTACCGCTGAACGAAGGCACTTGCCTAATTTGGCTTAGGGCTTGGTTGAGATGAGACTCCGACAACAATTGGATTGGTTCGGTTGCCATGGTTGGTTTTGTTTTAAATGTTGCAGAGTTTTTGTTTGTTTTTACACTTTTATTTTCCGTATGCAGTGGGTTAACTCTTGTATGTTAACCACCGACTACACGTAGTTCTTTGGCGGATAATGAAAGTCAATTGTATTACGATGCACGTTCACTTTAGCGCCGATTCGCGTGGTTCAATCTCGAAAGATACGCTTGGTCGTACAAGGATCTTTGTCACTTGATCGATATCGGTAAACGAGTCGCACAACTTACTCTCTTTATCCTACCGGCTGCGCCAGAAACAGATTCAGAGTTATGGTCAAGTAAAAAAAACAACGATTGTTTAATTTTTACTTGAACACTTTATTTACTTCCAAAGTAACTAAGGAAGAACCGGAGCCGTTAGATTATCACTTGGTCGGATAATAGGGTTTCAAAGTCGAAACGAGGCTTTGGCGAAACTATCTCGATTGATAGTATACTCAGAACTGAACGCTTGTAAGGGGACGTCTTCGCGTTTATATAGGCAAGCTTAAGAGCGAAGTGTGTTAAAGAGAGTTTTAGCTATGAGTTTTGGTTCTCTCGTGCAGAGAGGGGCTCTCTTAAAATAGGAGGTAATTTGAGAATCCTGAGACAAGTGCGTGAGCGGTGACTCGGGCAATAAGGTTTTATTATTTCAGTTGGCTTTATTATTTCAGTTGGTTCCCGTTTTGGATTTGGGGGAGATTTGTTTATCGTTAAGATATCCGAATTGGGGGAGAATTGTTTATCGTTAAGATTTCAGAATTGGGGACAATTGTTTAGTTTATGATCTGTGGGAACAGTACTTTTGAAGTGTGGGGTGACTTGAAACATGACACTAGGCATGTGCGTTAATGGCCAAAGTTAATCGAAGGGCTCTTGTTCTTTGATTACAATTTGCGCTTAAGATTTAATGTGTTTAGTACTTAAATTTTAATATGTGTACGTGAGTTTTACAATAATTCTCTTTGTTATATTCTAATGTACAATTATAATATATGTGGTTGGGGTGTGGGTGTTGAATGGATATGTTACTATATACTTTATGGGGTTGGAGGTGTCTCCTTCTGCCTGTTACATACATTTTCGGTTTGAACAAAGTTATAATACCCTTCTACTCTATGAGTAGCGGGTATAAAAACGGCTACAATCATTTTTCACCGTAAAAGGCTATGGACTTATAATATTTATGCAAAGTCAAAATATAAAATAAAAAAAAAAAACATTTTTGCACACATTTAATTTTTGATGCGGGCGGGACTCGAACCCGTAAATGCATAATAGTACTGTTTGTTTTGCAGTCCACAACTTAACCCATTTCACCACCGTACACGCACACACGATTCGGCATAATGCTGCAAGCAGCGCTGCCGGCAGCGCTGCTTACAGCTGTGGAAAACGTTAAGCTGAATAACTTCTGTGTTTATTATCCGATTGTAACCAAATTTTCAGAGATCATCTGGCTAGCTATAGTTATCATGTAAACCGAAAATGAAGAATATGGCATCAAAATTGCACTTGTTATCAATGTTTTTTCGATTTGCGGGGGCGGAAGGGGGCGTGGCCAAAATCCAAAATAAACTTGATCAGAGTGCAATAATAACACATATTGTCACCAAATTTGGTTGTCCTAGCTCTTATAATAGCTGAGATCTAGATTTTCACACGGACAGACAGACGGACAGACGGATAGACAGACAGACGGACAGACGGACTGAGCCAGAATATATATACTTTATGGGGTCGGAGGTGTCTCCTTCTGCCTGTTACATACATTTTCGGTTTGAACAAAGTTATAATACCCTTCTACTCTATGAGTAGCGGGTATAAAAAGGTAAATGTTATGTTTATTTGATTATTGTATAATTACCATGCTATGGGGTAGTTTAAAACTATTTTCCCTTAAAGCGCACTTGATGCAAAAATGCATCACTCCCCTTTTTTAAAAATATAAGAAAAAAACTAAATAAATTAAAAAAAAAAGAAGTGTATTTTTTATTTACTTTTGTCTTCCAAATAAAAAAAAATGATGAAAATCGGAGTTGTTGCCATGTTAAGGGATAAGCATTACCCTCAAAAAATGCATGGTCTATTGTGTTTGTCGAAATGTGCGAAACTGTCAGAAGGAGGCATCTGTGACCCCATAAAGTACATATATTCTTGCTCAGGATCACTAGCCGGTCGATTAAGCCATGTCTGTCTGTCCGCCTGTATGAACGCCTATATCTAAGAAACTAAAAAAGCTAAAGCCACCAAATTTGGTGACAACACTTATGTGAATCATATGCTAAAATTTTTTTATTAAAATTTGTGACACGCCTACTTCCGCCCCCGTAAATCGATAAACCATATATCAAGCGCAATAATAAAGCTATAGTATTCAGTTTTGCTGTGAGTGATAAACGATCGCTGAAAATTTGGTTCCGATCGGATAATGAACATAAAAGTTATTCAACGTTTCATATTGATTTGCAAGCAAGCAAGCAGCGGTTTTTCCAAGCAGTGTTTTTTTTTTCAACTGCTTGGCATCTAACTGAAAATAATATGTGCTGTTTAATGTTTTTCTTTAAAAAACACGTTTACCAATAACAGTTTTCTAAATCTGGTTTTTATACCCGCTACTCATAGAGTAGAAGGGTATTATAACTTTGTTCAAACCGAAAATGTATGTAACAGGCAGAAGGAGACACCTCCGACCCCATAAAGTATATATATTCTGGCTCAGGATCAACAGCCGAGTCGATATAGCCATGTCCGTCTGTCCGTCTGTCTGTCCGTGTAAAAATCTAGATCTCAGCTATTATAAGAGCTAGGACAACCAAATTTGGTGACAATATGTGTTATGATTGCACGCTGATCAAGTTTATTTTGGATTTTGGCCACGCTCCCTTCCGCCCCCGCAAATCGAAAAAACATTGATAACAAGTGCAATTTTGATGCCATATTCTTAATTTTCGGTTTACATGATAATTATAGCTAGCCAGATGATCTCTGCAAATTTGGTAACAATCGGATAATAAACACAGAAGTTATTCAGCTTAACGTTTTCCACAGCTGTAAGCATCGCTGCCGGCAGCGCTGCTTGCAGCATTGTGCCGAATCGTGTGTGCGTGTACGGTGGTGAAATGGGTCAAGTTGTGGACTGCAAAACGAACAGTACTAATATGCATTTACGGGTTCGAGTCCCGCCCGCATCAAAAATTAAATGTGTGCAAAAATGTTTTTTTTTTTTTATTTTATATTTTGACTTTGCATAAATATTATAAGTGTGGGAATTGGTTCCAGCAAGAATACTCGTAGTGGTAATAAGTATTAGATCTTTCGATACTTTTATATTGCAGCCCTGAATAAAATGCAACCCTAGACAAGGGCAGAAAAAAGCCTAGAAAAAAGGCGGTCGAGTAAAAAAGTGGCCAAGAGCGGTTGTTCATAAAGCTACATAATTTCGTCATAAGTCTTAATAATTAAATGTGAAATTCGTATAAGCTCTATTACTTGTTGAATAAAAACCATATAAATAAAGAACTACAAATTGGGGGCTCGTCCGGGATGAGCTTAAGTGTAAAGACAAAATTTGTGCATATGACGCAGTTCGTTTTGGTAGCAAGCAGTGAACGGTAAAAAAGAACCGTTGCATGATCGACGCTGGAACAAACGCGAGCAACAGAATACAGAATTCTCGAAGAAGTTTCGAGAGTCGGCAGAGGCAAAGTTGCTGCTTAAGTTGGCAGAAGCAGAACTGGTGCATACGTCGGCAGAGGAAAAGTTGCTGCTTAAGTTGGCAGAAGCAGAACTGGTGCATACGTCGGCAGAGGAAAAGTTGCTGCTTAAGTTGGCAGAAGCAGAACTGGTGCATACGTCGGCAGAGGCAAAGTTGCTGCTTAAGTTGGTAGAAGCAGAGCTGGAGCGTGCGTCGACAGAGGCAAAGTTGCTGCTTAAGTTGGTAGAAGCAAAGCTAAAGCGTGCGTCGACAGAGGCAAAGTTGCTGCTTAAGTTGGTAGAAGCAGAGCTGGAGCGTGCGTCGACAGAGGCAATGTTGCTGCTTAAGTTGGTAGAAGCAGAGTTGGAGAGTACGTCTACAGAGACATTGTTGTTGTTTGCAGCGACAGAAGCAGAGCTGCGGTGTGCGTCGTCAGAGGCAGAGCTTGAAGCGAACGTCAGCAGAGTCCGAACTGGTGCATTAAATCAAGGCAGAACTGGTGCGTACAGTCGACAGAGGCAGAGTTGCTGTTTGCGTCGACAGAAGCAGTGTTTCTGTGTGAGTAAGCAGAGGCAGGACTTGGTGCGAACGTCGACAGAGGCAAAGCTTGATACGATCGTCGGCAGAGACAGCGCAGTTACGTGAAACTACAGAGGCAAAGCTGGTGCGAGCATCGACAGAGGCAGTACTAGTGTAAGGTTACGTTAAGTAACAGTAGTATTGTGTTGTATAATTTTACGTATTTGATTGTTTGCGAACCATTTCAAAATGCAACTTGACGAGATCTTGACACTTCGCGTAGCAGATTTGAGGTTAAAGTTAGCAGAGTTGGCGCTACCAATAAGTGGAAGGAAACTAGAGTTGCAAAATAGATTGCTTACACATTTTGGAATTCAGGATGAAGAGGAAAGCGATTCAGATGAAGTTCAATCCGTGGTTACAGAGCGAAATTTAGCTGAAGATCAAAGAGTAGACAATGGCAGGTCATGGTTCACTCTCAAAGATGTAGATTGCAGCGTATCTAGTTTCTCTGGAACAGGAAGTCCTGATATAGAACAATGGATCGATGAGTTAGAAAGTTGCTCAACTACTGTCCAGAGGAGTGATTTGCAGCTGCTTATCTATTTGAAACAGATGCTTTCAGGAGCGGCTAAACTGTTTGTGCGTAGTGAGGCGAATATTCGTAGTTGGACTGTTTTGAAGGCTAAGTTGAGGGAAGAGTTTTCAGTCAAAGTGTCATCAGCTGAGGTTCATAGAAGATTGGACCAGCGTCAGCAGAGAAAAGACGAATCATTATTTGAATATTTGTATGCTCTGAAAGAAATCGCAAGGCCAGTTAATATTGATGAGCCAAGTTTAATTGACTATTACATAAAGGGTATTCCTGATTTGAAAGGGAATAAGATAATGTTATATCAGGCTAGAAATATACAGGAACTAAAACATCAAATCGAGATATATCAGAAAGCTAGATCTGGCAAATCAAATCAATCAGCTGGGGAACGTCAGGAGCAAAAGAAAGATCAAGGCAAAGGTCAGGTTAAGTCTGGATCATCCAGGAAATGTTTCAAATGCGGCGATAGTTCTCATGTAATGAAAGACTGTAAGAAAACAGATTTTGTTTGCTTTAAATGTAGTCAGTCAGGACACCGAGCAGCACAATGTGCAGCAAAAACAGATGTCAAGAAAGAAACAAATGCTAATGTAGTTCAAGAGAATAAAATAGGAGTGTCATTAGGCAGTGAATTTACTCTATCAGGTCTTGAATTGAAGAGCATTATTTACAAAAAGATTATATTTAAAGGTTTGGTTGACACGGGCGCTGATTTGTGCTTAATGCGCAGACAAGTTTTCGTGAGTCTAGGAGCAGCAGAAATAACTGGTAAAGGAAAGAGTTTGACGGGAATTGGAGAAAGTCGTATTTTAACATTTGGAAGTATTATTATATCCGTTCTAATAGATGATATTTCAATGGAGGTAGAGTTTCATGTTGTTCAAGATCAGGATATAGGTTTCGATGCTATTTTAGGAAGGACAATTTTGGACACTGTCGATATGAAGGTTACCAAAAGTGGTACTCACTTTAATATCAGGATGAAAACTGAAGATGGAGGTAAAATTAGGAATACACAGATATTTGATTGTCAGGCGAATGATGTATTTCGAAGCATGTGTGTGGAAGAGCTTAAAGCAACTTCTAAGGTAGATCTATCTCATCTTAGTCGGCCTGAAGCTAAAACGGTATTGGAGATGAACGATCGAACAATATTGCCCAATCCGTAACACAAATGCCCCTGTCGAGATAAAAATTGTTTTGAAAGATGACATCCCAGTTTATCAGCATCCCAGGCGACAGTCGTATAGTGACCAAAACTTTGTAGATAAGCAGGTGCGGGAATGGTTAAAAGAAGGTATAATACAGCCAAGTACATCCGAGTATGCTTCGCCCGTAGTCCTGGTGGCTAAGAAAAATGGGAAAAAGCGTCTATGCTGCGACTATCGCAAATTAAATGAGAAAATTATTAGAGATAATTTTCCGATGGCACACATGGACAATGTCTTAGACAAACTTCAGAATGCGAAGATATATACAACATTGGATTTGACCAATGGGTTTTTCCATGTGCCCGTAGAAGTAGGTTCAAGAAAATACACTTCGTTCGTGACTCAAAGTGGGCAGTACGAATTTTTATTTGTACCGTTTGGCATTTCGAATTCGCCTGCAGTTTTTACTAGGTTTATAATGTCTGTTTTACGAGAGTTGCTCGCTAGTGGAATTGTAATACTTTACATGGATGATGTTATTGTGCCTAGTAATGATGTTGATGAGGGGATAAGAAAATTGAAGCAAGTGTTAGAAGTATCTTCTCAGAATGGGCTACGAATTAATTGGGGCAAATGCCAGATATTACATCAGAGAGTCAATTTTTTGGGATATATCGTTCAAGATGGAACCATAACCCCAAGCAAAGAAAAGATACAGGCCGTTACAGAATTTCCGGAACCCAAAGATAAAAAGGGTATACAACGTTTTTTAGGGTTAACATCTTATTTTAGAAAATTCATAAATGGATATGCAGCTATTGCTAAGCCATTGTCAGATCTTTTAAGGCAAGATGCTAAGTTCGGATTCACAGAAGTTCAGCAAAAGGCATTTGAAGAACTAAAATTAGCTTTAGTTAGTGAGCCAGTATTAAAGCTGTATAACCCGAAGTTGCGAACAGAGATTCACACAGATGCTTCGAAGTATGGGTATGGGGCAGTATTATTACACAAAGATCAAGAGAATAATATGTTTCACCCTGTACAATTTATGAGTCGGAAAACTAAGCCATGTGAGGAGAATTACAGTTCGTATGAGCTAGAGGTTTTAGCAATAATAGCAGCTTTAATGAAATGGCGCGTGTATGTTCTTGGCATATCTTTTACCATAGTAACTGATTGTAACGCGTTCATGATGACCATGAAAAGAAAGAGGTTCCTTTAAGAGTAGCACGTTGGGCATTATATTTGCAAGATTTTGATTATAAGATAGAACATCGTTCAGGGTCTAAGTTAAAGCATGCTGATGCTTTGAGCCGAGTGTCTTGTTATTTTATAACAGATACCCTGATCCATCGATTGAGAGAGGCCCAGCTGCAAGATGAGTGGATAAGAGGGGTTAGAGAATTGGTCGCTAAAGATTCATATGAAGATTTTTATATTCAAAATCAGGTACTATTTAAAGACCCAAATAAAGAACTCATAGTAGTTCCTGGTCAGATGGAAAACGAGATAATTGTTTCTGCTCATAACCAAGGTCATTTCTCGGCAGCAAAAACACAAGATTTAGTGGAAAAATCGTATTACATTCCAAAATTGAAAGAAAAAGTTTCACGTGTTGTAGATAGTTGTGTTCGTTGCATAATAGTAAACGCGAAATCTGGTAAAAAGGAAGGGTTTTTGACAGCAATCGATAAGGGTAATGTACCGTTTGTTACATACCAGACCATGTTGGCCCAATAGAACTAACTAATAAGCGATATAATCACATTTTAGTCGTGGTAGATGGGTTTTCGAAATATGTTTAGTTGTATCCAACCCGTAGTACAGGTGTTGATGAGGTTATAGAGTGCTTGAAAAAACAAGCAGTTACTTTTGGGAACCCCTACAGAATTGTCTCGGACAGAGGTTCCGCATTTACCTCGAATTCCTTTAAAGAATATTGTGAAAATGAAAATATTCAGCATTTGCTCATTGCCACCGGTGTACCTCGTGGAAATGGTCAGGTGGAACGGATGCACAAGCTTGTAGTTCCAATGTTGTCTGAGTCAAGTAATGACAATCCAGGATTATGGTATAAGAATTTAGGACAAGTTCAGCAAATGATAAATAATACAGAGCCAAGAAGCACAAAAATAGCACCTTTTAAGTTAATGACTGGAGTAGATATACGCTTTGCCGATTATAAGGAGCTAAAGGATTTAGTAAGCGAATTCATGACTAGAGAGTTAGAAGAAAAGCGTGTAAATTTGCGGCAAGAAGCTCGTGAAAACATTAGGGATATACAGGAAGAAAATAAAAAAGCATTTGATTTAAAAAGAAAGCAACAGAAACAGTATAATATTAATGATTTGGTAGCCATAAAAAGGACTCAGTACGGAGTAGGGCTTAAGCTGAAAGGTAAATATTTAGGCCCATATAAAGTGGTTGAGATCAAAGATCATGGGAGATATGAGGTTGAAAAGATAGGAGACAATGAAGGTCCTATAAAAACAATTACAGTTGCAGAGTATATGAAACCATGACTTGATCCATTCGAGGCGAATGTCCTGTCAGGAGGGCCGATTGTGGGAATTGGTTCCAGCAAGAATACTCGTAGTGGTAATAAGTATTAGATCTTTCGATACTTTTATATTGCAGCCCTGAATAAAATGCAACCCTAGACAAGGGCAGAAAAAAGCCTAGAAAAAAGGCGGTCGAGTAAAAAAGTGGCCAAGAGCGGTTGTTCATAAAGCTACATAATTTCGTCATAAGTCTTAATAATTAAATGTGAAATTTGTATAAGCTCTATTACTTGTTGAATAAAAACCATATAAATAAAGAACTACATAAGTCCATAGCCTTTTACGGTCAAAATATGATTGTAGCCGTTTTTTTGTTCCGCAAATAAATTTTGTACAAGCAGCTGGGTAGCGGGTATGTTACAGTCGAGCACTCTCGACTGTAGCTTTCTTACTTGTTTTTCATAATCTTGAAAAATGGCCTTATACAGTCAACACTTGACTATAGCCGTTCTTGTTTATTTTTCAATTTACTTTCCTACTTTACTATTCCTTTGGTGTTCCCTACGTTTTTTGAGGTACATCACTTTTAATAAAGATGTCGTGCTCGGCTAGAAACTGTCAATCCTCTGCTGACTCTAAGTCAGATTTTGTTGATTGCTGGCTCTGCGATAAAGTTTTTCATGTCAAATGCATAGGCCTAACCAGCCGTGTAAAAGATGCTATTAATAGCAAAATTGGCCTTAAGTGATCGTGTGAGAGTTATCGCATAGGTGAACTTAACCTACGTAAGACCCTGAGGCAGACCAAATTGAACGTTGCTTGTTTGCTGGCTTCGTTTTCTAAGTTGCATTCAGAGTTCATTGATTTTGAATCCCAACTTAGTACCCTCAATTCTGAAGAGGACCCTCCGCTTGAGACCGATGCTCTGTTAACTCCTTCTCATGTGAACACTCCTCTTGGAATTTCCGCTGTCTCGCCTATATAGCCTCAAGCCTCCGCGGCTAAAAAATTTACTTTTGTTTCTCGTTTGGCCCCTGATACTTTGATTGAAAATGTGCAAGCATTCGTTCAATCTAAGATCGCAATAATGAACCTTGTTGTTGGGAAATTTAAATTTTAAATGTCACAAGATATTGCATCGTTTAAAATTAATATTTCTGCAGACAGCTTTAAAAAAGTCTGTAATGTAAATTTTTGGCCGCCGGACTTAATTGTTAAGCAGTATACTCCCAAAAATGGTATACTAAGTTTGTGGAAATGTATGTAACAGGCAGAAGGAGGCGTGGCAGACCCCACAAAGTACATATATTCTAGCTCAGGTTCGCTAGCTGAGTCGATTGAGCAATTTCTGTCTGTCTGTCTGTCCGACTGTCCGTCTGTCCGTTTGAACGTCTAGATCTCAGCTATTACAAAAGCTAGAGACAGCATATATCACATGAAGATTCCTGTATACCACAGGTAGATCGAGTTTATTTTCAATTTTCGATGTCACGCCCAGCGCCCACGCAAATCGATAATTTACGATTATTAGGAAAAGTATTGAAGTTATAGCTGCTTTGGTACTAACATAGAGATTTACAATATAAATCTATTATCAAAACAAGTAAGAAAGCTACAGTCGAGTGTGCTCGACTGTAATATACCCGCTACCCAGCTGCTTGTACATAATTTATTTGCGGAACACAAAAACGGCTACAACCGTAAAAGGCTATGGACTTATAATATTTATGCAAAGTCAAAATACAAAATAATAAAAAAGAACATTTTTGCACACATTTAATTTTTGATGCGGGCGGGACTCGAGCCCGTAAATGCATAATAGTACTGTTCGTTTTGCAGTCCATAACTTAACCCATTTCACCACCGTACACGCACGCACGATTCGGCACAATGCTGCAAGCAGCACTGCCGGCAGCGCTGCTTACAGCTATGGAAAACGTTAAGCTGAATAACTTCTGTGTTTATTATTCGATTGTTACCATTTTCAGAGATCATCTGGCTAGCTATAGTTATCATGTAAACCGAAAATGAACAATATGGCATCAAAATTGCGCTTGTAATCAATGTTTTTCGATTTACGGGGGCGGAAGGGGGCGTGGCCAAAATCCAAAACTTGGTCAGCGTGCAATAATAACACATATTGTCACCAAATTTGGTAGTCCCAGCTCTTATAATAGCTGAGATCTAGATTTTCACACGGACAGACGGACATGGCTATATCGACTCGGCTGTTGATCCTGAGCCAGAATATATATACTTTATGGGGTCGGAGGTGTCTCCTTCTGCCTGTTACATACCGTTTCGGTTTGAACAAAGTTATAATACCCTTCTACTCTATGAGTAGCGGGTATAATTACAATCCGATGGAACAATAAACACAGAAGATATTCATCTAAACGTTTTCCATAGTTACCCTGCTTGCGCCTTTGCAGCATATCGTGACGTCATCGTGACGTCAGCGTGTGTACAGCTGTTTGCTATGTTTTCACATGTAGCCGGCGCTATTTAAAGATAGATCTAATTTCAACAATAGGTGGCAGATGAACTTGTGCAGAGTTTTTTGATGGAATTGAATTACTGTAGGGCGCGCTCGAGTGTACCTTTCTTTACTTGTTAAAATCCATGGTCTAAAAACAAATTTTTGCACCCTTTTAATTTTTCATGCGGGGGATACTCGAACCCGTAAATGCATTATAGTACTGTTCGTTTTGCAGTCCACAACTTAACCCATTTCATCACCGTACACGCACACACTATTCGGCACAATGCTGCAGGCAGCGCTGCCGGCAGAGCTGCTTACAGCTATGGAAAACATTAAGCTGATTAACTTCTGTGTTTATTATGCGATTGTTACCATATAAACCCAAAATGAACAATATGGCATCAAAATTGCGCTTGTAATCAAATTTTTTTCGGTTAACAGGGGCGGAAGGGGGCGTGGCCAAAATCCAAAATATACTTGATTTGCGTGCAATAATAACACATTTTGTCACCAAATTTGGTAGTTCTATCTCTTATAATAGCTGAGATCTAGACTCGATTTTGTCCAACCTGATTACAAAATATCAGCGCCCAATTTATTCCCCCTATTGTGAAATATTTATTTTTTTCGCTGCTACACTGTGCGTGTCAATTTTGTCTGCTAAGGCTGATGAGTTGGGTACGCAGGGAAAATAAACAAGAATACGATAGTGACCACAGCTTAAACGTACTAAATACAAGTGAAGTTACTGTGCAAGAAGAACTCGCTATTAATATCGACGCGAATGTAACTTACGCAGGTGAGACTTCACTTTTAGTCTTGCGTTAAAAATTGGAAATGGTTAGGCAAGGGGAACTAAGCTTAATGCAGTATTATGACGAAGTGCAAAGAAGTTTGACACTTGTGACTAATAAAATCGTTATGTCACACGATGCGAACGGTTCCGCGTTACTTAATGCTAAGTAAGAAATGATGCACTTTACGCCTTAATCTCAGATCTTTGAAAGCAATAGTGATCTCCGCGCAACCCAAAAATTTGCCGGGCGCACTAGCCTTAGCCGTTGAAGCCGAGGCAAGCATCGAGCGAAATATGTTCGCTAATTCCTATGGCAAGGCAATGGAAGAGAGGAATCATGCTTCTGAGGGCAATAGGCAGCCAAATCGCCAGTATGATAGGCAGGGTAGGAGTGGTGGTAATGAGCGGGCCCCTTAAGGAAATCCGCACTATACAAAGAAACAGGGTCAGAGTGGGCCTCAGCAGGCAGAAAATACCCAAAAGAATAACGACAAGCTACCACAAGAGCCCATGGAAGTGGACTCATCTTCTAAGTTTAGGCAACAAACTAATTGGAACCCCCAAATGAGCGACCCCAATTCTGATTTCAATAAAAATCAGAAAAGAAATAGTAACTCCGAACGCATGACAGGACAGAGACGGCAGAAGGCTCAATTTTTTAGAGGACGTTCCCTGTTGCCGTTTGTCGAAAAGCAGCTGGCTGGGCGAAAACTAAAGACATTTATCGACACTGGAGCGGCCAAAAACTACATTAAATCCGTAAAGGAGCTCAAAGGAGTAGTATTGGTCGACTCCCCATTTGTTGTTAGTTCCATACACGACTCTAACAAAATAAATAAAAAATGTTAGATGTACATTTTTGCGCAAAAGACCCCATTCTTTCTGCTTGACTCTTTAAAAACGTTTGATGCCATCATAGGCCAAGACTTGCTAACACAAGTAGGGGCTACATTGGACTTAACGGTGGCACAAAAGAAATGTTGCAGTACCATAAGTGCGATAATGTAAATTTCACCAGTCTTGACGACATAGTAGGCCCGTCAACGATCAAAAGCAAATTTAAGAAGATGATGTTAAGCAGAATTAAGGCATTTTCTGTTGTAATAGCTGAGATCTCGACGTTCATACAGACAGACAGAGAGACATGACCCAATCGACTCGGCTGTTGATCCTGAGCCAGAAAATATACACTTTATGGGGTCTGTCATTTCTCCTTCTGCCTGTTACATACTTTTGCACAAACTTAGTATACCATTTTTGACCATTTTCAATGGTCGATCGGTATAATAACAAAAAGTTGGCCGACGTTTATATTGTAGCCATACGACATATCGTTCTGAAACAGTTTGTCCCGACAAATATAGATTGTGCAGCTATAAAATGAATGGGTGTTAAGTTTCAATAAGATAGCTTTTAAGTTAAGGGAATACACAACGTCATAGAATAACAAGATACGCACAATATGCACCCTATACAACCTTGTAATGTTTCATATATATATCAGTCAATGAATTTTCATACAGGTAGTAAAGTGTTCAAATAGCATATAATTCATATTTAAAGCATATATAAAGTTAAAAAATATTTCCAAAATGCACACTTTGTAAAAACAAGCTTACCTAAAACCCCGTTAAAATTTTTAATTATTTATGATCCCTTTCGACAACTAATAGTCACATCTTTTAATTAAATCCAAAAGAGGGATAATCCCTTTACCTACTTTTTACGAAATTCTACCTGAAACATAAAAAAAAAGTCCTAAAAATTGTGTTTTTCCCCGACACATAAAAATCTGTCAACTTTGAAATCCTATATTTTTTCACGAATTAACCGAAATACAATTTTCAGATTCGTATGCCATTCAATTATCATCATTCTCATTTCATTCTCAGTTCGCTTATCAACAAGTAAGAAAGCTACATTCGAGTGTGCTCGACTGTAATATACCCGCTACCCAGCTGCTCGTACATCATTTATTTGCGGAACAAAAAAAAAACGGCTACAATCATATTTTGACCGTAAAAGGCTTACAATATTTATGCAAAGTCAAAATTTAAAATAAAAAAAAAAAATTTGTGCACATATTTAATTTTTGATGCGGGCGGGACTCGAACCCGTAAATGCATAATAGTACTGTTCGTTTTGTAGTCAATAACTTAAGCCATTTCACCAACGTACACGCACACACGATTCGGCACAATGCTGCAAGCAGCGTTGCCGACAGCTATGGAAAACGTTAAGCTGAATAACTTCTGTGTTTATTATCCGATTGTTACCATTTTCAGAGATCATCTGGCTAGCTATAGTTATCATGTAAACCGAAAATGAACAATATGGCATCAAAATTGCGCTTGTAATCAATGTTTTTTCGATTTACGGGGGCGGAAGGGGGCGTGGCCAAAATCCAAAATAAACTTGATCAGCGTGCAATAATAACACATATTGTCACCAAATTTGGTAGTCCTAATAGCTGAGATGTAGATTTTCACACGGACAGACAGACGGACATGGCTATATCGAATCGGCTGTTGATCCTGAGCTAGAATATATATACTTTATGGGGTCGGAGGTGTCTCCTTCTGCCTGTTACATACATTTTCGGTTTGAACAAAGTTATAATACCCTTCTACTCTATGAGTAGCGGGTATAAAAAGTGATTTATGTCACCTCGAGTAGCAAAAGTCGTGACTGTGCGTAGTTGATGCTGTTGCAGGCGCCGAATAGTTTGCAATGTGTAACTCTTTCCTGAAGATGCGTAATTTTTTTTTTTTTTTGACTAATAATTTGCCAAAATTGCTGATGTTCTAAGTCAAAAATTGTAAGTAAGTAAATTGCGTTTGATGTTTTGAGCGGATGTTTAGATTATTGCAATGTTGCAGTTCTTTAGTTGGATCGGCGGATGTTTAGTTTATTGAACTGAGCAATTTTTCAATTCTCGTTAAATATTTGTTATTTATTGCTTAGGCAATTTATTGTTATTATTTATTGATTAGTCGGCTGTTATATTGTTTTGTAATAACTATACACGTAGTTAACTCTCCCTCCTCAAAATCCTGCTAGTCCTCAAGGAGTTTTTATACTCGCTTCTCATAGAATAGAAGGGTATAATAACTTTGTTGAAACCGAAAATGTATGTAACGGGCAGAAGGAGCCATCTCCGACCTCACAAAGTATATATAAATTAATATAACAAAATCAGAGCTGACTACAAGAGAATGGCTTTGAGTTATGAGAGCGAAACATTGTTTCACAATCATGCTCATAGCTGCCACCCAAATGTGCAGTGTTTGCCGCCTATGCCGCCCAGCAATTTGGGGACTGTTGACTTTGGTTAACTACTCCACCTCTAAGTTAAGGCCGTCCTCGGCCGACCCTATTCCAGCAACCATCTCGCTTATTTGCCTCGCAGCTCTCCTTGTCCTCAGGATGCGATAACCCACAAGTGCGATACAAATGAGCGCGCAGCTTATTGCTCCAGTGCTGAATATCAGCTGTGTTGTATGGTCGGCGTTGACTTCCTCCTTGAACTGCCGGATAGTCTCCAAATTACGTTCATTTAATCGGTGAAGATAAGGGAGGCTGAGCACCGTCTGGCTGGCAGTGATGTTGAGCAGGTGAATCTTGCCACTCCCGGGACTTTGTTTACGATGTTGTTTCAGTTCGTAAACAAGGTTCCATTTATGGTGGCCCATTCATTGAACGTGATGAGGTGTATGCCGTGTGTCAAAATTTTGGTGCCGTTGTCGACCCGTACTTCTGCCTGTTGGTCATTTACGACGACAATTCCATCGTCTACATAAGTAACTGGGTCCTGATTGCTTGGTTGGGTTTCGCAATGGGCCACGCCGCCTCCATGAAGTTCTCTGGCGCATGAGATCTCTGACGACAACCGACAGAAAGAGACACTGGGGGAGGCGGTACTATTCTCGACGGTGTAAACTCTATCGTCGCACTCCGCTATGATGTTGTCGTCTATCCGTAACGTGTAGAACCTTCTTGCTCAACGGAAAAGATAATGACCTTCTTACAGCTAAATTTTACTTTGGAAAACCTAATTACAAAGTGTAGGGCGTTAACGTTTCTAATAAGTCCCTCAAGTGAGATACGTCTACAGTGGATAATTTACTCATATGCGACTGTGGGAACTTGTCAAACAAGCTGGCTGTCTCTTCCACTATGCGCATATATATTTTGAGAGGTTTGCCGAGTGCCTAACATAGGCAAACTCCTTCCATACCAAGACTCGTTCCTCGACAAAGGGGATATACTTGGCGCGCGAGTAGTCGGTGATGTGCGCCAAGGCCAAAGATACAGAAAGGAATAGGATGAGTCCAACCCTGTAAGTGAAACTTTAACTATGTTTTTATACCCGCTACTCATAGAGTAGAAGGGTATTATAACTTTGTTCAAACCAAAAATGTATGTAACAGGCAGAAGGAGACACCTCCGACCGCATAAAGTATATATAATCTGGCTTAGGATCCACAGCCGAGTCGATATAGCCATGTCCGTCTGTCCGTCTGTCCGTCTGTCCGTGTGAAAATCTAGATCTCAGCTATTATAAGAGCTAAGATAACCAAATTTGGTGACAATATGTGTTATTATTGCACGCTGATAAAGTTTATTTTGGATTTTGGCCACGCCCCCTTCCGCCCCCGCAAATCGAAAAACATTGATAACAAGTGCAATTTTGATGCCATATTGTTCATTTTCGGTTTACATGATAACTATAGCTAGCCAGATGATCTCTGAAAATTTGGTAACAATCGGATAATAAACACAGAAGTTATTCAGCTTAACGTTTTCCATAGCTGTAAGCAGCGCTGCCGGCAGCGCTGCTTGCAGCATTGTGCCGAATCGTGTGTGCGTGTACGGTGGTGAAATGGGTTAAGTTGTGGACTGCAAAACGAACAGTACTATTATGCATTTACGGGTTCGAGTCCCGCCCGCATCAAAAATTAAATGTGTGCAAAAATGTTTTTTTTTTTTATACCCGCTACTCATAGAGTAGAAGGGTATTATAACTTTGTTCAAACCGAAAATGTATGTAACAGGCAGAAGGAGACACCTCCGACCCCATAAAGTATATATATTCTGGCTCAGGATCAACAGCCGAGTTGATATAGCCATGTCCGTCTGTCCGTCTGTCCGTCTGTACGTCTAGATCTCAGCTATTACAAAAGGTAGAGACACCTAATTTCCTGTATACCATAGGTAGATCGAGTTTATTTTCAATTTTCGATGTCGCGCCCACCGCCCACGCAAAACGATAATTACGATTATTAGGAAAAGTATTGAAGTTATGGCTTTCTGCTTTGGTATAAACATAGATAATTACAATGTAAATCTATTTTCAAAATTACAATCCGATCGAACAATAAACACAGAAGATATTCATCTAAACGTTTTCCATAGTTACACTCTTTGCGCCTTTGCAGCATATCGTGACGTCATCGTCAAATTTCCACATTTTTCCTAAATTTGCGTATTATTTAAAATTCATTAAGAATATTTAAAGCTTTTAAAAATGTTTTAAAAATATTAAATGTCAATTTTCTAAATTTCAAAATATTTAAAAATTTCTATAATTTATTAAAATTAATGAATGAAAAAGGGATTAAATCTTTGTTTCCCTTTTGATTTTTTTTGCCTTTCTTATCATTTCTAATATTCTAATATTCTATTCTAATATTCAGTTACCACTGTATTTAGTTAGTGGTTTCGGCACCTTTAGCAGTAAGAGATGTTGTGCCAGCGCTGACACTTTTGATTGAATTCCTGCCAACCAACTGCCTGCGCCAACTACCTGTGCCTGCATCTGCGTGTACGTCGGCGTCGGCGATTGTAATCAACACGCTGGGATCAATCAGCAAACTTTAAAACTGAACGCCACACAGCAGTCAGCTCGAATGAATCCATCAAACGTATCAATCATGATGACAGGTCACAGTGCGAGCACAGTATAACTGGAAAAGACCAGGCCAGACCAGACACAGGCAGGACCAAGCAACAGGCAGCAGGTCCAGTTTTAGCTTTTCCTAACATGTCTGTGAAACGTCTCAGTTGTTGTTTTTGTTGTAGTTGGCGTTGCCTCACTTGTGAAGTCTCCACGCGCGTTGCGCCCATTAAATTCGAATAATCTTAGTTGTTGTTGCTTTTTTTTTCATCAATCTCCCCACTCTGGACTCGAGTTGCAACTGTCGCATATAGCAGCTGGACACGGTGCTTGTGTGAGACGCTGCAGGCAGGCAGGCAGTATCAGCCCAACTGATTTGAAATTCTAAAGTGATTTTGATTGCTTGAGGTATTGATATTTTGACTTGTACGTTGATTATATAGTTGAAGACTTGTTAGATGCATGTCAGCAGCAGCAGCGGCCTCAGACCGGTCTCACTGGCTGCATGTCTTGGTCTTGGTCTCTACGTCTCCATTTTCGTCTGCATCTGCGTGATGCGCCTGGGTTGATGTTGATTATAATTTAATTATAAGCAATCTGTAACAAGTAAATGGCTTGCATGGTGCTCTCACTCCATGGCACTCCTGGTCATGGCGCATAATTTAGCAGGCAGGTGTGAAAAAGCTTCATTAGCTGAGACGTCTCAGTCCGAGCCCGCTGCATGACTAATAATAGTCATGGGCCGGTCACATTCTGCTCTTGCCACATTTGCCACCGGCACAAACCATACTTATTCTCAATCTGCTTGGCTTGGGCAGCCACGATGTCTGCTAACGAAAGTTGCAGACATTTGAGTGACTGAAGCAAGGCAAAATGCTGTAGAAATTTCCCCTTGCGATTTGCGGCTAATCCCATGGAGAATAATATAGACAGAGAGGTATTCTCTCTTAAGACTTGCTGGCTTTATATGTAGAATTTGTAGCAAGGAGGTACCAAGCGATACAATTCTATTAAAACGATTCAAGTAGGCTGAGTTGCTTCTGTCTTAATTTCTGACTACGTAAGCTCTCAATGTGTTTGGATTTTCAGTCCGCTCTCAGCTCTCAATTGAGACTGGACTGGGTTTTTTTTTCTCTGGGTGAGACTGGAATCTCTTTTTTTTCTCAGGGTGGGACTGGAATCTCTTTTTTTTATAACTCTTCTTTTTTTTCGTAGTGCATTTGCATTAAAGTATGCCTTTTTTTAACAAGTAGAGCAATTCTCTTCATTTTTGGATAAGTACACAAAAATGTTCATATCATCGTTTTTTTTTTATACCCGGTACTTCTGCAGCAATGGCTTAAGCTTGCGCATGCTCTTGACGCTCAACTTGTGTGTCTCAAAGAGTGAGATTGTCGCCTGCGAATAATCGTTGCCATAGAGTTTGCCCATGGCCAGAGCCACATCGCGCTGGGTGAGCTCGATGCGACGCTGCTTGAAGGTCTTCGCAAACTGATCGAGCTCCATAACTATTCAACAAATTATTTAATTTCTTTTTTACAATAACTGAATTTTTTGAATTTTTGGTCTTGGTTTACTATATTGTTTGTTTCCTTGTTTGCTTTGTTTTCAATCTATAGTAATGTTTGCTTTGTTTTCAATCTATAGTAATAATATATTTAATTTAATATCTTTTCTATAACGACTTTTAAATATATTTGGTAAAACTTTTAACTAAATTTTAAATATATATACAGTGGTGGCCTTTTATTTAGCACACTATTTAGCAGCACACTTCAACATGAATTTTTACCGATTGTATAGTGAATAGTTCACCAATTTTTTTTCTGGTTGTTGCCTTATTAGTTGATAAGATGTACCGTTACTTTCAGCCTATTCCCTTTCGTCGTTTTTTTTTTCTGCGTTGGTTTGAATGAATTAACTATGATTTTCAGCTGGACATGAGTTTAGCACACTTATACTTTTTTTTTATTAATTTATTAAGTAGAATGAGAAAACATAAGAAAGGGGACTAATATTTTGTTGGATATCCATTGTTTTTTATAACTACATCCAATCTTCTGTGCTGACTCTCCACTAAAGCAGCGCATCTGTTCTGCGGAATACTGTACCACGCTTCTCGGATAACTATCCACAAATCATTCAAACTGCCCAGATTTTTGGTGCGAATGTGCTGCTCAACATCATTCTAGAGATTCTCTATCGGATTAAGGTCCGGTGACTGAGCTGGCCACTTCAGCGTAACAACTTGATGCTCCTAAAGGCAACTTTTCATAAGCCGTGAAGTGTGCTTAGAATCGTTGTCGTGCATAAAACGCCATGATAATGGCACATGTCTGTGAAACGTCTCAGTTGTTATTTTTGTTGTAGTTGGCGTTGCCTCACTTGTGAAGTCTCCACGCGCGTTGCGCCCATTAAATTCGAATAATCTTAGTTGTTGTTGCTTTTTATACCCGCTACTCATAGAGTAGAAGGGTATTATAACTTTGTTCAAACCGAAAATGTATGTAACAGGCAGAAGGAGACACCTCCGACCCCATAAAGTATATATATTCTGGCTCAGGATCAACAGCCGAGTCGATATAGCCATGTCCGTCTGTCCGTCTGTCCGTCTGTCTGTCCGTGTGAAAATTTAGATCTCAGCTATTATAAGAGCTAGGATAACCAAATTTGGTGACAATATGTGTTATTATTGCACGCTGATCAAGTTTATTTTGGATTTTGGCCACGCCCCCTTCCGCCCCCGCAAATCGAAAAAACATTGATAACAAGTGCAATTTTGATGCCATATTGTTCATTTTCGGTTTACAGGATAACTATAGCTAGCCAGATGATCTCTGAAAATTTGGTAACAATCGGATAATAAACACAGAAGTTATTCAGCTTAACGTTTTCCATAGCTGTAAGCAGCGCTGCCGGCAGCGCTGCTTGCAGCATTGTGCCGAATCGTGTGTGCGTGTACGGTGGTGAAATGGGTTAAGTTGTGGACTGCAAAACGAAAAGTACTATTATGCATTTACGGGTTCGAGTCCCGCCCGCATCAAAAATTAAATGTGTGCAAAAATGTTTTTTTTTTTATACCCGCTACTCATAGAGTAGAAGGGTATTATAACTTTGTTCAAACCGAAAATGTATGTAACAGGCAGAAGGAGACACCTCCGACCCCAAAAAGTATATATATTCTGGCTCAGGATCAACAGCCGAGTCGATATAGCCATGTCCGTCTGTCCGCCTGTCCGTCTGTACGTCTAGATCTCAGCTATTACAAAAGGTAGAGACACCTAATTTCCTGTATACCATAGGTAGATCGAGTTTATTTTCAATTTTCGATGTCGCGCCCACCGCCCACGCAAAACGATAATTACGATTATTAGGAAAAATATTGAAGTTATGGCTTTCTGCTTTGGTATAAACATAGATAATTACAATATAAATCTATTTTCAAAATTACAATCCGATCGAACAATAAACACAGAAGATATTCATCTAAACGTTTTCCATAGTTACATTCTTTGCGCCTTTGCAGCATATCGTGACGTCATCGTCAAATTTCCACATTTTTCCTAAATTTGCGTATTATTTAAAATTCATTAAGAATATTTAAAGCTTTTAAAAATGTTTTAAAAATATTAACTGTCAATTTTCTTAATTTCAAAATATTTAAAAATTTCTATAATTTATTAAAATTAATGAATGAAAAAGGGATTAAATCTTTGTTTCCCTTTTGATTTTTTTTGCCTTTCTTATCATTTCTAATATTCTAATATTCTATTCTAATATTCAGTTACCACTGTATTTAGTTAGTGGTTTCGGCACCTTTAGCAGTAAGAGATGTTGTGCCAGCGCTGACACTTTTGATTGAATTCCTGCCAACCAACTGCCTGCGCCAACTACCTGTGCCTGCATCTGCGTGTACGTCGGCGTCGGCGATTGTAATCAACACGCTGGGATCAATCAGCAAACTTTAAAACTGAACGCCACACAGCAGTCAGCTCGAATGAATCCATCAAACGTATCAATCATGATGACAGGTCACAGTGCGAGCACAGTATAACTGGAAAAGACCAGGCCAGACCAGACACAGGCAGGACCAAGCAACAGGCAGCAGGTCCAGTTTTAGCTTTTCCTAACATGTCTGTGAAACGTCTCAGTTGTTGTTTTTGTTGTAGTTGGCGTTGCCTCACTTGTGAAGTCTCCACGCGCGTTGCGCCCATTAAATTCGAATAATCTTAGTTGTTGTTGCTTTTTTTTCATCAATCTCCCCACTCTGGACTCGAGTTGCAACTGTCGCATATAGCAGCTGGACACGGTGCTTGTGTGAGACGCTGCAGGCAGGCAGGCAGTATCAGCCCAACTGATTTGAAATTCTAAAGTGATTTTGATTACTTGAGGTATTGATATTTTGACTTGTACGTTGATTAGATAGTTGAAGGCTTGTTAGATGCATGTCAGCAGCAGCAGCGGCCTCAGACCGGTCTCACTGGCTGCATGTCTTGGTCTTGGTCTCTACGTCTCCATTTTCGTCTGCATCTGCGTGATGCGCCTGGGTTGATGTTGATTATAATTTAATTATAAGCAATCTGTAACAAGTAAATGGCTTGCATGGTGCTCTCACTCCATGGCACTCCTGGTCATGGCGCATAATTTAGCAGGCAGGTGTGAAAAAGCTTCATTCGCTTAGACGTCTCAGTCCAAGCCCGCTGCATGACTAATAATAGTCATGGGCCGGTCACATTCTGCTCTTGCCACATTTGCCACCGGCACAAACCATACTTATTCTCAATCTGCTTGGCTTGGGCAGCCACGATGTCTGCTAACGAAAGTTGCAGACATTTGAGTGACTGAAGCAAGGCAAAATGCTGTAGAAATTTCCCCTTGCGATTTGCGGCTAATCCCATGGATAATAATATAGACAGAGAGGTATTCTCTCTTAAGACTTGCTGGCTTTATATGTAGAATTTGTAGCAAGGAGGTACCAAGCGATACAATTCTATTAAAACGATTCAAGTAGGCTGAGTTGCTTCTGTCTTAATTTCTGACTACGTAAGCTCTCAATGTGTTCGGATTTTCAGTCCGCTCTCAGCTCTCAATTGAGACTGGACTGGGTTTTTTTTTTCTCTGGGTGAGACTGGAATCTCTTATTTTTCTCAGGGTGGGACTGGAATCTCTTTTTTTATAACTCTTCTTTTTTTTCGTAGTGGATTTGCATTAAAGTATGCCTTTTTTTAACAAGTAGAGCAATTCTCTTCATTTTTGGATAAGTACACAAAAATGTTCATATCATCGTTTTTTTTTATACCCGGTACTTCTGCAGCAATGGCTTAAGCTTGCGCATGCTCTTGACGCTCAACTTGTGTGTCTCAAAGAGTGAGATTGTCGCCTGCGAATAATCGTTGCCATAGAGTTTGCCCATGGCCAGAGCCACATCGCGCTGGGTGAGCTCGATGCGACGCTGCTTGAAGGTCTTCGCAAACTGATCGAGCTCCATAACTATTCAACAAATTATTTAATTTCTTTTTTACAATAACTGAATTTTTTGAATTTTTGGTCTTGGTTTACTATATTGTTTGTTTCCTTGTTTGCTTTGTTTTCAATCTATAGTAATGTTTGCTTTGTTTTCAATCTATAGTAATAATATATTTAATTTAATATCTTTTCTATAACGACTTTTAAATATATTTGGTAAAACTTTTAACTAAATTTTAAATATATATACAGTGGTGGCCTTTTATTTAGCACACTATTTAGCAGCACACTTCAACATGAATTTTTAACGATTGTATAGTGAATAGTTCACCAATTTTTTTTCTGGTTGTTGCCTTATTAGTTGATAAGATGTACCGTTACTTTCAGCCTATCCCCTTTCGTCGTTTTTTTTCTGCGTTGGTTTGAATGAATTAACTATGATTTTCAGCTGGACATGAGTTTAGCACACTTATACTTTTTTTTTATTAATTTATTAAGTAGAATGAGAAAACATAAGAAAGGGGACTAATATTTTGTTGGATATCCTTTGTTTTTGATAACTACATCCAATCTTCTGTGCTGACTCTCCACTAAAGCAGCGCATCTGTTCTGCGGAATACTGTACCACGCTTCTCGGATAACTATCCACAAATCATTCAAACTGCCCAGATTTTTGGTGCGAATGTGCTGCTCAACATCATTCTAGAGATTCTCTATCGGATTGAGATCCGGTGACTGAGCTGGCCACTTCAGCGTAACAACTTGATGCTCCTAAAGGCAACTTTTCATAAGCCGTGAAGTGTGCTTAGGATCGTTGTCGTGCATAAAACGCCATGATAATGGCACATTGTCCTCGGAATATGGCACCATTATATCCTCTATAATTTCTTTATAGACGTATTGGTCCGGTAAATCATTGATACATATTTTTTAATAACATTTAAATTTTTAATTAAAATAAATAGGTAATACTAAACATGCGAGTCCTTAAAAGAAAGAACAAAGAAAATAAAAAAAAAGAAACGAAAAAATAGAAAAAAAAGAAAGAAAATTTCTTTCCTTTCTAGAAAGAAAAAGAAAATTTGGTAACAATCGGATAATAAAGCGCTGCTTGCAGCGCTGCTTGCAGCATTGTGCCGAATCGTGTGTGCGTGTACGGTGGTGAAATGGGTTAAGTTGTGGACTGCAAAACGAACAGTACTATTATGCATTTACGGGTTCGGGTCCCGCCCGCATCAAAAATTAAATGTGTGCAAAAATGTTTGTTTTTTTATTTTATATTTTGACTTTGCATAAATATTATAAGTCCATAGCCTTTTACGGTCAAAATATGATTGTAGCCGTTTTTTTGTTCCGCAAATAAATTATGTCCAAGCAGCTGGGTAGCGGGTATATATATATATAGCTTTCTTACTTGTTTGAATTTTACCATCAATTTTTGGGGTATAGTTTTGTATTTATAAATGAAGTACAATATTAAGAGTATGACTATTATGGTTAATGCTATAAGTGTTATTATTTGAAAGATATTATTCGATTGGGTGTGTTGTTCAATTATTTCTTTTGCTTGAATATATTCGAGTAGTTCGCGTTTTGTAACATTATTGTTTACATAGACGGTTTGGGTATAATCTAACATCGTGTTGGTGATAAGTATTTCTTCTAATTGAACAGAACAATTGAATGCTTTTATCATATTATTGCCTTCTATTATAATTTCCCTATTGATACAATTTTGATTTAGAATGGTCTTTGGAAGGTTCCAAGTTGTGATTATATTAGGTTCAACATATTTTATTTCGAATTCAGACTGTGTTTTGCTGTATCTACATTGAGTTGTGACCTGATTTAGTATACCTGCGATACATTTATTTATGACTAAGCTTTGAAAGTTTGCTGTGTATGTTTGATTATTATGTGAAAAGTATTTGTCGTGTATTGTTTCGGTTAATATGTTATCTTTTTCGTCGGGGTATGGTACTATTTCAAATACTGGTTTTTTAATTATTTCTCTTAGAATTTGGGATATTATCAGAATCTCGTTAGTGTCAGCTTTAAGCCAAGTAGATGTTTTAATGTTAAGAAGTTTTTCAGAATTTACGTGGGTTAATGAATCATGTTTCAGAAGTTTAGGGTTAAAGATACCTAGGCGTGTCAGTTGCATACCAAGTTCTATGTCTTCTACGTATTCGGTGAATTGTTGTAAATTGAAAATTATTAAAGCTATCATTTGATCTCCGTCAAAAATATTATTTAAATGGTAAGTTAGTTCAATTATATCATTTTTGGCTTCTATTACGTGGTTAAGTTCGCTGATGTGTACATTATTTTTAGAAATGTCACCTATTTGTTGTTGTAATTCTTCCTTGTCTTCTTGATCTAACGTACCAAATAAGTATTTGTAAATGGATCCCATTAAATTAACAAGACCGCGTTTACTACGTTTTGCGATTCTTATACCGTTCATTTCTCTATGGAGTTTTTCTAATAGGTACTGAATTTGTGGTAAATTTTCGAATGATTGGGCTTGTTTAATAAGTTCTATGTAAGTGTTTTCGGTTTTGGATAAATTAATAGATAGGTAATGATATTCGTAGTTAATAGGCAAATCAATCGATCCAGTTTGAAAAATAAGGTAACCGTTTTTGGCATGGATAGGGTTCTAGGTTCTGTGTATTAACTGTCGATAGGAGGCATATCATGAATATTATGTTCGGGAGAAGGCCTGGAATTATCGGTATTATATTTACTTTTATTAATTTTCTTTTTCTTTTTAAACTTAGATTTATAATGTATGATTTTTTTACCTCTATTTGTTTCTTCATAATGTTTATCATCTATTTGTCTTATGTTACCTTTTTTTGAATGGGGTAGTCGTTTTTGATCTAACTAGAGGGGATTCTTTGAAATTGGTGTCTATACCGAAGTCTTGTCTATTTTCATTTAGTTTGTCGATTTTGTTTATCTTATTTTGTTGTGTATTATATGCAGGGGTTCCTGCAAAAATGAAGATTTCTGCTGGTATTCGAACAGTTGTGTTGTGTTTTGTTTTGTGGTTGTATACGTAAAGTATTTTCTCAAATTTGGTGAATTGGTTTTCGGGTTCATTTTCGCTTGTTATTATTCTTAGTTTTTTATTGACAGTTTTATGAAATCTCTCAATATCAGTAATTCCATTTTTATCAGTTGTTATGTTTAGGTTTACTCCTTCTGATTCTAACCAGAGTTTAAGTGCGGTGCACATGAAAGCGGAGTCTTTGTCGGCTTTTATTTCTAAAGGCTTACCCATGTCGTTGAATATGCGCAGAATAGCTCTTTTAGCTTCGAGCCAATCTCGACTGTTTACTTCTATCAAGGAGGCGTATTTAGAATAAATGTCAATACATGATAGGAATTGTTTATTACTTATTAAGTAGAAATCCATGACATACTTGTCTCTGGGGTTAAAAGTTTCGGGGGTTGTTTTGAAGGCTAACTTTGTATTTCTATGTTCGGTTTTAGCGATGTTACAGATCTCGCATTCATTTATAATGTTTTGAAAGAGTTTTTGGTAATCGGGGTAATAATAAAGTTCTTTGAACTGAAGTGTAAGTTTTTCTATGCCAGGGTGTAATAATTTTTTATGTGTTTTGAGAATGATTTCCTTGAATTGGGCGTATGTTTGAATATCTATTAGTTTAACACTAGTCTTCATAACTTTAGTAAAATTGTCGGGACTTATGATTTGAGTATACGCATTCTGAAAGACTTGAAAGTCAATTTCGTTAGGGAAGTAAATGACACTTTTTTTAGTGCAGAGGTATTCTTTGATTAGGTCTTTGGCAAGGGTGTCTGTCATTTCTTTATAACTAATTTTTATTCTGGTTCTATGAAAGTATTTTATTACTTGGACTTCGTCATGATCGTCTCTTATGAATTCTAATTGTCTTGTGTAATAGTTAAGGGGTCTTTCGGTTATTAGGATCTTTTATGTTGCTTAGCCATACGAGTGGTCTGTGATCGCTTAATATGTCGAATTTTCTTCCGAATAGGTAGCCAGATGATCTTAAAGTATTTTGTTGCCCATACTATGGCTAATAGTTCCTTTTCTATTGCCGAATAGTTGAGCTCGGGCTCGTTTAGAGTTCTGCTCGCATAGCAAATGGGTTAATGCTCTTGGGATAATACGGGCCCTATGGCTATATTACTTGTATCTGCTGTAAGTGAAAATTTCTGTTCAAAGTTAGGGTTTATTAGAATCGGATCGGACGTGATGAGTACCTTTAGTTTTTCAAAGGCGGATATGTAGTCGTCATCCTTTGTATTAATAGTTGCTCCTTTTTTAAGTTTGAGTGTCATGGGTTTTGCTATTTTTGCAAAATTCGGAATGAACTTACGGGAAAAGATTTTATTCCTTTTGTGGTTTTAGGAATGGGGAAATTGACAATTGCATTTATTTTATTGGGGTTTGGTTTTATACCATCTGTTGTGATGATGTGACCGAGAAATTCTGTTTCTTTCTTCAGAAATTCACATTTGTCAAGTTGTAATTTGAGATTGGCTGACCGTAGCTTTTCAAATATATTACATGACATTATGTGTTCTTCTAATGAGGTAGAATAAATGATAATATCATCTAAATAAACTAAACAATCTTTATAGATTAGATCTTCTAGAAGGTTGTTCATGCAACGTTGAAATGTTGCTGGTGCATTTTTCAGACCAAAGGGCATACGAGTATATTCGTAATGTCCATGTTTTCTTGAAAATGCTGTTTTAGGTATTGACTGTGGGTCCATTTGGATTTGATGGAAACCTTTAGCTAGATCGATGGTTGTGAAATATTGACAACGTCCAACCTTGTCTAATATTTCATCCATTATTGGAATGTCAATGGGTATTTCATTGAGACTGCGATAGTCTATGACTAATCGAAATTTTGGTTTGCCCGAAGCATCGTTTTTCTTTGGGACAATCTAAATGGGGGAACAATATGGAGACTTAGATTTCCTGATTATTTTTTGTTCTATCATTTCGTTTATTTGTTTGTTAACCTCTTGGTCAAATGCTTGGGGATATTTGTACGGTTTTTTATAAATAGGGTCTTCGTGTTTTGTTTGAATAGAATACTTAATCGTACTCGTGAAAGTCAAATTTTCACCTTCCTTGTACTGAATATCACCGTATTCGAGAAAAACATGCGAAAGTTGTTCCCTTTCTTCTGTATTTAGATGTTCTAATCTGAATACATTGGATTCTTTTAACTCGTCATCTATTGCGTAGTTAGAAGATATTTCTAGAAGGGTTTTTTTATAGGTAAGGGGTAATAAGAGGAGTTTCCTCAGATTCAGAAGACTTGGGACACTCATAGGTGGTCTTGGACTCTTCTTGTTCAGATGACTTGGGGGTCTTATTCGTAACCTTGGACTCATCTGGTTTTAAGTGGGGTTTCCGCTTAATTTTCAGGAGGGTTTTCTCCTTTTTTGGAGTATTTGGAGGGGTTTCCTCTGGGTTAGATTACTTGGGGCACTCATTGGTTACCTTGGACTCATCTGGTTTTAAGTGGGGTTTCCGCTTAATTTTCAGGAGGGTTTTCTCCTTTTTTGGGGTATTTAGAGGGGTTTCCTCTGGGTTAGATGACTTGGGGCACTCATTGGTAACCTTGGACTCATCTGTTTGAATGTGGTCGTACCACATTCTGAATGGATAGCCGTTTATAGTGACTGTTTGTGTTGAATAGTTAATTGGAGTGTTGGTTAACTCTAAGTAATTTCTGCCTAATAGTAGGTCATATTTTTCTGAGAAATTATGAATATAGAAGGTTTGCTTAGTAGGACAAAGGTTGCTTGGATGCAATGAAACGCTTTGAGTTAACGTTATTGTACCATTTATAGTGTGGACTTTTATTTTAGAAGGTTTTGTGGGGAAATTAAAGAAATTTTGTTTCATGATGTTAATGGAAGAACCAGTGTCTACGAGGCATTTAAGAGTTATGTTATTTATTTTAATTTTTAGGAATGGGTTTCCTCCTCCTCTGAATGGCTTTCCGATTCCGAGGCTGGTTGATGAAAATTTTCGCCTGTGTCCATTTTGTATTGGCCACTAGTACTATCTCTTTGTCGTTTGACAGGGGGGTTCGGTGCATTAACATTTTGTTGTTGATGGTTCATAGAATTTTGGGCTCTGCCTTGGCTTAATTTTTGTTTGAATTAGCTCATCACTTGCTGACTTGATTCAGCAGGCTTTGAACTACTATTTGGATTTGCGTTGTTTGAGTTATGCATTTCATTGCTTGCGAAATTTTGATATTTCCCTTTATTCTTTGAGTTTTGATGTGAATTAGTGTTAGAATTGGAACTATTTCGAGGTTTTGTTCGGTCGTTGAAAACTATGTCGTACACACCTTCTGATTGTGCTACTTGTTTTAGTTTAGATACGGTCATTATGTCATGTCTAGCAAGAGTCATAAATAACCTATCGGGCAACTTCCTCATTATTACATCCTTAACTGTATTGTTCAATGCATTTGTGTATAATATGGTATTATTATGATTATTTTCTACCACGTGTTTGTTTGATATTCTTCAACGCAGCTCCTCACTGGGTGTTTGCGTCTTGTATTCGTTGATGAGGGCGTTCATCAATTCCGGCCATGTTGTAGCTCCAGATAATTGTGGCACTCTTTGGGCGTCTCCCGCAATCTGCATTTCAATTGCGCTGAAGAATACGTGCTTTTGCCTGACATCGGTGGATGGGTATAGTTGAAGAATAAAGTTGATCCTTCTGATGAAAGTGCTGAGTTCTTGGGTGTTACCGCTGAACGAGGGCATTTGCCTAATTTGACTTAGGGCTTGGTTGAGATGAGACTCCGACAACAATTGGATTGGTTCGGTTGCCATGGTTGGTTTTGTTTTAAATGTTGCAGAGTTTTTGTTTGTTTTTACACTTTTATTTTCCGTATGCAGTGGGTTAACTCTTGTATGTTAACCACCGACTACACGTAGTTCTTTGGCGGATAATGAAAGTCGATTGTATTACGATGCACGTTAAACGTGTCGCACAACTTACTCTCTTTATCCTACCGGCTGCGCCAGAAACAGATTCAGAGTTATGATTACGTAAAAAAAAACAACGATTGTTTGATTTTTACTTGAACACTTTACTTCCAAAGTAGCTAAGGAAGAACCGGAGCCGTTGGATTATCACTTGGTCGGATAATAGGGTTTCAAAGTCGAAACGAGGCTTTGGCGAAACTATCTCTATTGATAGTTTATCGTTAAGATACCCGAATTGGGGTAGAATTGTTTATCGTTAAGATTTCAGAATTGGGGACAATTGTTTAGTTTATGATCTGTGGGAACAGTACTTTTGAAGTGTGGGGTGACTTGAAACATGACACTAGGCATGTGCGTTAATGGCCAAAGTTAATCGAAGGGCTCTTGTTCTTTGATTACAATTTGCGCTTAAGATTTAATGTGTTTAGTACTTAAATTTTAATATGTGTACGTGAGTTTTACAATAATTATCTTTGTTATATTCTAATGTACAATTCTAATATATGTGGTTGGGGTGTGGGTGTTGAATGGATATGTTACTATATATATTCCTGCTCAGGATCACTAGCCGAGTCGATTAAGCCATGTCTGTTTCTCCGTCTGTCCGTCTGTATGAACGCCTATATCTCAAAAACTAAAAAAGCTAGAGACACCAAATTTGGTTACAACACTTATGTAAATCAAACACTGTGCAAATTTTTATTAAAATTTGGGCCACGCCTTCTTCCGCACCAGCAAATTGAAAAACCGCATTGCAAGCGCCTATATCTCAGAAACTAAAAAAGCTAGAGCCACCAAATTTGGTGACAAAACTTAAGAGAATCATACGCTGTAGAATTTTTATTAAAATTTGGGACACGGCTACTTCCGCCCCCGCAAATCGATGAACCGTATAGCAGGCGCAATAATAAAGGTAGAGTATTCAGTTTTGGTGTGAAAGATAACCATCACCACCTAAACGATCACAGAAAATTTGGTTCCGATCGGATAATGAACATACATGTTATTCAACGTTTCATATAGATTTGCACTGCGCCCACTGCAAGCAAGCAAGCAGTGTTTTTTCCAAGCAGTGTTTTTTCCAACTGCTTGGACTGCTTGGCGTCTAACTGAAATGTGTATATCGTTTATTATTTTTTTTTGAAAAACACGTTTACCAATAACAGTTTTCTAAATCTGATTTTGTTCATAACCTTGAAAAATCTATGGTCTTACTTGATATTATTTTAGATTTTGAGTTTGCATAAATATTGTGAGTCCATGGCCTTTTACGGTCAAAATATTATTGTAGTCGTTCTTTTTTGTTCCGTAAATAGTTTTGATGTACGAGCAGCTATGTAGGTATCGGATATATTACAGTCGAGCAGTCTCGACTGAAGCTTTCTTACTTGTTCCCGTTTAATTAAACTCTGAAATTGTAATTGTTGTTTAGATTATTGAACTGAACAATGTATTACAATGTTGCACTTCTTCAGTTGGATCGGCGGATGTTTAGTTTATTGAAATTAGCAAAGTTGCAATTCTTCTTAAATATTTGTTATTTATTATTTAGGCAATACTTGTTAAATGTTGTTTTGTATTTATGTAGTTCTTTATTTATATGGTTTTTATTCAACAAGTAATAGAGCTTATACGAATTTCACATTTAAATATTGAGACTTATGACGAAATTATGTAGCTTTATGAACAACCGCTCTTGGCAACTTTTTCACTCGACCGCCTTTTTTCTAGGCTTTTTTCTGCTCTTGTCTAGGGTTGCATTTTATTCAGGGCTGCAATATAAAAGTATCGAAAGATCTAATACTTATTACCACTACGAGTATTCTTGCTGGAACCAATTTCCACAATCGGCACTCCTGACAGGACATTCGCCTCGAATGGATCAAGCCATGGTTTCATATACTCTGCAACTGTAATTGTTTTTATAGGACCTTCATTGTCTCCTATCTTTTCAACCTCATATCTCCCATGATCTTTGATCTCAACCACTTTATATGGGCCTAAATATTTACCTTTCAGCTTAAGCCCTACTTCGTACTGAGTCCTTTTTATGGCTACCAAATCATTAATATTATACTGTTTCTGTTGCTTTCTTTTTAAATCAAATGCTTTTTTATTTTCTTCCTGTATATCCCTAATGTTTTCACGAGCTTCTTGCCGCAAATTTTCACGCTTTTCTTCTAACTCTCTAATCATGAATTCGCTTACTAACTCCTTTAGCTCCTTATAATCGGCAACGCGCATATCTACTCCAGTCATTAACTTAAAAGGTGCTATTTTTGTGCTTCTTGGCTCTGTATTATTTATCATTTGCTGAACTTGTCCTAAATTCTTATACCATAATCCTGGATTGTCATTACTTAACTTAGACAACATTGGAACTACAAGCTTGTGCATCCGTTCCACCTGACCATTTCCACGAGGTACACCGGTGGCAATGAGCAAATGCTGAATATTTTCATTTTCACAATATTCATTAAAGGAATTCGAGGTAAATGCGGAACCTCTGTCCGAGACAATTCTGTAGGGGCTCCCAAAATTAACTGCTTGTTTTTTCAAGCACTCTATAACCTCATCAACACCTGTACTACGGGTTGGATACAACCAAACATATTTCGAAACCCATCTAACACGACTAAAATATGATTATATCGCTTATTAGTTAGTTCCATTGGGCCAACATGGTCAATATGGTATGTAACAAACGGTACATTACCCTTATCGATTGCTGTCAAAAACCCTTCCTTTTTACCAGATTTCGCGTTTACTATTATGCAACGAACACAACTATCTACAACACGAGAAACTTTTCCTTTCAATTTTGGAATGTAATACGATTTTTCCACAAAATCTTGTGTTTTTGCTGCCGAGAAATGACCTTGGTTATGAGCAGAAACAATTATCTCGTTTTCCATCTGACCAGGAACTACTATGAGTTCTTTATTTGGGTCTTTAAATAGTACCTGATTTTTAATATAAAAATCTTCATATGAATCTTTAGCGACCAATTCTCTAACCCCTCTTATCCACTCATCTTGCAGCTGGGCCTCTCTCAATCGATGGATCAGGGTATCTGTTATAAAATAACAAGACACTCGGCTCAAAGCATCAGCATGCTTTAACTTAGACCCTGAACGATGTTCTATCTTATAATCCAAATCTTGCAAATATAATGCCCAACGTGCTACTCTTATAGGAACCTCTTTCTTTTTCATGGTCATCATGAACGCGTTACAATCAGTTACTATGGTAAAAGATATGCCAAGAACATACACGCGCCATTTCATTAAAGCTGCTATTATTGCTAAAACCTCTAGCTCATACGAACTGTAATTCTCCTCACATGGCTTAGTTTTCCGACTCATAAATTGTACAGGGTGAAACATATTATCCTCTTGATCTTTTTGTAATAATACTGCCCCATACCCATCTTGAACGATATATCCCAAAAAATTGACTCTCTGATGTAATATCTGGCATTTGCCCCAATTAATTCGTAGCCCATTCTGAGAAGCTACTTCTAACACTTGCTTCAATTTTCTTATCCCCTCATCAACATCATTACTAGGCACAATAACATCATCCATGTAAAGTATTACAATTCCACTAGCGAGCAACTCTCGTAAAACAGACATTATAAACCTAGTAAAAACTGCAGGCGAATTCGAAATGCCAAACGGTACAAATAAAAATTCGTACTGCCCACTTTGAGTCACGAACGAAGTGTATTTTCTTGAACCTACTTCTACGGGCACATGGAAAAACCCATTGGTCAAATCCAATGTTGTATATATCTTCGCATTCTGAAGTTTGTCTAAGACATTGTCCATGTGTGCCATCGAAAAATTATCTCTAATAATTTTCTCATTTAATTTGCGATAGTCGCAGCATAGACGCTTTTTCCCATTTTTCTTAGCCACCAGGACTACGGGCGAAGCATACTCGGATGTACTTGGCTGTATTATACCTTCTTTTACCCTTCCCGCACCTGCTCATCTACAAAGTTTTGGTCTCTATACGACTGTCGGCTGGGATGCTGATAAACTGGGATGTCATCTTTCAAAACAATTTTCATCTCGACAGGGACATTTGTGTTACGGATTGGGCAATATTGTTCGATCATCTCCAATACCGTTTTAGCTTCAGGCCGACTAAGATGAGATAGATCTACCTTAGAAGTTGCTTTAAGCTCTTCCACACACATGCTTCGAAATACATCATTCGCCTGACAATCAAATATCTGTGTATTCCTAATTTTACCTCCATCTTCAGTTTTCATCCTGATATTAAAGTGAGTACCACTTTTGGTAACCTTCATATCGACAGTGTCCAAAATTGTCCTTCCTAAAATAGCATCGAAACCTATATCCTGATCTTGAACAACATGAAACTCTACCTCCATTGAAATATCATCTATTAGAACGGATATAATAATACTTCCAAATGTTAAAATACGACTTTCTCCAATTCCCGTCAAACTCTTTCCTTTACCAGTTATTTCTGCTGCTCCTAGACTCACGAAAACTTGTCTGCGCATTAAGCACAAATCAGCGCCCGTGTCAACCAAACCTTTAAATATAATCTTTTTGTAAACAATGCTCTTCAATTCAAGACCTGATAGAGTAAATTCACTGCCTAATTACACTCCTATTTTATTCTCTTGAACTACATTAGCATTTGTTTCTTTCTTGACATCTGTTTTTGTTGCACATTGTGCTGCTCGGTGTCCTGCCTGACCACATTTAAAGCAAACAAAATCTGTTTTCTTACAGTCTTTCATTACGTGGGAACTATCGCCGCATTTGAAACATTTCCTGGATGATCCAGACTTAACCTGACCTCTGCCTTGATCTTTCTTTTGCTCCTGACGTTCCCCAGCTGATTGATTTGATTTGCCAGATCTAGCTTTCTGATATATCTCGATTTGATGTTTTAGTTCCTGTATATTTCTAGCCTGATAAAACATTATCTTATTCCCTTTCGAATAAGGAATACCCTTTATGTAATAGTCAATTAAACTTGGCTCATCAATATTAACTGGCTTTGCGATTTCTTTCAGAGCATACAAATATTCAAATAATGATTCGTCTTTTCTCTGCTGACGCTGGTCCAATCTTCTATGAACCTCAGCTGATGACACTTTGACTGAAAACTCTTCCCTCAACTTAGCCTTCAAAACAGTCTAACTACGAATATTCGCCTCACTACGCACAAACAGTTTAGCCGCTCCTGTAAGCATCTGTTTCGAATAGATAAGCAGCTGCAAATCACTCCACTGGACAGTAGTTGAACAACTTTCTAACTCATCGATCCATTGTTCTACATCAGGACTTCCTGTTCCAGAGAAACTAGATACGCTGCCTTCTACATCTTTGAGAGTGAACCATGACCTGCCATTGTCTACTCTTTGATCTTCAGCTAAATTTCGCTCTGTAACCACGGATTGAACTTCATCTGAATCGCTTTCCTCTTCATCCTGAATTCCAAAATGTGTAAGCAATCTATTTTGCAACTCTAGTTTCCTTCCACTTATTGGTAGCGCCAACTCTGCTAACTTTAACCTCAAATCTGCTACGCGAAGTGTCAAGATCTCGTCAAGTTGCATTTTGAAATGGTTCGCAAACAATCAAATACGTAAAATTATACAACACAATACTACTGTTACTTAACGTAACCTTACACTAGTACTGCCTCTGTCGATGCTCGCACCAGCTTTGCCTCTGTAGTTTCACGTAACTGCGCTGTCTCTGCCGACGATCGTATCAAGCTTTGCCTCTGTCGACGTTCGCACCAAGTCCTGCCTCTGCTTACTCACACAGAAACACTGCTTCTGTCGACGCAAACAGCAACTCTGCCTCTGTCGACTGTACGCACCAGTTCTGCCTTGATTTAATGCACCAGTTCGGACTCTGCTGACGTTCGCTTCAAGCTCTGCCTCTGACGACGCACACCGCAGCTCTGCTTCTGTCGCTGCAAACAACAACAATGTCTCTGTAGACGTACTCTCCAGCTCTGCTTCTACCAACTTAAGCAGCAACTTTGCCTCTGTCGACGCACGCTCCAGCTCTGCTTCTACCAACTTAAGCAGCAACTTTGCCTCTGCCGACTCTCGAAACTTCTTCGAGAATTCTGTATTCTGTTGCTCGCGTTTGTTCCAGCGTCGATCATGCAACGGTTCTTTTTTACCGTTCACTGCTTGCTACCAAAACGAACTGCGTCATATGCACAAATTTTGTCTTTACACTTAAGCTCATCCCGGACGAGCCCCCAATTTGTAGTTCTTTATTTATATGGTTTTTATTCAACAAGTAATAGAGCTTATACGAATTTCACATTTAATTATTAAGACTTATGACGAAATTATGTAGCTTTATGAACAACCGCTCTTGGCAACTTTTTCACTCGACCGCCTTTTTTTCTAGGCTTTTTTCTGCTCTTGTCTAGGGTTGCATTTTATTCAGGGCTGCAATATAAAAGTATCGAAAGATCTAATACTTATTACCACTACGAGTATTCTTGCTGGAACCAATTCCCACATTTATTGTTATTATTTATTGATTAGTTAGCTGTTTGTATAGTTTTGTATTAACTGTAGTTAACTTGTATCTTCATTTTAGCTATTGTTAGTCGTCGGCTCTTCTTCTAGTTCAATGAGTTTGGCAGCGCTAGTTACCAGAGCGTATTAGTCTTTGTATGTGTAGATGTGTGGGAGCGAGTTAGTACCATCTATTGACATTTTTAGAGTTTAACTATGAAGTTTGTCAAATGGTATTTTACGGTCGGGCTCGCTCGACGACGATATATATATCGATATATCTGTCCGATAGCATTGCATTTAATGGACATACTTAAACGTATATCAGGAAAGTTTCACTGTCTAATTACCATACCGAAACACCAAATTCGACCGATAGGTTCTATGGCAGCTATACGATATATCGGTTTAATTTCAATCAAATTTTGAAAGCCTTTAAAGCGCATACTTAGACATATATCGGAAAAGTTTAATAGTAATATCTTAAAATATAACAAAATTCGACCGATATGTTTTATGGCTGCTATACGATTTATCGGTCTGAACCGGCTTGTTTACAGCGCGCAGGAATATGAAACATGTATACCAAGGTTTATTAAGATACCTCTAAAACTGAGGGACTAGTTTGCGTTACAACACACGGACGGACAGACGGACATAGCTAGTTCGACTCCCCTATTGATGATGATTAAAGATATCTTTATAGCTAGTTCGACTCCCCTATTGATGATGATTAAAGATATCTTTAGATATCGGAGACATCTCCCTATACCTTAAGGTACCCTATATCTTAAGATACCTCTAAAACTGAGGGACTAGTTTGCGTTATAACACACGGACGGACGGACGGACATAGCTAGTTCGACTCCCCTATTGATGATGATTAAAGATATCTTTAAGGCCGACTAAGATGAGATAGATCTACCTTAGAAGTTGCTTTAAGCTCTTCCACACACATGCTTCGAAATTCATCATTCGCCTGACAATCAAATATCTGTGTATTCCTAATTTTACCTCCATCTTCAGTTTTCATCCTGATATTAAAGTGAGTACCACTTTTGGTAACCTTCATATCGACACTGTCCAAAATTGTCCTTCCTAAAATAGCATCGAAACCTATATCCTGATCTTGAACAACATGAAACTCTACTTCCATTGAAATATCATCTATTAGAACGGATATAATAATACTTCCAAATGTTAAAATACGACTTTCTCCAATTCCCGTCAAACTCTTTCCTTTACCAGTTATTTCTGCTGCTCCTAGACTCACGAAAACTTGTCTGCGCATTAAGCACAAATCAGCGCCCGTGTCAACCAAACCTTTAAATATAATCTTTTTGTAAACAATGCTCTTCAATTCAAGACCTGATAGAGTAAATTCACTGCCTAATGACACTCCTATTTTATTCTCTTGAACTACATTAGCATTTGTTTCTTTCTTGACATCTGTTTTTGTTGCACATTGTGCTGCTCGGTGTCCTGCCTGACCACATTTAAAGCAAACAAAATCTGTTTTCTTACAGTCTTTCATTACGTGGGAACTATCGCCGCATTTGAAACATTTCCTGGATGATCCAGACTTAACCTGACCTCTGCCTTGATCTTTCTTTTGCTCCTGACGTTCCCCAGCTGATTGATTTGATTTGCCAGATCTAGCTTTCTGATATATCTCGATTTGATGTTTTAGTTCCTGTATATTTCTAGCCTGATATAACATTATCTTATTCCCTTTCGAATAAGGAATACCCTTTATGTAATAGTCAATTAAACTTGGCTCATCAATATTAACTGGCTTTGCGATTTCTTTCAGAGCATACAAATATTCAAATAATGATTCGTCTTTTTCTCTGCTGACGCTGGTCCAATCTTCTATGAACCTCAGCTGATGACACTTTGACTGAAAACTCTTCCCTCAACTTAGCCTTCAAAACAGTCTAACTACGAATATTCGCCTCACTACGCACAAACAGTTTAGCCGCTCCTGTAAGCATCTGTTTCGAATAGATAAGCAGCTGCAAATCACTCCACTGGACAGTAGTTGAACAACTTTCTAACTCATCGATCCATTGTTCTACATCAGGACTTCCTGTTCCAGAGAAACTAGATACGCTGCCTTCTACATCTTTGAGAGTGAACCATGACCTGCCATTGTCTACTCTTTGATCTTCAGCTAAATTTCGCTCTGTAACCACGGATTGAACTTCATCTGAATCGCTTTCCTCTTCATCCTGAATTCCAAAATGTGTAAGCAATCTATTTTGCAACTCTAGTTTCCTTCCACTTATTGGTAGCGCCAACTCTGCTAACTTTAACCTCAAATCTGCTACGCGAAGTGTCAAGATCTCGTCAAGTTGCATTTTGAAATGGTTCGCAAACAATCAAATACGTAAAATTATACAACACAATACTACTGTTACTTAACGTAACCTTACACTAGTACTGCCTCTGTCGATGCTCGCACCAGCTTTGCCTCTGTAGTTTCACGTAACTGCGCTGTCTCTGCCGACGATCGTATCAAGCTTTGCCTCTGTCGACGTTCGCACCAAGTCCTGCCTCTGCTTACTCACACAGAAACACTGCTTCTGTCGACGCAAACAGCAACTCTGCCTCTGTCGACTGTACGCACCAGTTCTGCCTTGATTTAATGCACCAGTTCGGACTCTGCTGACGTTCGCTTCAAGCTCTGCCTCTGACGACGCACACCGCAGCTCTGCTTCTGTCGCTGCAAACAACAACAATGTCTCTGTAGACGTACTCTCCAGCTCTGCTTCTACCAACTTAAGCAGCAACTTTGCCTCTGTCGACGCACGCTCCAGCTCTGCTTCTACCAACTTAAGCAGCAACTTTGCCTCTGCCGACGTATGCACCAGTTCTGCTTCTGCCAACTTAAGCAGCAACTTTTCCTCTGCCGACGTATGCACCAGTTCTGCTTCTGCCAACTTAAGCAGCAACTTTGCCTCTGCCGACTCTCGAAACTTCTTCGAGAATTCTGTATTCTGTTACTCGCGTTTGTTCCAGCGTCGATCATGCAACGGTTCTTTTTACCGTTCACTGCTTGCTACCAAAACGAACTGCGTCATATGCACAAATTTTGTCTTTACACTTAAGCTCATCCCGGACGAGCCCCCAATTTGTAGTTCTTTATTTATATGGTTTTTATTCAACAAGTAATAGAGCTTATACGAATTTCACATTTAATTATTAAGACTTATGACGAAATTATGTAGCTTTATGAACAACCGCTCTTGGCAACTTTTTCACTCGACCGCCTTTTTTTCTAGGCTTTTTTCTGCTCTTGTCTAGGGTTGCATTTTATTCAGGGCTGCAATATAAAAGTATCGAAAGATCTAATACTTATTACCACTACGAGTATTCTTGCTGGAACCAATTCCCACATTTATTGTTATTATTTATTGATTAGTTAGCTGTTTGTATAGTTTTGTATTAACTGTAGTTAACTTGTATCTTCATTTTAGCTATTGTTAGTCGTCGGCTCTTCTTCTAGTTCAATGAGTTTGGCAGCGCTAGTTACCAGAGCGTATTAGTCTTTGTATGTGTAGATGTGTGGGAGCGAGTTAGTACCATCTATTGACATTTTTAGAGTTTAACTATGAAGTTTGTCAAATGGTATTTTACGGTCGGGCTCGCTCGACGACGATATATATATCGATATATCTGTCCGATAGCATTGCATTTAATGGACATACTTAAACGTATATCAGGAAAGTTTCACTGTCTAATTACCATACCGAAACACCAAATTCGACCGATAGGTTCTATGGCAGCTATACGATATATCGGTTTAATTTCAATCAAATTTTGAAAGCCTTTAAAGCGCATACTTAGACATATATCGGAAAAGTTTAATAGTAATATCTTAAAATATAACAAAATTCGACCGATATGTTTTATGGCTGCTATACGATTTATCGGTCTGAACCGGCTTGTTTACAGCGCGCAGGAATATGAAACATGTATACCAAGGTTTATTAAGATACCTCTAAAACTGAGGGACTAGTTTGCGTTACAACACACGGACGGACAGACGGACATAGCTAGTTCGACTCCCCTATTGATGATGATTAAAGATATCTTTATAGCTAGTTCGACTCCCCTATTGATGATGATTAAAGATATCTTTAGATATCGGAGACATCTCCCTATACCTTAAGATACCCTATATCTTAAGATACCTCTAAAACTGAGGGACTAGTTTGCGTTACAACACACGGACGGACGGACGGACATAGCTAGTTCGACTCCCCTATTGATGATGATTAAAGATATCTTTAAGGCCGACTAAGATGAGATAGATCTACCTTAGAAGTTGCTTTAAGCTCTTCCACACACATGCTTCGAAATTCATCATTCGCCTGACAATCAAATATCTGTGTATTCCTAATTTTACCTCCATCTTCAGTTTTCATCCTGATATTAAAGTGAGTACCACTTTTGGTAACCTTCATATCGACACTGTCCAAAATTGTCCTTCCTAAAATAGCATCGAAACCTATATCCTGATCTTGAACAACATGAAACTCTACTTCCATTGAAATATCATCTATTAGAACGGATATAATAATACTTCCAAATGTTAAAATACGACTTTCTCCAATTCCCGTCAAACTCTTTCCTTTACCAGTTATTTCTGCTGCTCCTAGACTTACGAAAACTTGTCTGCGCATTAAGCACAAATCAGCGCCCGTGTCAACCAAACCTTTAAATATAATCTTTTTGTAAACAATGCTCTTCAATTCAAGACCTGATAGAGTAAATTCACTGCCTAATGACACTCCTATTTTATTCTCTTGAACTACATTAGCATTTGTTTCTTTCTTGACATCTGTTTTTGTTGCACATTGTGCTGCTCGGTGTCCTGCCTGACCACATTTAAAGCAAACAAAATCTGTTTTCTTACAGTCTTTCATTACGTGGGAACTATCGCCGCATTTGAAACATTTCCTGGATGATCCAGACTTAACCTGACCTCTGCCTTGATCTTTCTTTTGCTCCTGACGTTCCCCAGCTGATTGATTTGATTTGCCAGATCTAGCTTTCTGATATATCTCGATTTGATGTTTTAGTTCCTGTATATTTCTAGCCTGATAAAACATTATCTTATTCCCTTTCGAATAAGGAATACCCTTTATGTAATAGTCAATTAAACTTGGCTCATCAATATTAACTGGCTTTGCGATTTCTTTCAGAGCATACAAATATTCAAATAATGATTCGTCTTTTCTCTGCTGACGCTGGTCCAATCTTCTATGAACCTCAGCTGATGACACTTTGACTGAAAACTCTTCCCTCAACTTAGCCTTCAAAATAGTCTAACTACGAATATTCGCCTCACTACGCACAAACAGTTTAGCCGCTCCTGTAAGCATCTGTTTCGAATAGATAAGCAGCTGCAAATCACTCCACTGGACAGTAGTTGAACAACTTTCTAACTCATCGATCCATTGTTCTACATCAGGACTTCCTGTTCCAGAGAAACTAGATACGCTGCCTTCTACATCTTTGAGAGTGAACCATGACCTGCCATTGTCTACTCTTTGATCTTCAGCTAAATTTCGCTCTGTAACCACGGATTGAACTTCATCTGAATCGCTTTCCTCTTCATCCTGAATTCCAAAATGTGTAAGCAATCTATTTTGCAACTCTAGTTTCCTTCCACTTGTTGGTAGCGCCAACTCTGCTAACTTTAACCTCAAATCTGCTACGCGAAGTGTCAAGATCTCGTCAAGTTGCATTTTGAAATGGTTAGCAAACAATCAAATACGTAAAATTATACAACACAATACGACTGTTACTTAACGTAACCTTACACTAGTACTGCCTCTGTCGATGCTCGCACCAGCTTTGCCTCTGTAGTTTCACGCAACTGCGCTGTCTCTGCCGACGATCGTATCAAGCTTTGCCTCTGTCGACGTTCGCACCAAGTCCTGCCTCTGCTTACTCACACAGAAACACTGCTTCTGTCGACGCAAACAGCAACTCTGCCTCTGTCGACTGTACGCACCAGTTCTGCCTTGATTTAATGCACCAGTTCGGACTCTGCTGACGTTCGCTTCAAGCTCTGCCTCTGACGACGCACACCGTAGCTCTGCTTCTGTCGCTGCAAACAACAACAATGTCTCTGTAGACGTACTCTCCAGCTCTGCTTCTACCAACTTAAGCAGCAACTTTGCCTCTGTCGACGCACGCTCCAGCTCTGCTTCTACCAACTTAAGCAGCAACTTTGCCTCTGCCGACGTATGCACCAGTTCTGCTTCTGCCAACTTAAGCAGCAACTTTGCCTCTGCCGACTCTCGAAACTTCTTCGAGAATTCTGTATTCTGTTGCTCGCGTTTGTTCCAGCGTCGATCATGCAACGGTTCTTTTTTACCGTTCACTGCTTGCTACCAAAACGAACTGCGTCATATGCACAAATTTTGTCTTTACACTTAAGCTCATCCCGGACGAGCCCCCAATTTGTAGTTCTTTATTTATATGGTTTTTATTCAACAAGTAATAGAGCTTATACGAATTTCACATTTAATTATTAAGACTTATGACGAAATTATGTAGCTTTGGGAACAACCGCTCTTGGCAACTTTTTCACTCGACCGCCTTTTTTCTAGGCTTTTTTCTGCTCTTGTCTAGGGTTGCATTTTATTCAGGGCTGCAATATAAAAGTATCGAAAGATCTAATACTTATTACCACTACGAGTATTCTTGCTGGAACCAATTCCCACATTTATTGTTATTATTTATTGATTAGTTAGCTGTTTGTATAGTTTTGTATTAACTGTAGTTAACTTGTATCTTCATTTTAGCTATTGTTAGTCATCGGCTCTTCTTCTAGTTCAATGAGTTTGGCAGCGCTAGTTACCAGAGCGTATTAGTCTTTGTATGTGTAGATGTGTGGGAGCGAGTTAGTACCATCTATTGACATTTTTAGAGTTTAACTATGAAGTTTGTCAAATGGTATTTTACGGTCGGGCGATAGCATTGCATTTAATGGACATACTTAAACGTTTATCAGGAAAGTTTCACATCATCAATAGGGGAGTCGAACTAGCTATGTCCGTCTGTCCTTCCGTCCGTCCGTGTGTTGTAACGCAAACTAGTCCCTCAGTTTTAGAGGTATCTTAAGATATAGGGTATCTTAAGATAAAGGGAAATGTCTACTAAGGTGCGTTGTAAACTTCTGGCCAAAATAAATATACCATCTGCAATGGTATAAAAATGGCAAGCAATTACAAAGGATAGAGATATGAAAGTAATTTAAAGAAAACCTCTTCCATGGTTCCGCTGCTCGCGTCATTGCAGCATATCGGGACCACTCGTTATAGCTTTGTATGTGTGTCTGTATGTATGAGTGAGAGCGAGTTAGTGTTATCTATTAACATTTCTCGAACGCAACAAAGAAGTACATCAAATGGTATCTTACTGTAGGTTGCGACTTACCAGATCGTTACTACGAGGATAACAATATTTAATAGTAAACACTATCATTTCCAATACCCAGACTTATTCACCAAAATACGTCGTGTTTTGATGGCTTCCACAATTCGACTTCCACAATTCGACTGACAGGCAGCTGTTTTTATACCTGCTACTCACAGAGTAGATGGGTATTATAACTTTGTTCAAGCCGAAAATGTATGTAACAGGCAGAAGGAGACACCTCCGACCCCATAAAGTATATATATGTGGGAATTGGTTCCAGCAAGAATACTCGTAGTGGTAATAAGTATTAGATCTTTCGATACTTTTATATTGCAGCCCTAAATAAAATGCAACCCTAGACAAGAGCAGAAAAAAGCCTAGAAAAAAAGGCGGTCGAGTGAAAAAGTTGCCAAAAGCGGTTGTTCATAAAGCTACATAATTTCGTCATAAGTCTTAATAATTAAATGTGAAATTCGTATAAGCTCTATTACTTGTTGAATAAAAACCATATAAATAAAGAACTACAAATTGGGGGCTCAACCGGGATGAGCTAAAGTGTAAAGACAAAATTTGTGCATATGACGCAGTTCGTTTTGGTAGCAAGCAGTGAACGGTAAATAAGAACCGTTGCATGATCGACGCTGGAACAAACGCGAGCAACAGAATACAGAATTCTCGAAGAAGTTTCGAGAGTCGGCAGAGGCAAAGTTGCTGCTTAAGTTGGCAGAAGCAGAACTGGTGCATACGTCGGCAGAGGAAAAGTTGCTGCTTAAGTTGGCAGAAGCAGAACTGGTGCATACGTCGGCAGAGACAAAGTTGCTGCTTAAGTTGGTAGAAGCAGAGCTGGAGCGTGCGTCTACAGAGGCAAAGTTGCTGCTTAAGTTCGTAGAAGCAGAGCTAAAGCGTGCGTCGACAGATGCAAAGTTGCTGCTTAAGTTGGTAGAAGCAGAGCTGGAGCGTGCGTCGACAGAGGCAAAGTTGCTGCTTAAGTTGGTAGAAGCAGAGCTGGAGAGTACGTCTACAGAGACATTGTTGTTGTTTGCAGCGACAGAAGCAGAGCTGCGGTGTGCGTCGTCAGAGGCAGAGCTTGAAGCGAACGTCAGCAGAGTCCGAACTGGTGCATTAAATCAAGGCAGAACTGGTGCGTACAGTCGACAGAGGCAGAGTTGCTGTTTGCGTCGACAGAAGCAGTGTTTCTGTGTGAGTAAGCAGAGGCAGGACTTGGTGCGAACGTCGACAGAGGCAAAGCTTGATACGATCGTCGGCAGAGACAGCGCAGTTGCGTGAAACTACAGAGGCAAAGCTGGTGCGAGCATCGACAGAGGCAGTACTAGTGTAAGGTTACGTTAAGTAACAGTCGTATTGTGTTGTATAATTTTACGTATTTGATTGTTTGCTAACCATTTCAAAATGCAACTTGACGAGATCTTGACACTTCGCGTAGCAGATTTGAGGTTAAAGTTAGCAGAGTTGGCGCTACCAACAAGTGGAAGGAAACTAGAGTTGCAAAATAGATTGCTTACACATTTTGGAATTCAGGATGAAGAGGAAAGCGATTCAGATGAAGTTCAATCCGTGGTTACAGAGCGAAATTTAGCTGAAGATCAAAGAGTAGACAATGGCAGGTCATGGTTCACTCTCAAAGATGTAGAAGGCAGCGTATCTAGTTTCTCTGGAACAGGAAGTCCTGATGTAGAACAATGGATCGATGAGTTAGAAAGTTGTTCAACTACTGTCCAGTGGAGTGATTTGCAGCTGCTTATCTATTCGAAACATATGCTTACTGGAGCGGCTAAACTGTTTGTGCGTAGTGAGGCGAATATTCGTAGTTGGACTGTTTTGAAGGCTAAGTTGAGGGAAGAGTTTTCAGTCAAAGTGTCATCAGCTGAGGTTCATAGAAGATTGGACCAGCGTCAGCAGAGAAAAGACGAATCATTATTTGAATATTTGTATGCTCTGAAAGAAATCGCAAAGCCAGTTAATATTGATGAGCCAAGTTTAATTGACTATTACATAAAGGGTATTCCTGATTCGAAAGGGAATAAGATAATGTTATATCAGGCTAGAAATATACAGGAACTAAAACATCAAATCGAGATATATCAGAAAGCTAGATCTGGCAAATCAAATCAATCAGCTGGGGAACGTCAGGAGCAAAAGAAAGATCAAGGCAGAGGTCAGGTTAAGTCTGGATCATCCAGGAAATGTTTCAAATGCGGCGATAGTTCCCACGTAATGAAAGACTGTAAGAAAACAGATTTTGTTTGCTTTAAATGTGGTCAGGCAGGACACCGAGCAGCACAATGTGCAACAAAAACAGATGTCAAGAAAGAAACAAATGCTAATGTAGTTCAAGAGAATAAAATAGGAGTGTCATTAGGCAGTGAATTTACTCTATCAGGTCTTGAATTGAAGAGCATTGTTTACAAAAAGATTATATTTAAAGGTTTGGTTGACACGGGCGCTGATTTGTGCTTAATGCGCAGACAAGTTTTCGTGAGTCTAGGAGCAGCAGAAATAACTGGTAAAGGAAAGAGTTTGACGGGAATTGGAGAAAGTCGTATTTTAACATTTGGAAGTATTATTATATCCGTTCTAATAGATGATATTTCAATGGAAGTAGAGTTTCATGTTGTTCAAGATCAGGATATAGGTTTCGATGCTATTTTAGGAAGGACAATTTTGGACACTGTCGATATGAAGGTTACCAAAAGTGGTACTCACTTTAATATCAGGATGAAAACTGAAGATGGAGGTAAAATTAGGAATGCACAGATATTTGATCGTCAGGCGAATGATGAATTTCGAAGCATGTGTGTGGAAGAGCTTAAAGCCACTTCTAAGGTAGATCTATCTCATCTTAGTCGGCCTGAAGCTAAAACGGTATTGGAGATGATCGAACAATATTGCCCAATCCGTAACACAAATGCCCCTGTCGAGATGAAAATTGTTTTGAAAGATGACATCCCAGTTTATCAGCATCCAAGGCGACAGTCGTATAGTGACCAAAACTTTGTAGATGAGCAGGTGCGGGAATGGTTAAAAGAAGGTATAATACAGCCAAGTACATCCGAGTATGCTTCGCCCGTAGTCCTGGTGGCTAAGAAAAATGGGAAAAAGCGTCTATGCTGCGACTATCGCAAATTAAATGAGAAAATTATTAGAGATAATTTTCCGATGGCACACATGGACAATGTCTTAGACAAACTTCAGAATGCGAAGATATATACAACATTGGATTTGACCAATGGGTTTTTCCATGTGCCTGTAGAAGTAGGTTCAAGAAAATACACTTCGTTCGTGACTCAAAGTGGGCAGTACGAATTTTTATTTGTACCGTTTGGCATTTCGAATTCGCCTGCAGTTTTTACTATGTTTATAATGTCTGTTTTACGAGAGTTGCTCGCTAGTGGAATTGTAATACTTTACATGGATGATGTTATTGTGCCTAGTAATGATGTTGATGAGGGGATAAGAAAATTGAAGCAAGTGTTAGAAGTATCTTCTCAGAATGGGCTACGAATTAATTGGGGCAAATGCCAGATATTACATCAGAGAGTCAATTTTTTGGGATATATCGTTCAAGATGGAACCATAACCCCAAGCAAAGAAAAGATACAGGCCGTTACAGAATTTCCGGAACCCAAAGATAAAAAGGGTATACAACGTTTTTTAAGGTTAACATCTTATTTTAGAAAATTCATAAATGGATATGCAGCTATTGCTAAGCCATTATCAGATCTTTTAAGGCAAGATGCTAAGTTCGGATGCACAGAAGTTCAGCGGAAGGCATTTGAAGAACTAAAATTAGCTTTAGTTAGTGAGCCAGTATTAAAGCTGTATAACCCGAAGTTGCGAACAGAGATTCACACAGATGCTTCGAAGTATGGGTATGGGGCAGTATTATTACAAAAAGATCAAGAGGATAATATGTTTCACCCTGTACAATTTATGAGTCGGAAAACTAAGCCATGTGAGGAGAATTACAGTTCGTATGAGCTAGAGGTTTTAGCAATAATAGCAGCTTTAATGAAATGGCGCGTGTATGTTCTTGGCATATCTTTTACCATAGTAACTGATTGTAACGCGTTCATGATGTCCATGAAAAAGAAAGAGGTTCCTTTAAGAGTAGCACGTTGGGCATTATATTTGCAAGATTTTGATTATAAGATAGAACATCGTTCAGGGTCTAAGTTAAAGCATGCTGATGCTTTAAGCCGAGTGTCTTGTTATTTTATAACAGATACCCTGATCCATCGATTGAGAGAGGCCCAGCTGCAAGATGAGTGGATAAGAGGGGTTAGAGAATTGGTCGCTAAAGATTCATATGAAGATTTTTATATTCAAAATCAGGTACTATTTAAAGACCCAAATAAAGAACTCATAGTAGTTCCTGGTCAGATGGAAAACGAGATAATTGTTTCTGCTCATAACCAAGGTCATTTCTCGGCAGCAAAAACACAAGATTTAGTGGAAAAATCGTATTACATTCCAAAATTGAAAGAAAAAGTTTCACGTGTTGTAGATAGTTGTGTTCGTTGCATAATAGTAAACGCGAAATCTGGTAAAAAGGAAGGGTTTTTGACAGCAATCGATAAGGGTAATGTACCGTTTGTTACATACCAGACCATGTTGGCCCAATAGAACTAACTAATAAGCGATATAATCACATTTTAGTCGTGGTAGATGGGTTTTCGAAATATGTTTAGTTGTATCCAACCCGTAGTACAGGTGTTGATGAGGTTATAGAGTGCTTGAAAAAACAAGCAGTTACTTTTGGGAACCCCTACAGAATTGTCTCGGACAGAGGTTCCGCATTTACCTCGAATTCCTTTAAAGAATATTGTGAAAATGAAAATATTCAGCATTTGCTCATTGCCACCGGTGTACCTCGTGGAAATGGTCAGGTGGAACGGATGCACAAGCTTGTAGTTCCAATGTTGTCTAAGTTAAGTAATGACAATCCAGGATTATGGTATAAGAATTTAGGACAAGTTCAGCAAATGATAAATAATACAGAGCCAAGAAGCACAAAAATAGCACCTTTTAAGTTAATGACTGGAGTAGATATGCGCGTTGCCGATTATAAGGAGCTAAAGGATTTAGTAAGCGAATTCATGATTAGAGAGTTAGAAGAAAAGCGTGAAAATTTGCGGCAAGAAGCTCGTGAAAACATTAGGGATATACAGGAAGAAAATAAAAAAGCATTTGATTTAAAAAGATAGCAACAGAAACAGTATAATATTAATGATTTGGTAGCCATAAAAAGGACTCAGTACGGAGTAGGGCTTAAGCTGAAAGGTAAATATTTAGGCCCATATAAAGTGGTTGAGATCAAAGATCATGGGAGATATGAGGTTGAAAAGATAGGAGACAATGAAGGTCCTATAAAAACAATTACAGTTGCAGAGTATATGAAACCATGGCTTGATCCATTCGAGGCGAATGTCCTGTCAGGAGTGCCGATTGTGGGAATTGGTTCCAGCAAGAATACTCGTAGTGGTAATAAGTATTAGATCTTTCGATACTTTTATATTGCAGCCCTGAATAAAATGCAACCCTAGACAAGAGCAGAAAAAAGCCTAGAAAAAAAGGCGGTCAAGTGAAAAAGTTGCCAAGAGCGGTTGTTCATAAAGCTACATAATTTCGTCATAAGTCTTAATAATTAAATGTGAAATTCGTATAAGCTCTATTACTTGTTGAATAAAAACCATATAAATAAAGAACTACATATATTCTGGCTCAGGATCGACAGCCGAGTCGAAATAGCCATGTCCGTCTGTCCGTCTGTCTGTCCGTGTGAAAATCTAGATCTTAGCTAAGATAAGAGCTAGAACTACCAAATTTGGTGACAAAATGTGTTCATTATTGCATGCTGATCAAGTTTATTTTGGATTGTGGCCACGCTCCCTTCCGCCCGGTTTACATGATAACTATAGCTAGCCAGATGATCTCTGAAAATTTGGAAATAATCGGATAATAAATACAGAAGTTATTCAGCTTAACGTTTTCCATAGCTGTAAGCAGCGCTGCCGGTAGCGCAAATTCGTTATTTGTACAGGAAATAATAAGAATGCCTTGCAATGCAAATTTTTTTTTTTTTAAGAACTTTTACTTTAAATTTCGAATATGCATTAATTGGTGGTCGTGCATTTTATTTAAAATTTTTTTAATGGCTCACAATGAACTTAGTTAACAAGTGCAGAAGTGACAGTCTCTTAAATCAGCTGTATGCGATTGTTAGAGCGCAGCTTTTTCTTATCCGTCTCGTCTCATGGTGGGGGAGATCGAACTTTTCTAATTTCTTCAAAAAAAAAGTTTTTGCCTCCCTTTTTGAGCTACCTTTATGAAACTTTGTATACATGTTTCTTATTGCTGCCCGCTGCAAATAAGTCGGAACGAGCCAGTACGGACCGATACATCGTATAGATGCCTTAGAACCTATTGGTCGTTTTTTTAACAAAATTTATTAAAAGTTAGAGTGCTCTAGAACACTTTCCATTCAAGAATATAAAGAGGTATTAAAAGGGCACATATCGTTTTTTACATGCACGTATTCGATTTAAAGTCCTCAACAGGTAGAATTATTATTTGTACTGTTTAAGTGATAAATCTTGGATTTTTTTGGTACCTGAATAAAAGTTATACGTTTTCAGTACTTTTTACTCCTTTTGCCGGCAGATCTGCTTGCAGCATTGTGCCGAATAGTATGTGCGTGTACGGTGGTGAAATGGGTAAAGTTGTGTACTGCAAAACGAACAGAACTATTATGGATTTACGGGTTCGAGTTCCACCCGCATCAAAAATTAAATGTGTGCAAAAAAATTTTTTTTTATTTTAGATTTTAACTTTGCATAAATATTGTAAATCCATAGCCTTTTACGGTTAAAATACGATTGTAGCCGTTCTTTATTGTTCCGCAAATAATTTTGATGTACGAGCAGCTGGGTAGCAGGTATATTATAGTCGAGCACACTCGAATGCAGCTTCTTACTTGTTTTTAAATAAACATCCCTTTTAAAACTTCATTTGAAAATAAAAACATTGTATTACGTTATTTGTCAAAAGGAGGGAGATCTGGTATACGCACATATCGAGCAAACACTGTGCCCACTGTGACGCAATTGCGCAATTGCGCGGCATTAGGTTAAGAGATATGAAAACCTTTAAATGACTAAGAATAACAGCTAATCAGGGTAGACGCCCTTCAATGTACTTTTATTTCAAATTTGAAGTGCCACATTTAAATATTGTAAATATTAAGAACGTATTAAGCTTACAACTTTCTGCTTTGGAACACGTAAAAATGTCGAAATATGCACCCAATCCCAAAGTTACAATCGATCGGACAATTAACAGAAGTTATTAAAGAAAACATTTATCATAGTTCCTTTGCCCGAGTTACCTGTTACTGAATGTATATTAAGTGTAGATTAAGTTAAAGTTGCACAAGAGGCTGTTCTTTAAAATAAACTTCTGTTTGCTGTTGTCAAAAACGAACTGAACTCTTCTTTATTTCTTCAACTTTCGCTATACCAAATGTTCCCAGTGATTTTCCTCGTATTATGTTTAGCAACGTGTATATAGCTGCTGTTGCATCAGTTTAAGTGTTTTCGCAAGAACTGTGTCTTTCACCAGAATTGTGCCTTAACAAAGTATTACAATGCTGAGTTGAGTGCACTGTTTCTAGGCGGCTTGACGGGGAGAAATCGATTCATATGTACCCTGTAAGGGGGATTCGGTAAAACCTTCCCCCCTGGAATGGAGAAAGGGTCTCATCGAAGGAATGGCCGGAACGCAAACCGATGGAGGCTCCACCTGCAGTTCCTGCAGTTCGTACATTTGTGTGTTGAATATTCGTATTTTAACATGAAAAGTAATGTAATAGCCGTTAATATAGGTTTCTTAGGTTAACAATCTATATAAATGTTCGACTGATTCTAAAATAATATTTTGGTTGGATATAAATGCGTTAATCGATTTGATTTCTTCTTCTGATAATATGAATTTAGGTATTATATTTAGCTTACTTAACAATATACTCTCTGCTATGTTATTTATATGATTGTATAGAACATCTATGTGGAAACTTAATCTAGTAATGTATTGGAGCAGATGTTTTTCATTGTGTTCTTCATTTAATGATTTGTATATGTCGTTTCTATAATTTTTGATAAATTGGTTTATTATTTCTTGCTCCTGGTTAATGTATTCAGTAATGTTTTCAAATCTTAAGGAGATTTCTTTGTTAAGTATCGTTTGTTTGTTAACTTGCTCTGTGGTTAGTTTTTTATTTTATTTAACAACGTTAAATTTATCTTTAATAGATTGTGCGTCTTCACTGTCCAAATTCCCTGTTATAACTTTTATAATACTACTTAACCTCTCTTTTCCCTTCTTTTGGGTATCAGTGCATTAATATTGATTTTTAATTGATCTACTTTTGCGTTTAAACTAGATAGTTTGTAAATCTATAATTTCTCCTGGAAAGGTTACTTGTTTTATGCTGTTCAGTGCGGTTTCAATTTTTTTTTATTTTCCAAAAAGTTTCTCGTGTTAATCTTTTACGGTGTGTCTCAAAAATAACCAAACTTTATAATCTAATCATACAACATACAGCGTTATCTAGACTTCCTTGATTCGATTATAACTGGTAATGAGATATGGTGCTTTAAATATGATCCTGAAACTAAGCGTCAATCTGCTGAATGGAAGTCCAAAGGCGAGCCAAAACCAAAAAAATTGCGTTTTCAGAAATCTCGAATCAAGACAATGTTTTTATGATTCAAAGTGTATTGTTCACAAGAAGTTTCTTCCAGAAGGTCAAACTGTTAATGGAGAATACTATTTAGGCGTTTTACATCGTTTGTGGAAAATAATCGGTCGTCTTAGACCAGAATATCCAGCATCCCAGCCATTCAAGCAGCCATAGTAGCCGAGTTATAAATGACATAAAAAAATCTATGCATGTGCTGGATGATCGTTCCAAACGTTGTTTTGAGTCAAATAATAACTATCAAAGATAATATAATATGTATTTTGTTTTATATCCAAAAAATTCGGTTATTTTTGGGACATACCAAATATCATATAGTGTTTATATGATTGTATAACTCTAACGATTCCAGGATTTATTTTTGCGATTCTGTTATGATCCTCCAGATGTAGTACTTTGATAAACTGTGCTGTCACACAGCAAAATATTTGTCTTGTTTAACCTGGTGCTTGGTGAATCGATGCGTTAGCTTTTTTCTCCAATTTTCCTTTCTGAAAACTGTTGCACCCTCTTCCAGAGGCTCGGGTGGGGTCCTATTCTCGTTGTTTTTAGTTATTCTGTCTTTCATTCTATTGTCGATGTTTTCTATAATATTCGGGTAGATAGTATTACGGAACTCGTTAAGTCTTGGGAGGTAGTCATATTCGCTATTAGGAATAACGTCCTGAATTAGTAAGTGGGATCTTAGTCGTTGAGTGGATTGAATTATTGTATGTTGCCAGTGTTTCCAAAAATATGTCTTCGTGGTCGCATGAGAGTTTCTCTGTTTTTTATACCCGCTACTCATAGAGTAGAAGGGTATTATAACTTTGTTCAAACCGAAAATGTATGTAACAGGCAGAAGGAGACACCTCCGACCCCATAAAGTATATATATTCTGGCTCAGGATCAACAGCCGAGTGGATATAGCCATGTCCGTCTGTCCGTCTGTCTGTCCGTGTGAAAATCTAGATCTCAGCTATTAGAAGAGCTAGGACAACCAAATTTGGTGACAATATGTGTTATTATTGCATGCTGATCAAGTTTATTTTGGATTTTGGCCACGCCCCCTTCCGCCCCCGCAAATTTGCAATTTTGATGCCATATTGTTCATTTTCGGTTTACATGATAGCTATAGATCGGATAATAAACACAGAAGTTATTCAGCTTAACGTTTTCCATAGCTGTAAGCAGCGCTGCCGGCAGCGCTGCTTGCAGCATTGTGCCGAATCGTGTGTGCGTGTACGGTGGTGAAATGGGTTAAGTTGTGGACTGCAAAACGAACAGTTCTATTACGCATTTACGGGTTCGAGTCCCGCCCGCATCAAAAATTAAATGTGTGCAAAAATGTTGTTTTTTTTTTTATTTTATTTTTTGACTTTGCATAAATATTATAAGTCCATAGCCTTTTACGGTCAAAATATGATTGTAGCCGTTTTTTTGTTCCGCAAATAAATTATGTACAAGCAGCTGGGTAGCGGGTATATTACAGTCGAGCACACTCGACTGTAGCTTTCTTACTTGTTTCTTGTTAAAAATTATTCTATATAGATATTTCAGTTAGGAACGAGTGTAATCTTTCCACTGGAATTGCTCGAAGATTGTTGGAACGAAGTAAAATGCAATTCTGTATTATGTTGTATTGTGCACAGAAGTCTTTGAAACGTTTGTTTGTAAATTCGCAAATGAGTTTTTTCGGGATTCCGAATGTAGAATAGAAATTTCTCATGGACTTAACTATGATTAAACTGTCTCGGGCCGGAATCGTGTAACCGCAAGCAAATTTAGAAAATTTGTCAATGATAGTCATAATAGTCTTTCCGTTAATGGTGTAAATGTCGGTGTGTATAATCTGTAAGGGGCAAAACGGAAGGAAATTCTAACATCTGTGGGTGCCTATCGTATTTAAGTGTTTGGCAAATATCGCAGTCATTTATTATATGCCATATTAATATTAATATGCGAAGTTTTAGTCTATAGTAGTGGGAAGTAAATGGATCTCTTTAAATGCGCTATTGTTTCGTCAATTCCACTGTCGTTGTTTGCCACATGATGTTGTTGTATTTTTAATTCTTGTTCGTTTAGATCGGTTATGTCTTCTACCAGGGTGGTGCACCTAATAACCTTGTATAATTGAGTTGTTAGGAAATACTCTTTTAAGGTGGTTTCGAATATTTCTGACATTCTGTTTTTCTAAAACCGTTTTTCTCATTTTGTTTTTGAAAAGCATAGTATTTAAAATTTCGGCTTGTGTACCAATTTTGAATATGATTTGAGACGAAACTAAGTTCATATTGCTTGCTGTTATAACAGCCTGGTTAGGTGCAGGAGAACTTGATGCTGAAATCATTGATGGCGTCGAGGGGATACTTATTAGTGTCTGTATTTGGTGGTTGGCCTCTTCCCTAATGTCTGTTAAACTAGTGCTACTTCTAATCCCTCTTCTAGTGTTTGGGATAAGTTTTTTAATCGTCCCAATAGTAGACATCTAATTCTTTTCTGACTCCGTTATTACAATAGGGATAGGATTATTGGCTTTTTACTAACTTTTTAACTTTACGTTGTTGATGAGGAGAAATATTTTGGTTTTCTTAGTCTTATACTAATTATCGTGTAGTGTAGTTAAAGGTACCTAATATTAATTGTATGAATAACTTATATTTATGTGTAAGTGTCGACTTCCAATCCCTTGATTGTTGTCAAAGTATCACAATATCTTTAATTGGGTTTAGCTGTATCATTGTTCCTTTTATATTTAACTGAACGACAAAGAGTTATGTTTCGGTTGTTGTACGAAAAAGGGTGCCATAGTAAAAAATGCTCGTTTGTTTATAACGAGAGAGCAAAATTCAAGGAAAAGGAGCTACATAGCTTGAGAGTTATTTCTAATTATATTTTACGTCTCAGTGACTTATTTGAACCAGTTCGAGTTTCGTCCAGCGCCTCGATGTGTTGTTCGAGTGGCTTCAGTGACTTGTTCAACAATGAACCGATTCACGTCCAGCGTACGATATAACCCGCGGTTGTCACTTAGCCATGCGACCGATGATGCACCCATCGTTTTCCTTATCGCTGTTCATACATCGTATCGACCAACTGTTGATGCCGAGCCAACCGCATCGAACTTGTCGTTCGGTTGCAGCGTACTTAGAGCGGTTTGTGGGCGTATGGCCTGACGATATGTGAGCCGAAACGTTCATTCTATTGCAGAATCAGCACATTGTTTAAGTTGCATTTTATTTGGATTTGTAGCCAAGCACATATTTATTTAATTAATTTATTTTATTCCTCTTTTCTCTTTTTAGACCATGTTTGTCAAAATGTGCGTAACAGGCAGGATCACTAGCTGAGTCTATTAAGCCATGTCTGTCCGTCTGTATGAACGCCTATATCTCAGAAACTAAAAAAGCTAGAGCCACCAAATTTGTTGACAACACTTATGTGAATCATACGCTGTAAAATGTTTATACAAATTTGGGCCACGCCTACTCCCCCCCCATACCCCACCGCAAATCGATAAACCGTATAGCGAGCGCAATAAAAAAGCTAGAGTATTCAGTTTTGGTGTAAATGATAACTATCACCGCCTAAACGATCGCTGAAAATTTGGTTTCGATCGGATAATGAACATAAAAGTTATTCAAAGTTTCATATAGATTTGCACTGCGCCCAATGCAAGCAAGCAGGCAGTGTTTTTTCTAAGCAGTGTTTTTTTTCCAACTGCTTGGACTGCTTGGCGTCGAATTGAAAATTATATGTGTTGTTTATTATTTTTATACCCGCTACTCATAGAGTAGAAGGGTATTATAACTTTGTTCAAACCGAAAATGTATGTAACAGGCAGAAGGAGACACCTCCGACCCCATAAAGTATATATATTCTGGCTCAGGATCAACAGCCGAGTGGATATAGCCATGTCCGTCTGTCCGTCTGTCTGTCCGTGTGAAAATCTAGATCTCAGCTATTAGAAGAGCTAGGACAACCAAATTTGGTGACAATATGTGTTATTATTGCATGCTGATCAAGTTTATTTTGGATTTTGGCCACGCCCCCTTCCGCCCCCGCAAATTGAAAAAACATTGATAACAAGTGCAATTTTGATGCCATATTGTTCATTTTCGGTTTACATGATAGCTATAGATCGGATAATAAACACAGAAGTTATTCAGCTTAAAGTTTTCCATAGCTGTAAGCAGCGCTGCCGGCAGCCCTGCTTGCAGCATTGTGCCGAATCGTGTGTGCGTGTACGGTGGTGAAATGGGTTAAGTTGTGGACGGCAAAACGAACAGTTCTATTATGCATTTACGGGTTCGAGTCCCGCCCGCATCAAAAATTAAATGTGTGCAAAAATGTTGTTTTTTTTTTTTATTTTATTTTTTGACTTTGCATAAATATTATAAGTCCATAGCCTTTTACGGTCAAAATATGATTGTAGCCGTTTTTTTGTTCCGCAAATAAATTATGTACAAGCAGCTGGGTAGCGGGTATATTACAGTCGAGCACACTCGACTGTAGCTTTCTTACTTGTTTCTTGTTAAAAATTATTCTATATAGATATTTCAGTTAGGAACGAGTGTAATCTTTCCACTGGAATTGCTCGAAGATTGTTGGAACGAAGTAAAATGCAATTCTATATTGTATTGTGCACAGAAGTCTTTGAAAAGTTTGTTTGTAAATTCGCAAATGAGTTTTTTCGGGATTCCGAATGTAGAATAGAAATTTCTCATGGACTTAACTATGATTAAACTGTCTCGGGCCGGAATCGTGTAACCGGAAGCAAATTTAGAAAATTTGTCAATGATAGTCATAATAGTCTTTCCGTTAATGGCGTAAATGTCGGTGTGTATAATCTGTAAGGGGCAAAACGGAAGGAAATTCTAACATCTGTGGGTGCCTATCGTATTTAAGTGTTTGGCAAATATAGCAGTCATTAATTATATGCCATATTAATATTAATATGCGAAGTTTTAGTCTATAGTAGTGGGAAGTAAATGGATCTCTTTAAATGCGCTATTGTTTCGTCAATTCCACTGTCGTTGTTTGCCACATGATGTTGTTGTATTTTTAATTCTTGTTCGTTTAGATCGGTTATGTCTTCTACCAGGGTGGTGCACCTAATAACCTTGTATAATTGAGTTGTTAGGAAATACTCTTTTAAGGTGGTTTCGAATATTTCTGACATTCTGTTTTTCTAAAACCGTTTTTCTCATTTTGTTTTTGAAAAGCATAGTATTTAAAATTTCGGCTTGTGTACCAATTTTGAATATGATTTGAGACGAAACTAAGTTCATATTGCTTGCTGTTATAACAGCCTGGTTAGGTGCAGGAGAACTTGATGCTGAAATCATTGATGGCGTCGAGGGGATACTTATTAGTGTCTGTATTTGGTGGTTGGCCTCTTCCCTAATGTCTGTTAAACTAGTGCTACTTCTAATCCCTCTTCTAGTGTTTGGGATAAGTTTTTTAATCGTCCCAATAGTAGACATCTAATTCTTTTCTGACTCCGTTATTACAATAGGGATAGGATTATTGGCTTTTTACTAACTTTTTAACTTTACGTTGTTGATAAGGAGAAATATTTTGGTTTTCTTAGTCTTATACTAATTATCGTGTAGTGTAGTTAAAGATACCTAATATTAATTGTATGAATAACTTATATTTATGTGTAAGTGTCGACTTCCAATCCCTTGATTGTTGTCAAAGTATCACAATATCTTTAATTGGGTTTAGCTGTATCATTGTTCCTTTTATATTTAACTGAACGACAAAGAGTTATGTTTCGGTTGTTGTACGAAAAAGGGTGCCATAGTAAAAAATGCTCGTTTGTTTATAACGAGAGAGCAAAATTCAAGGAAAAGGAGCTACATAGCTTGAGAGTTATTTCTAATTATATTTTACGTCTCAGTGACTTATTTGAACCAGTTCGAGTTTCGCCCAGCGCCTCGATGTGTTGTTCGAGTGGCTTCAGTGACTTGTTCAACAATGAACCGATTCACGTCCAGCGTACGATATAACCCGCGGTTGTCACTTAGCCATGCGACCGATGATGCACCCATCGTTTCCCCTTATCGCTGTACATACATCGTATCGACCAAATGTTGATGCCGAGCCAACCGCATCGAACTTGTCGTTCGGTTGCAGCGTACTTAGAGCGGTTTGTGGGCGTATGGCCTGACGATATGTGAGCCGAAACGTTCATTCTATTGCAGAATCAGCACATTGTTTAAGTTGCATTTTATTTGGATTTGTAGCCAAGCACATATTTATTTAATTAATTTATTTTATTCCTCTTTTCTCTTTTTAGACCATGTTTGTCAAAATGTGCGTAACAGGCAGGATCACTAGCTGAGTCTATTAAGCCATGTCTGTCCGTCTGTATGAACGCCTATATCTCAGAAACTAAAAAAGCTAGAGCCACCAAATTTGTTGACAACACTTATGTGAATCATACGCTGTAAAATGTTTATACAAATTTGGGCCACGCCTACTCCCCCCCCCCCTTACCCCACCGCAAATCGATAAACCGTATAGCAAACGCAATAAAAAAGCTAGAGTATTCAGTTTTGGTGTAAATGATAACTATCATCGCCTAAACGATCGCTGAAAATTTGGTTCCGATCGGATAATGAACATAAAAGTTATTCAAAGTTTCATATAGATTTGCACTGCGCCCAATGCAAGCAAGCAGGCAGTGTTTTTTCCAAGCAGTGTTTTTTTTCCAACTGCTTGGACTGCTTGGCGTCAAACTGAAAATTATATGTGTTGTTTATTATTTTTATACCTGCTACTCATAGAGTAGAAGGGTATTATAACTTTGTTCAAACCGAAAATGTATGTAACAGGCAGAAGGAGACACCTCCGACCCCATAAAGTATATATATTCTGGCTCAGGATCAACAGCCGAGTCGATATAGCCATGTCCGTCTGTCCGTCTGTCTGTCTGTGTGAAAATCTAGATCTCAGCTATTATAAGAGCTAGGACAACCAAATTTGGTGACAATATGTGTTATTTTTGCACGCTGGTCAAGTTTATTTTGGATTTTGGCCACGCCCCCTTCCGCCCCCGCAAATCGAAAAAACATTGATAACAAGTGCAATTTTGATGCCATATTGTTCATTTTCGGTTTACATGATAACTATAGCTAGCCAGATGATCTCTAAAAATTTGGTAACAATCGGATAATAAACACAGAAGTTATTCAGCTTAACGTTTTCCACAGCTGTAAGCCGCGCTGCCGGCAGCGCTGCTTGCAGCATTGTGCCGAATCGCGTGTGCGTGTACGGTGGTGAAATGGATTAAGTTGTGGACTGCAAAACGAACAGTTCTATTATGCATTTACGGGTTCGAGTCCCGCGCGCATCAAAAATTAAATGTGTGCAAAAATGTTTTTTTTTTTATTTTATATTTTGACTTTGCATAAATATTATAAGTCTATAGCCTTTTACGGTCAAAATATGATTGTAGCCGTTTTTTTGCTCCGCAAATAAATTTTGTACAAGCAGCTGGGTAGCGGGTATGTTACAGTCGAGCACACTCGACTGTAGCTTTCTTACTTGTTCTTTGAAAACCACGTTTACCAATAACTGTTTTCTAAATCTTGTTATACCCGCTACTTATAGAGTAGAAGGGTATTATAACTTTGTTCAAACCGAAAATGTATGTAACAGGCAGAAGGAGACACCTCCGACCCCATAACAGGATCAACAGCCGCGTCGATATAGCCATGTCCGTCTGTCTGTCCGTGTGAAAATCTAGATCTCAGCTACCAAATTTGGTGACAAAAAATGTTTTTTTTTTTTTATTTTAGATTTTGACTTTGCATAAATATTGTAAGTCCATAGACTTTTACGGTCAAAATATGACTGTAGCCGTTTTTTTTTCGTTTCGCAAATAAATTATGTACGAACAGCTGGGTAGCGGCTATATTACAGTCGAGCACACTCGACTGTCGCTTTCTTACTTGTTATACCCGCTACTCATAGAGTAGAAGGGTATTATAACTTTGTTCAAACCGAAAGTGTATGTAACAGGCAGAAGTAGACACCTCCGACCCCATAAAGTATATATATTTTGGCTCAGGATCAACAGCCGAGTCGATATAGCCATGTCCGTCTGTCTGTCCGTGTGAAAATCTAGATCTCAGCTATTATAAGAGCTAGGACAACCAAATTTGATGACAATATGTGTTATTATTGCACGCTGATCAAGTTTATTTTGGATTTTGGCCACGCCCCCTTCCGCCCCCGCAAATCGAAAAAACATTGATAACAAGTGCAATTTTGATGCCATATTGTTCATTTACATGATAGCTATAGATAGCCAGATGATCTCTGAAAATTTGGTAACAATCGGATAATAAACACAGAAGCTATTCAGCTTAACGTTTTCCATAGCTGCCGGCAGCGATGCTTGCAGCATTGTGCCGAATCATGTGTGTGTGTACGGTGGTGAAATGGGTTAAGTTGTGGACTGCAAAACGAACAGTACTATTATGCATTTACGGGTTCGAGTCCCGCCCGCATCAAAAATTAAATGTGTGCAAAAATGTTGTTTTTGTTATTTTACATTTTGACATTGCATAAATATTGTAAGTCCATGGCCTTTTACGGTCAAAATATAATTGTAGCCGTTTTTTTTTTGTTCCGAAAATAAATGATGTACGAGCAGCTGGGTAGCGGGTATATTACAGTCGAGCATTCTCGACTGTAGCTTTCTTACTTGTTTTTATACCCGCTACTCATAGAGTAGAAGAGTATTATATCTTTGTTCAAACCGAAAATGTATGTAACAGGCAGAAGGAGACACCTCCGATCCCATAAAGTATATATATTCTGGCTCAGGATCAACAGCCGAGTCGATATAGCCATGTCCGTCTGTCCGTCTGACTGTCCGTGTGAAAATCTAGATCTCAGCTAATATAAGAGCTAGAACTACCAAATTTGGTGACAAACTGTGTTATTATTGCACGCTGATCAAGTTTATTTTGGATTTTGGACTCGCCCCCTTCCGCCGCCGTAAATCGAAAAAAATAACAAGCGCAATTTTGATGCCATATTCTTCATTTTGGGTTTATATGGTAACATTCGGATAAAAAACACAGAAGTTATTCAGCTTAAGGTTTTACATAGCTGAAAGCAGCGCTGCTTGCAGCATTGTGTCGTGTACGGTGGTGAAATGGGCTAAGTTAGAATAGTACTATTGTATTATGCATTTACGGGTTCGAGTCCCGCCCGCATTAAAAATTAAATGTGTGCAAAAATTTTTGTAACAATCGGATAATAAACACAGAAGTTAATGAGCTTAATGTTTTGTGACCATTGAAAATGGTCTAAAATGGTATACTTAGTTTGTGCAAAAGTATGTAACAGGCAGAAAGAGACATGGCAGACACCATAAATTATATATATTCTGGCTCAGGATCAACAGCCGAGTCGGTTGAGCCATGTCCGTCTGTCCATCTGTCTGTCCGTATATCCGTCTTTCTGTATGAAGGTCGAGATCTTAGCTATTACAAAAGCTAGAGAGACACCAAATTTGACATGATGATTCCTGTATACATTACGCATATCAAGTTTATTTCAAATTTGGGGTGCCCCGCCCACCGCCCACGCAATTGGAAAATTTATGAATATTAAGGAAAGTATTAAAGTTACAGACACCAAATTTGGCATGATCGTTCCTGATGGTTCCTAGAAAACATGCGCACATGAAATTTATTTCAAATTTGAGGTGCCACGTCCACTGCCCACGCAAATCGATAATTTACGAATATTAAGGAAAGTATTTAGATTACAGATTTCTGGTTGAGAACACGTAAAGATGCTGATAATATGCACCCATTCCCAAAATTACAATCCGATCGGGCGATAAATATAGAAGTTATTAATGAAAACGTTTTTTATAGTTCCGTTGCCCGCGTCATTTCAGCATATGGTCTACATCGTTTTACCCTTTGTGTGTGTGTCTGTATGTATGTGTGAGAGCGAGTTAGTACTAGTTAGTGCAACTACGAAGTTGGTCGACTGGTATCTTACGGTAGGGCGCGCTCGACTGTAGATTTCACTACTTGTTCTTATTTAAGATATTGACTTTGCATAAATATTGTAAGTCCATCCAAATATGATTGTAGCCGTTCTTAATTGTTCCGCAAATAATTTTGATGTATGAGCAGCTGGGTAGCGAGTAGTTTACAGTCGAACACACTCAACTGTAGCTTTCTTACTATTTTTTATTAGACCATGGATTTTAAAAAAATACATTGTCTATTGTGTTTGTCGAAATGCGCGTAACAGGTAGAAGGAGGAATCTGCGACCCCATAAAGTATAAATATTCCAGCTCAGGATCACTAGCCGAGTCGATTAAGCCATGTCTGTCTGTCCGTCTATATAAACGCCTATATCTCAGAAACTAAAAAAGCTAGAGCCACCAAATTTGGTGACAACACTTATGTAAATCAAACACTGTACAAATTGTTATTAAAGTTTGGGCCACGCCTTCTTCCGCACCAGCAAATTGAAAAACCGCATTGCAAGCGCCTATATCTCAGAAACTAAAAAAGCTAGAGCCACCAAATTTGGTGACAAAACTTAAGAGAATCATACGCTGTAGAATTTTTATTAAAATTTGGGACACGGCTACTTCCGCCCCCGCAAATCGATAAACCGTATAGCAGGCGCAATAATAAAGGTAGAGTATTCAGTTTGGTGTGAAAGATAAATATTACCACCTAAACGATCGCTGAAAATTTGGTTCCGATCGGATAATGAACATAAATTTTATTCAACGTTTCATATAGATTTGCACTGCACCCACTGCAAGCAAGCAAACAGTGTTTTTTCCAAGCAGTGTTTTTTTTTCCAACTGCTTGGACTGCTTGGCGTCTAACTGAAAATTATATGTGTTGTTTATTATTTTTCTTTAAAAAACACGTTTACCAATAACAGTTTTCTAAATCTGATTTTTTCATAACCTTAAAAAATGCATGGTCTTGTCTTATACCCAGCTGCTTGTACATAATTTATTTGCGGAACAATAAAACGGCTACAATCATATTTTGACCGTAAAATGCTATGGACTTATAATATTTATGCAAAGTCAAAATATAAAATAAAATAAAAAAACATTTTTGCACACATTTAATTTTTGATGCGGGCGGGACTCGAACCCGTAAATGCATAATAGTACTGTTCGTTTTGCAGTCCACAACTTAACCCATTTCACCACCGTACACGCACACACGATTCGGCACAATGCTGCTATGGAACAGCTATGGAAAACGTTTAGCTGAATAACTTCTATGTTTATTATCCGATTGTTACCAAATTTTCAGAGATCATTTGGCTAGTTATCATATAAGCCGAAAATGAACAATATGGCATCAAAATTGCACTTGTAATCAATGTTTTTTCGATTTACGGGGCGGAAGGGAGCGTAGCCAAAAACCGAAATAAACTTGATCAGCGTGCAATAATAACACATATGTCACCAAATTTGGTAGTCCTAGCTCTTATAATAGCTGAGATCTAGATTTTCACACGGACAGAAAGACGGACAGACGGACATGGCTATATCGACTCGGCTGTTGATCCTGAGCCAAAATATATATACTTTATGGGGTCGGAGGTGTCTCCTTCTGCCTGTTACATACATTTTCGGTTTGAACAAAGTTATAATACCCTTCTACTCTATGAGTAGCGGGTATAAAAAAAAAATACAAGCAATAAGGTTTCAGCAAATAAGTGCGAGATATATCAAGAAGAAAGAAATAATGCTTAATCTGAAGAGGCACCACCTGAATGACGAGGACGGAATATAGTTTAGTTACCATAATATTCAGAGTTTCAGGGCGCAAAGCTGTATGTTGTTTTTGAATATACCCGAATTCGTTGTTTAAAGGGACGCAAGCTGATTATTAAGCCCACTTAAAGCAATATGAGAATTAACAAATATAAACGAAAACAAATAAACTACCGATTGCACCAGATTCATTACTTTACACATGTACATCAAAACTAAAAAAAAAATCTATCACTACAGAAAATTTTAGAAGACACCATTACATCAACACACACCACAACACAACGGTCAACAAGACACACAAAATAAAATAAGTTAATTAAGTATAACATTAATACACACACACTATAAATTAAGATAACAACACACATTAAAAACTAAGATATCAACACACATTAAAAATTAAGATAACAATACACATTAGAAACTAAGACAACAACACACATTAAAATCTAAGATATCAACACACACATAAAAATTAAGATAACAACACACCAACACACATTGTTCCGAATAGCAATCAAATCACACACGAATTATATAGGAAGTGAAGAGTAAATAGGAATTCACAGGACATAATTGAAATACTAAAATAGGCCCGATAGAATTTACAGTTGTATAGAGAGAGTTCATGTCGAATATCAAAAGGTTGTTTCCGAACACCAGAAGTAGAAGTAGAGCTGAAATAGAAGGATTAGCATCAAGGTCTTTAGAGTCCATTGAAAAAGATTTTATCTTAGTTAGAGAAACAATCCTGACAATAATGACATCCAACGCTCCACCAACATCGGCACTCCAAACGCCGCCACCAGCGGTAAACACCAGCCCCAATGACATATTTAACACCTTACGGATTCCAGACGCAATTAGATTTCTGCCGACCTATGACGGAAATTTTAAGACCCTTTACGACTTCATTACGAACGTCGAAGAAATTCTGATGATGATCAGGGGAGCAGACCAAACTCCTTATGGTCATCTATTATTAGAAACAAGATAGAAGGACGAGCAAACGAAGTCTTAATTACAGAGGGAATCCCTCTCGATTGAGACACTATTAGAGAGACACTTCGCGCTAACTTTATTCATCTAATTAAGATGAAAGATCTTTCTTTAACTAGACTATACGAACAGATATCGGAAGTTAAACTGGCATTGTTTAATGTCATAGAGACTAAAGAAAGGGAACAAGCAGTAGTGAAAGCAAAAAAAGAATCATACACAAAGTTATGTCTAGACGCATTTATAACGGGAGTAAGGGGACCGCTAGGCGCCTTTATAAGGGCCCAAAGACCCAGAACATTTTTGCACACATTTAATTTTTGATGCGGGCGGGACTCGAACCCGTAAATGCATAATAGAACTGTTCGTTTTGCAGTCCACAACTTAATCCATTTCACCACCGTACAGGCACACACGATTCGGCACAATGCTGCAAGCAGCGCTGCCGGCAGCGCTGCTTACTGCTGTGGAAAACGTTAAGCTGAATAACTTCTGTGTTTATTATCCGATTGTTACCAAATTCAGAGATCATCTGGCTAGCTATAGTTATCATGTAAACCGAAAATGAACAATATGGCATCAAAATTGTGCTTGTAATCAATGTTTTTTCGATTTACGGGGGCGGAAGGGGGCGTAGCCAAAATCCAAAATAAACTTGATCAGCGTGCAATAATAACACATATTGTCATCAAATATGGTAGTCCTAGCTCTTATAATAGCTGAGATCTAGATTTTCACACGGACAGACAGACGGACAGACGGACATGGCTATATCGACTCGGCTGTTGATCCTGAGCCAGAATATATATACTTTATGGGGTCGGAGGTGTCTCCTTCTGTCTGTTACATACATTTTCGGTTTGAACAAAGTTATAATACCCTTCTACTCTATAAGTAGCGGGTATAAACAGTTCTGAGCGAACACACATTAAAGGAAAAAGCAGAATTCAAAGGCTTTAAAAAATTTAAGACAAATATAAAATTTACATTTCTGTTTTTCAAATTTCATGACTACTTTGATATTTTACTAGGCAAAGATTTGTTGTCACAACTTAAAGAAAATATTGATTAAAAAAATCTGGTGTTACGCACCGAGTCCGTTCAAATACCAATTATATTAAAACAGAATAGGACAACGCAAGTTTATCTGCTAGAGCCGCAAGCAAAAACAGTGGTAGGTCTTCCGGTTAACATAAAAGAAGGGGAATTTAATTATAAAGAAGTTGAAATATGTAAAAATGTGTTAGTGACAGAAGGATTATATAAAGCAAAAGATAATGTTAGTTACATGGAAGTAGTCAACTATTCAGACAAAGAACAGAAGATTTACTTAGATTCACCATTGACAGTAGAAGAATGGAAAAACGAAGACTTTGTAGAAGTTAACGTGACTACATTAATAACGGACGAACAAACAAATAATAAGATAGATTTTAACCAATTACGCATCGAACATTTAAATAAGGAAGAGGAAGTTGAATTGAAAAAACTATTTTGCCAATCCCCAAAGATTTTTTACAAAAAAACGGACAGACCATCATTTTCAAACCAAATTAAACATTTTATCCCCACGACAGACGAAATCCCAATTTATTCAAGACCATTTAAATACGCCCAATGCGAGAAAATAGAAATTAGTAAACAGATTCAGAAACTTTTAGAACAAGATATCATTCGGAATAGCCATTCCCCTTGGAGTGTCCCAGTGTGGTTGGTCCCCAAGAAGATAGACGCTTCGGGCCAACCCAAATGGAGAATGGTAATAGATTTCAGGAAACTTAACGACAAAACGGTAAAAGATAACATTAACGATGTGCTGGATAAAATAGGCCGGGCCAAATATTTCTCAGCACTTGCCTAGCAAGTGGCTATCACCAAATTGAAATAGCCAAGCAAGATAGGGCAAAGACCGCCTTCACAGCAGTAGGTGGCCACTATGAGTTTACAAGAATGCCGTTCGGATTAACAAATGCCCCGGCAACTTTCCAGAGAATTATGGATAATGTACTAAAAGAGTTAATTGGCGAATGTTGCCTAGTTTATCTTGACGATATCGTCATATTTTCAGCATCCCTTCAACAACACATAGGGCACCTAAAGTCGGTATACCACAAACTGGCACAGGCAAATTTAAAATATAGATAGACAAATCAGAATTCCTTAAAAAGGAAATCGAGTATCTCGGACATGTTGTAACAGCGTACGGAATTAAGCCAAACCCCAAAACTCTAGAGACTATAAAAAAATTCCCCACACCACAAACAAAGAAAGAAATAAAGTCGTTTCTTGGACTCTTAGGGTATTATAGAAGGTTTATTAGGGATTTCGCTAGAATTACGAAACCACTAACTAAACAATTAAAAGGGAAACAAAAAACCATAAAGATAGATAGCGAATATAAAGACACATTCGAGAGTTGCAAAATGCTCTTGTGTAATGACCCGATACTACAGTATCCAGATTATTCCAAACAGTTTATTTTGACCACTGACGCTAGCAACGTCGCAATAGGTGCAGTATTGTCACAAGGTACATTAGGAAAATATAAACTAGTATCATTTGCTAGTAGGACGCTTTCAGATACAGAATTAAACTACTCTACAGTAGAAAAAGAAATGTTGGCTATCATTTGGGCCACAAAATATTATAGACCTTACCTATAAGGACAAAAATTCAAAATAGTTACAGACCACAAACCACTTACGTGGTTGATGAGTTTTAAAGAACCCAACTCAAAGCTAGTTCGTTGGAAATTACAACTCTTAGAATATGATTTTGAGGTGATCTATAAAAAAGGACCCCAAAACATAGTCGCAGACGCACAAAGCCGAGTGCAAATAGAAGTTAATTATAATGACAACGTATCGGTAATAGCATCAGCAGGGAACACTATACATTTCGAAGAACTTGATGAAAACTTGTTTATCTCGGAAAAACCCTTAAATAAATAACATACTACTTATATTTGAAACCGGTTTAATCTCAAGAGCCATTTCGACCACCCCCTTTAGAAACAAAATCAGACGAATAATTTATGAACCTGACTTTACGGACGACCCAGTAAATAGACTATTTAAGAACTACCTTAGACCAAATAAAACTTGCGCAATTTTTGCACCAGACCCCATTATTAAAAAATTCAAAAATCGTACTCTAAATAATTCGCACATTGCAAAGTTTATAAAGCGGTAAGGTGCATAACATATCTTGAAGACATTAACGACACAAACGGACTGGAAAAGAAAATTATAGAACAGCATGAAAATTCCAATCACAGAGGCATAGATGAGGTAAACGCCCAATTGAAAAGAAAATACTATTTCCCAAATATGAAACAAATAATTATAAAGACCATTAATAACTGTGACATATGTAAATTACTAAAGTATGACTGATCGCCACCCAAAATTAACAAGTAAGAAAGCTACATTCGAGAGTGCTCGACTGTAATATACCCGCTACCCAAAACAAAAACAAAACGGCTACAATCATATTTTCACCGTTAAAGGCTATAGACTTACAATATTTATGCAAAGTCAAAATCTAAAATAAAAAAAAATCATTTTTGCACACATTTAATTTTTGATGCGGGCGGGACTCGAACCCGTAAATGCATAATAGAATTGTTCGTTTTGCAGTCTACAACTTAAGCCATTTCAACCCCGTACACGCACACACGATTCGGCACAATGCTGCAAGCAGCGCTGCCGGCAAAGATCATCTGTCTATCTATAGTTATCATGTAAACCGAAAATGAACAACATGGCATCAAAATTGCGCTTGTAATCATTTTTTTCCGATTTACAGTGGCGGAAGGGGGCATGGCCAAAATCCAAAATAAACTTGATCAGCGTGCAATAATAACACATTTTATCACGAAATTTGGTAGTTTTAGCTCTTATAATATCTGAGATCTAGATTTTCACACGGACAGACAGACGGATATGGCTGTATCGATTCGGCTGATGATCCTGAGTCAGAATATATATACTTTATGGGATCGGAGGTGTCTCCTTCTGCCTGTTACATACATTTTCGGTTTGAACAAAGTTATAATACCCTTCTTCTCTATGAGTAGAGGGTATAAAAAGCTTAAGCGGCATGAACTGGGAATCGAACTACGGGCCTGTCGGTTCAGGAGTTCATCACCTTTCCACTAAGCTACTGACGCTGTTATCCAACAACTGCAAAAATTTGCATTGTAAGGCATTCTTATTATTTCCTGTACAAATAAAGAATTTGCGCTGCCGGCAGCGCTGCTTACAGCTATGGACAACGTTAAGCTGAATAACTTCTGTGTTTACTATCCGATTGTTACCAAATTTTCAGAGATCATCTAGCTAGCTATAGTTATCATGTAAACCGAAAATTAACAATATGGCATCAAAATTGCGCTTGTAATCAATTTTTTTCGATTAACAGGGGCGGAAGGGGGCGTGGCCAAAATCCAAAATAAACTTGATCAGCGTGCAATAATAACACATACTGTCACCAAATTTGGTAGTTCTAGCTCTTATAACAGCTGAGATCTAGATTTTCACACGGACAGACAGACGGACAGGCGGCAGACGGACATGGCTATATCGACTCGGCTGTTGATCCTGAGCCAGAATATATATATTTTATGGGGTCGGAGGTGTCTCCTTTTGCCTGTTACATACATTTTCGGCTTGAACAAAGTTATAATACCCTTCTACTCTATGAGTAGCGGGTATAAATATCTAGAGACAGAAACGCCCTCAAAACCTATGCAAATTATACACACGGACTTATATACAATCAACGGAAACTATGTAATGACTATAATTGACAAATTCTCTAAATTCGCTGCGGCTTATACGATCCCACTAGAAATAGTATAAACATTGTAAAATCAATGCAACAGTTCATACAATATTTCGGTATTCCAAGCAAGATAGTTTGCGACCAAGGAGCCGAATATAATTCGAACTTGTTCAAAGATTTTTGCAAACAATACGGAATAAAATTGCACATTACATCATTCCAACAGTCATCAAGCAATGCACCAGTAGAAAGACTACACTCAACCTTAACAGAAATATATAGGATAATAGTAGAGAAGAAAAAGTCAGAAGATTTACAGATAGAACACGATAGTATATTAACGGAAACTTTAATAACTTATAACAATGCTTTTCATTCAGCAACTTAACTCACACCTTTGGAACTGTTTTCGGGTAGAACCCATTCGTTTAACAAGAATATTGTATTTAACGACCAGCATGACTACCTCAGACAATTAAATGACTTCAGGGAAAAACTTTACCCGGACATAGCAAATCAAATGAGCCTGGCAAAATGCCAGAACATAGAAAAACTAAACAAAACTAGGGACGACCCAAAAGAATTAGACACAGGAAATATAATCTATAGAAAAGAAAACAGAAGAAACAAATTAACACATAGATTTACACAACAGAAGACATTAGAAGACAGAGGGTATACATTAGTTTCAGATAAAAAACAAAAATTACACAAGTCAAAGATAAGAAAGTGCACTAGGAAAAACACTATACAAAACTGAATAACAGAACAAAAACATTAAAACTACCTCAAACAATATTTACAGGTTTGCCCTAGCAGAGGGCCAATTCATTAACGTTTAGTACTAGGAACAAGGAACTCCAATGTTCTACAAATTCCAAATTATATTTTAATTAACAAAGACATTGTAAAATCTGTAAAAGAAAGATGTAACAAGTTCACGAACTATACATTTTTAAATCTAAGCTAGAGGTAACCCCCAATGGAGAAAAGAGGTGTCTTCGAGCAATATCCAATGCGACGCGATCAAAGTTGACGAACAGGAACGAATTCTGGAACCTGAAAAAGGAAACATTTGGCGCTAAACGAAGTCCGAACGCAATTACACTCAAATTGCGTGAGACCATTCCAAGTAACGGGGAATGCCATTATTACGTATGAAGACTGCAATATTACGATTAATGGATTCACCTATGGACACGAAGCAATTAAAATGGATGACAAAATCAAACTCGTCATACCCTTGTTCAAAGGAGTGGAGATTAATAATACAATGGCGGACTTAAATCTACAGAAGTGCACTGGGAAAGTGTAAAAAGCCGAAATAATGGTTATAAGAAGGAGAGCTGCCGTATTCACACCGTCGCCACCATTGGTAGATTTCGTTCCGACACTTCCTTCGATGGGGCCGTCACTTCAATCCAAAGGGGAGGATTTACCACTGGACCTTTCCTGCTCTAACTAAAACCGTCCAGATTCCGCTGAAAACAGCATCAAAGGCCACAACAACAACAACATATTGTGAAATGCCCTCGAAAATTCTAGAAATAGATTTCATCAGAATGGTAATGTTGCATCAGCCTTTAAACGCGATGTGATTGGTCAGCTATGCATTTTGTAGCTTAGAAAGGACCGTTATAGCGAAGCGTTGTAGCTGACGCCGAGTGCAGAAAAACAGCATGAAGCAAAAAAGAAGTTGCGACGGAGTTTTCAGTTGTAATTTGGTTGTGCATAAAGCCGCAGTTAATTTGTCGCAGTCAAAAAAAAGTAAATTACCCAATAAATTTATATTAAGAATATAAACATTTTTTTTGTTGTGGAATAATCATCGGAAAAAAAACAATAAAACCAATTGTTATATGGAGTTTCGGCCATATATCTATATATATATATATATATATATAACTAGCGCGCCCGACCAGAAGATACCATTCGACCAACTTCGTAGTTGCACTAACTAGTACTAACTCGCTCTCACACACAAGGGCTAAAACGATACAGACGATATGTTGTAATGACGCGGGCAACGGAACTATGATAAACGTTTTCTTAAATAACTTCTGTATTTATTGCCCGATCGGATTGTAATTTTGGGAATGGGTGCATATTATTAACATCTTTATGTGTTCTAAAGCAGAAATCTGTAACAAAAATACTTTCCATAATATTCGTAATTGATCGATTTACGTAGGCGGTGGGTGTGGCACCTCAAATTTGAAATAAATTTCATCTGCGCATGATTTATCGGAACGATCATGCCAGATTTTATTTCTCTTTCGTAAATTATCGATTTGCGTGGGCGCTGGGTGTGGCAATCCAAATTTGAAATAAACTTGATCTGCGTATGCTATACAGGAACCATCATGTCAAATTTGGTGTGTCTAGCTTTTGTAATAGCTGAGATCTCGACGTTCATACAGACAGACGGATTGACAGACAGACGGACAGACGAACATGGCTATATTGACTAGGCTGTTGATCCTGAGCCAGGATATATATACATTATGGGGTCACAGGTGTCTCCTTCTGCCTGTTAAATACATTTTCGGTTTGAACAAAGTTATAAAACTATTCTACTCT
>JAEIGP010000542.1:0-300843 GCA_018904095.1 Zaprionus ghesquierei
GAACTGAACGCTTGTAAGGGGATATACTATACTCATAAAGGTATTGTCGAACGTTCGTCCATCTAGAATAACTGAACAGATAGCTGAACGGGGAACTATTAACTCTATGCCGCAATCAGAATTCACCATCAGGTCGGGTGCGTTAAAGATGAATATGGGCTTTTTTGTGGTTTGAAAATTTCCTTCCTCCTTCTAGTCTCTACCACATTACATGTTGCCGTGTGATTCGACAGTATCCTCTTGATACAATCTTGATTGGGAGTATCGAAAGTTGCTCGTTAGAGGTCACATATGTTTACTTGATCTATTCTATTACAGGGTTCAGTAAAATAAAGTGTTTGTGTGTTCTTACTAGCTACATAGTTGGGTGCTACAATGAATTGAGTGTTGTTAATAGGTAAGGGGATTAGTCTAGTTAATTGATAAGTGTCTGATGTTAATATTGGTATTTTAATAGTAAATATAATGTCTTTGTCTTGCATTATTGCATTCAAAGTTAAAGTTTTGCAAGATATTCATTATTTTATCACTTTCTTCGTTGTTCAATATAAATTTCGGAACTATTTTCAGTTTGGATTACAATAAACTTGCCGTGCTACATCCTTTTAAATGAGTGTATGATCCTAGTCGTACGTAGTTGCATTGCCGCTACCGGTTGCTGTCGTCCAAGAATCGTCTCAATACTAATGTATTGTGGCGCTGTCAGTAAGAACCTGTAAGACATTTTTGTGTTTTTATTAGGTTTTATTTGTTTTATGATTTTGGGTATCCTATCAATTGTTCCCTAATTGCGTTTTAATCTTAGACTTGTGTATTTTTTGTCATTTGTTCCTAGTAGGTCCGTTAAAAAGTTAGTGTATCTTAAAACGTTGATATCTTACTGTTTGCAAAGAATTTTTTATAGCTATCCTGAATTTTAGAAAAAATGTTTTCAGGTGCGAAAACCGCAGTGGTTTTGTAAGTTATTAAGTATTTGTTCAAATTTTGAGTTATTTTTTTTTTTTTTTTTTGTTGAAAGCTAGTTTGCAAATTGTATGTCTACTTTTTCGTTTAAATAAAACTTCAGGTATACTTTCTGAAGGAAGACCATACTTAAATACTAACTGGTAGTTAAAGTCGTTTACAGGTTTTTCCGAAATATAGATGTGGTCATCTATTGGGTTGCCCAAAAAGTAATTGCGGATTTTTCATATAGTCGGCGTTGACAAATTTTTTCAACGGCTTGTGACTCTGTAATTGCATTCTTTCTTCTGTCAGTTATCAGCTGTTACTTTTAGCTTTCTTTAGAAAAAAAGTGCGCGGAATTTTGTTTACATTTGTTTGTTTGGCGTCAATTTTAATATATTTGGGTTTAATACCCTGGTCTGTAACAATGTGTCCCAAGAATACGGTTTCCTTCCTTAAAAATTTTAATTTTTGAGAATGTAACTTCAGTTTAGCATTATCTATTTTAGAGAATACTTCTTTTAGATCTGAAATGTGTTGTTGGAGGAGAAAAACGTAGAATGCTGGGTAAGTGACCTTTTCTGTGATTTGTATTTCCTTCAATACTGTTATTACCGTTTTTGTAGTTAACGTCTCTCTTTGTGACGGTAAAACAAATTTAGGGTCGATAAAGAAGTTAGATGCTCCCGTATCTGCGCAGTTTTCTGCCGAATGGTGAATTAATCAGAATGAAGGGTAAGGTCGATCCATGTTTGTCTTTATAATTTTTTAAGTACCCTGAAGCTGGTCTCTGGAAATTTTCAGTCTCCTCTAAATTGTGAACTGCTGGTTGCTCTGATGAAGCTTCCAGATTGTTAAACCTCTTCTTGGTTTGGCGCGAGGAATTATGAACTTGGCCGCCTCTATATTGGCGAGAAGTCGCTTTTGTGGGCTCCGGCTTAGGAGGAATAATGGCCCTAGGAAAATTATTTTGCCTACTGGTCCCGCTGTTCGAACCATAACCTCTTTCATAACTGTTTCCAGTTGAATAGGGGAGAGCTTTAGGCTGTTCTCTATTTTGCTGGTAGTTTTGGTCTCGGTTATTACGACTGGGCTCTGGGTATCGACGCCTCTCTTGTAAATATTCATCCCTCTCTCGAATAGCTATGTCAAAGGCTTTGTCCAATGTTGTTGGTCTCGAGGCTTTGACTGCGTTCCTTAGAGATGGATTTAGGCCCTTAATAAAAGTCCTCAAACACAGGCAAACATAAAAGTTCTTTTTGTCTAAAATTGTTGACGTTTGTAGCTCCCTGGAGTCTGCTTGGCATGATAATGCACGTTTCAGGTCGAGAATAGTGTCGTACAGGTTTAATATAGAAAGTCTTCTAAAAGGAACCTCATGCAATTCCTCAATAATAGATAATTCGTCTCTATTGTCTTGTATACTAAGTTTGTGCAAATGAAGGAGGCGTGGCAGACCCCACAAAGTATATATATCCTGACTCAGGATCACTAGGTAAGTCGATTGAGCCGTGTCCGTCTGTCCATTTGAACGTCTAGATCTCCGCTATTACAAAAGCTAGAGACACCAAATTTCACATGAAGGTTCCTGTACGGGTTCGAGTCCCGCCCGCATCAAAAATTAAATGTGTGCAAAAATGTTTTTTTTTTTATATTTTAGATTTTGACTTTGCATAAATATTGTAAGTCCATAGCCTTTTACGGTCAAAATATGATTGTAGCCGTTTTTTTTGTTCCGCAAATAAATGATGTACGAGCAGCTGGGTAGCGGGTATATTACAGTCGAGCACACTCGACTGTAGCTTTCTTACTTGTTTTTGCTTATTTTTGTTGAATTTCTCAGTGCTTCTTATTTAGAGCGGCATCTGTTATTAATATATGTGAAATATAATTGTTTTTGCATTTTTACAGTGCTTCTTAATTAGAGCGGCATCTGTTAATATTTTTTTGTACATCTTTTGTTTTTATCTTTTACAGTTATGTATTTATAATTATTCACATCACTTAATCCTTGTATTTTAGGTGTTAACATAAATAATTAGGGCCATTGTAGGTACGTCTCTCCAGAAATATGCTCCTCGAGCTCCTGGTGTTCGGCTGCGCCAGTTATAGAAGGAGAGGGGAATCCGTGGATCACCAGTTTTAGTAAAATATCTCCTTCTTAAGGTTGGGTTTGACACTCCTTATATATATATATATATATATATCCCGTGTTTATTTAATAGTCAAATATATCAAAGACGTCTGTTCACTTTTCTTTCTAGTCAAAGACTGAATACAAATTTAATTTGAAGTATCTTAAGTTAGGAAGCCAAACCTCCAGTAGTGTTAGTATGTTTACAATTATGCTGATCAATTACTCTATATGTGTGTAGGTGTGTATATATGTGGGTATCTATTTGCAACTCTTCCAAGCGAATTGTCCCCGGGTTTAAGCGATATTGTGATGGTGTAAGATGGAAGATGGAAGAGAAGGGTGGTTAGGTTAGAACGGATATGTTGAAAAATCTCTAAGAATTTTTAGAGATACTGCAAATTAACAACTACAAACATGTAAGAACGGCTACAGTCAAGTGTTGACTGTATAACACCATGGATTTTTCAAGGTTATGAATAAAATCTGATTTAGAAAACTGTTATTGGTAAACGTGTTTTTCAAAGAAAAATAATAAACAAGTAAGAAAGCTACATTCGAGTGTTTTCGACTGTAATATACCCGCTACCCAGCTGCTCGTACATCAAAATTATTTTTGGAACAATAAAGAGCGGCTACAATCATATTTTGACCGTAAAAGGCCATGGGTTTTCAATATTTATGCAAAGTCAAAATCTGAAATAAAAAAAATAATTTTTTGCACACATTTAATTTTTGATGCGGGTGGGACTCGAACCCATAAATGCATAACAGTTCTGTTCGTTATGCAGTCCACAACTTAACCCATTTCACCACCGTACACGCACACACTATTCGGCAAGCAAGCAGCGCTGCCGGCAAAAGGTGTAAAAAGTATTGAAAACGTATAACTTTTATTCAGGTACCAAAAAAATCCAAGATTTATAACTTAAACAGTAAAAATAATAATTCTACCTGTTGAAGACTATAAATCGAATACGTGCATGTAAAAAACAATATGTGCCCTTTTAATATCTCTTTATATACTTGAATGGAAAGTGTTTTAGAGTACTCTAACTTTTAATAAATTTTGTTAAAAAAACGACCGATAGGTTCTATGGCATCTATACGATGTATCGGTCCGTACCGGCTCGTTCCGACTTAGTTACAGTGGGCTGCTGCCCATGTATACAAAGTTTCATGAAGGTAGCTCAAAAAGGGAGGCAAAAACTTTTCTTTGCAAAAAATAAGAAAAGTTCGATCTCCCCCACCATGACACGCATGCATGCGGAATCGAACCGTAGACCCATTACCTAAGAGGTCCACCACTTCTCCATTCGGTCATTAAGCCATTACGCAAATTTTTGCCAAAGTTACATTGTGAGACCATTCGGAAATTCTTGCACGACAAAAACAAAGTCTGAATGCATGATGCGTCTTGTTGTTGCTATTTATGCCATAACTTAAACATACAATTAAATGAAAAATAAAAATAAAACAAGTAAGAAAGCTGCAGTCGAGTGTGCAATAATAACACATATTGTCACCAAATTTGGTAGTCCTAGCTCTTATAATAGCTGAGATCTAGATTTTCACACGGACAGACAGATACTTTATGGGGTCGGAGGTGTCTCCTTCTGCCTGTTACATACATTTTCGGTTTGAGCAAAGTTATAATACCCTTCTACTCTATGAGTAGCGGGTATAAAAATAGAAAAAGCTTAAGGCAGCATGAACTAGGAATCGAACCACGGGCCTGTCGGTTCAGGAGTTCATCGCTTTTCCACTAAGCTACTGACGCTGTTATCCATCAACTGCAAAAATTTGCATTGTAAGGCATTCTTATTATTTCCTGTACAAAAAAAGAATTTGCGCTGCCGGCAGCGCTGCTTACAGCTATGGACAACGTTAAGCTGAATAACTTCTGTGTTTATTATCCGATTGTTACCAAATCAGAGATCATCTGGCTAGCTATAGTTATTATATAAACCGAAAATAAACAATATGGCATCAAAATTGCACTTGTAATTAATGTTTTTCGATTTACAGGGGCGGAAGAGGGCGTGGCAAATATCCAAAATAAACTTGATCAGCGTGCAATAACAACACATACTGTCACCAAACTTGGTAGTTATAGCTCTTACAAAAGTTGAGATCTAGATTTTCACACGGACAGACAGACAGACGGACAGACGGACATGGCTATATCGTCTCGGCTGTTGATCCTAAACCAGAATATATATACTTTATGGGGTCGGAAGTGTCTCCTTCTACCTGTTACATACATTTTCGGTTTGAACAAAGTTATAATACCCTTCTACTCTATGAGTGGCGGGTATAAAAACACATATAATTTTCAGTTAGACGCCAAGAAGTCGAAGCGGTTGGAAAAAAACACTGCTTGGAAAAAACACTGCTTGCTGCTTGCTTGCAGTGGGCGCAGTTCAAATCTATATGAAACGTTGAATAAATTTTATGTTCATTATCCGATCGGAACTAAATTATCAGCGATCGTTTAGGTGGTGATAGTTATCATTCACACCAAAACTGAATACTCTAGCTTTATTATTGCGCTTGCTAAACGGTTTATCGATTTGCGGGGCGGAAGTAGGCGTGTCCCATATTTTAATAAAAATTTTACAGCGTATGATACACATAAGTGCTGTCACTAAATTTGGTGGCTCTAGCTTTGTTAGTTTCTAGAGCACTCTAACTTTTGATAAATTTTGTTAAAACAAGTATGAAGCTACAGTCGAGTGTGCTCGACTGTAATATACCCGCTACCCAGCTGCTCGTACATCATTTATTTGCGGAACAAAAAAAACAGCTAAAATCATATTTTGACCGTAAAAGGCTATGGACTTACAATATTTATGCAAAACCAAAATCTAAAATAAAAAACAAGTAAGAGAGCTACAGTCGAGCGTGCTCGACTTCCCGCTACCCAGCTGCTCGTACATCATTTTAAGTTTCATGAAGGTTAGTTAAAAAAGGGAGGCAAAACCTTTTTTGGAAAAAATAAGAAAAGTTCGATCTCCCCCAACCATGACACGCCTGCATGCGGAATCGAACCTTGGACCCATTACCATTATGAGACCATTCGGAAATTCTTGCACGACAAAAACAAAGTCTGAATGCATGATGCGTGTTGTTGTTGCTATTTATTCTTATAACTTAAACATACAATTAAATAAAAAATTAAAATAAAAAAATATAAGAAAAAGCTGCGGTCTAACAATCGCACACAGCTGATTTAAGAGACTCTAACTTCTCCACTTGTCAACTAAGTTCATTGTGGGCCATTAAAAAATTTTTAAATAAAATGCAATCAGAATTACATACATCAGGAAATAGTAATAGAGGAAGGAATTTAATTAAAGCTCTTAATTAATCTATTTAAATAGATGATATTTCAATATTAAATACATTTCTTGACCTACAAACAGTATAAGTAAATAATAATGTAACAAAACTAGAAAAATTAGCATATATTGAAGCAGATGAAATTTTTGAAAAAAAAACAAGTTTGTAGCTTTAAGTTAGATTTAATTCAAAATTCATTATTGAACGACGCGAATTGTCCCCGGGTTTAGGCGTTATTGTGATGGTGTAAGATGAAAGATGGAAGAGAAGGGTGGTTAGGTTAGAACGGAGATGTTGAAAAATCTCTAAGAATTTTTAGAGATACTGCAAATTAACAATTACAAACAAGTAAGAACGGCTACAGTCAAGTGTTGACTGTATAACACCATAGATTTTTTAAGGTTATGAAAAAAATCAGATTTAGAAAACTGTTACTGGTAAACGTGTTTTTCAAAGAAAAATAATAAAAAACACATATAATTTTCAGTTGGACGCCAAGCAGTCCATGCAGTTGGAAAAAACACTGCTTGGAAAAATCACTGCTTGCTTGCTTGCAGTGGGCGCAGTGCAAATCTATATGAAACGTTGAATAACTTTTATGTTCATTATCCGATCGGAACCAAATAATCAGCGATCGTTTAGGTGTTAATAGTTATCATTCACACCAAAACTGAATACTCCAGCTTTATTATTGCGCTTGCTAAACAGTTTTTCGATTTGCGGGGCGGAAGTAGGCGTGTCCCATATTTTAATAAATATTTTATAGCGTATGATTCACATAAGTGTTGTCACCAAATTTGGTGGCTGTAGCTTTGTTAGTTTCTAGAGCACTCTAACTTTTGATAAATTTTGTTAAAACAACTAAGAAAGCTACAGTCGAGTGTGCTCGACTGTAATATACCCGCTACCCAGCTGCTCGTACAACATTTATTTGCGGAACAAAAAAAACAGCTACAATCATATTTTGACCGTAAAAGGCTATGGACTTACGATATTTATGCAAAGTCAAAATCTAAAATAAACAAGTAAGAAAGCTACAGTCGAGTGTGCTCGACTGTAATATACCCGCTACCCAGCTGCGTGTACATAATTTATCTGCGGAACAAAAAATGGGCTACAATCATATTTTGACCGTAAAAGGCTATGGCCTTATAATATTTATGCAAAATCAAAATATAAAATAAAAAAAAAAAAACATTTTTGCACACATTTAATTTTTGATGCGGGCGGGACTCGAACCCGTAAATGCATAATAGCTGCCGGCAGCGCTGCTTACAGCTATGGAAAATGTTAAGCTGAATAACTTCTGTGTTTATTATCCGATTGTTACCAAATTTTCTTTTTCTTTCTAGAAAAGAAAGAAATTTTCTTTCGTTTTTTTCTATTTTTTTCGTTTCTTTTTTTATTTTCTTTGTTCTTTCTTTTAAGGACTCGCATATTTAGTATTACCTATTTATTTTAATTAAAAATTCAAATGATATTAAAAAATATGTATCAATGATTTACCGGATAGGCACTCGTATGGACCAATACGTCTATAAAGAAATTATAGAGGATATAATGGTGCCATATTCCGAGGACAATATGCCATTATCATGGCGTTTTATGCACGACAACGATCCTAAGCACACTTCACGGCTTATGAAAAGTTGCCTTTAGGAGCATCAAGTTGTTACGCTGAAGTGGCCAGCTCAGTCACCGGACTTCAATCCGATAGAGAATCTCTAGAATGATGTTGAGCAGCACATTCGCACCAAAAATCTGGGCAGTTTGAATGATTTGTGGATAGTTATCCGAGAAGCGTGGTACAGTATTCCGCAGAACAGATGCGCTGCTTTAGTGGAGAGTCAGCACAGAAGATTGGATGTAGTTATCAAAAACAAAGGATATCCAACAAAATATTAGTCCCCTTTCTTATGTTTTCTCATTCTACTTAATAAATTAATAAAAAAAAGTATAAGTGTGCTAAACTCATGTCCAGCTGAAAATCATAGTTAATTCATTCAAACCAACGCAGAAAAAAACGACGAAAGGGAATAGGCTGAAAGTAACGGTACATCTTATCAACTAATAAGGCAGCAACCAGAAAAAAAATTGGTGAACTATTCACTATACAATCGGTAAAAATTCATGTTGAAGTGTGCTGCTAAATAGTGTGCTAAATAAAAGGCCACCACTGTATATATATTTAAAATTTAGTTAAAAGTTTTATCAAATATATTTAAAAGTCGTTATAGAAAAGATATTAAATTAAATATATTATTACTATAGATTGAAAACAAAGCAAACATTACTATAGATTGAAAACAAAGCAAACAAGGAAACAAACAATATAGTAAACCAAGACCAAAAATTCAAAATATTCAGTTAGTGTAAAAAAGAAATTAAATAATTTTTTGAATAGTTATGGAGCTCGATCAGTTTGCGAAGACCTTCAAGCAGCGTCGCATCGAGCTCGGCTTCACCCAGCGCGATGTGGCTCTGGCCATGGGCAAACTCTATGGCAACGATTATTCGCAGGCGACAATCTCACTCTTTGAGACACACAAGTTGAGCGTCAAGAGCATGCGCAAGCTTAAGCCATTGCTGCAGAAGTACCGGGTATAAAAAAAAAACGATGATATGAAACATTTTTGTGTACTTATCCAAAAATGAAGAGAATTGCTCTACTTTTTAAAAAAGGCATACTTTAATGCAAATGCACTACGAAAAAAAGAAGAGTTATAAAAAAAAGAGATTCCAGTCCCACCCTGAGAAAAAAAAAGAGATTCCAGTCTCACCCAGAGAAAAAAAAAAACCCAGTCCAGTCTCAATTGAGAGCTGAGAGCGGACTGAAAATCCGAACACATTGAGAGCTTACGTAGTCAGAAATTAAGACAGAAGCAACTCAGCCTACTTGAATCGTTTTAATAGAATTGTATCGCTTGGTACCTCCTTGCTACAAATTCTACATATAAAGCCAGCAAGTCTAAAGAGAGAATACCTCTCTGTCTATATTATTTTCCATGGGATTAGCCGCAAATCGCAAGGGGAAATTTCTACAGCATTTTGCCTTGCTTCAGTCACTCAAATGTCTGCAACTTTCGTTAGCAGACATCGTGGCTGCCCAAGCCAAGCAGATTGAGAATAAGTATGGTTTGTGCCGGTGGCAAATGTAGCAAGAGAACAGAATGTGACCGGCCCATGACTATTATTAGTCATGCAGCGGGCTCGGACTGAGACGTCTAAGCTAATGAAGCTTTTTCACTGCTAAATTATGCGCCATGACCAGGAGTGCCATGGAGTGAGAGCACCATGCAAGCCATTTACTTGTTACAGATTGCTTATAATTAAATTATAATCAACATCAAGCCAGGCGCATCACGCAGATGCAGACGAAAATGGAGACGTAGAGACCAAGACCAAGACATGCAGCCAGTGAGACCGGTCTGAGGCCGCTGCTGGTGCTGACATGCATCTAACAAGCCTTTAACTATCTAATCAACGTACAAGTCAAAATATCAATACCTCAAGTAATCAAAATCACTTTAGAATTTCAAATCAGTTGGGCTGATGCTGCCTGCCTGCCTGCAGCGTCTCACACAAGCACCGTGTCCAGCTGCTATATGCGACAGTTGCAACTCGAGTCCAGAGTGGGGAGATTGATGAAAAAAAAAGCAACAACAACTAAGATTATTCGAATTTAATGGGCGCAACGCGCGTGGAGACTTCACAAGTGAGGCAACGCCAACTACAACAAAAACAACAACTGAGACGTTTCACAGACATGTTAGGAAAAGCTAAAACTGGACCTGCTGCCTGTTGCCTGGTCTTGCCTGTGTCTGGTCTGGCCTGGTCTTTTCCAGTTATACTGTGCTCGCACTGTGACCTGTCATCATGATTGATACGTTTGATGGATTCATTCGAGCTGACTGCTGTGTGGCGCTCAGTTTTAAAGTTTGCTGATTGACACAGGTAGTTGGCGCTGTATGGGGAGTCTTGCAACGCATGCTGCTGGAAATTCAATCAAAAGTGTCAGCGCTGGCACAACATCTCTTACTGCTAAAGGTGCCGAAACCACTAACTAAATACAGTGGTAACTGAATATTAGAATAGAATATTAGAATATTAGAAATGATAAGAAAGGCAAAAAAAATCAAAAGGGAAACAAAGAGTTAATCCCTTTTTCATTGATAAGCAATTTTAAAAATTATGGAACTTTGGAAAAGTGGGAAGTATAAAAAAAAATTTTTAATAAATTATAGAAATTTTAAAATATTTTGAAATTAAGAAAATTGACAGTTAATATTTTTAAAACATTTTTAAAAGCTTTAAATATTCCTAATGAATTTTAAATAATACGCAAATTTAGGAAAAATGTGGAAATTTGACGATGACGTCACGATATGCTGCAAAGGCGCAAAGAGTGTAACTATGGAAAACGTTTAGATGAATATCTTCTGTGTTTATTGTTCGATCGATGTTTATACCAAAGCAGAAAGCCATAACTTCAATACTTTTCCTAATAATCGTTTTGCGTGGGCGGTGGGCGCGACATCGAAAATTGAAAATAAACTCGATCTACCTATGGTACGAGGGTCGTTTGATAAGACCGTGACTTTTTGTATTTGCCGCGCACCTGCTCTAAATACAACACTGCTCCTGTCAGCAGTTATCGATTAACAGCTGACTGTAAAATTTTGAGAAAGCTGCGTTTTTTGGTTTGCGTTTTATAGGCATTGAAAGCAGACGATCTCGTGAATTTTAACGAAAATGGAAAAAAGTGAATTTCGTGTGCTAATTAAGCATTATTTTTTGCGTAAAAAATCCATCACCGAAACCAAGGAAAGACTTGATAAATATTATGGGGACTCTGCACCATCAATTTCAATGGTTAAGAAATGGTTTACTGAGTTCCGTTGTGGTCGTACCAGTACAAGTGATGCCGAACGTTCAGGTCGCCCAAAAGAGGTCGTCATGCCAGAAATCGTCGACAAAATCCATGGAATGATATTGGATGATCGGAGAATGAAAGTGCGTGAGGTAGCTGAGGCTGTAGGCATCTCAACTGAACGGGTACATCACATTTTACATGAATATTTGGACATGAAAAAGCTTTCCGCGCGATGGGTGCCGCGATTGCTCACACACGACCATAAGCGCAACCGTGTGACCATTTCAAAGGAGTGTTTGGCGATGTTCAACCGCAATCCAAACGAATTTTTGCGCCGTTTCGTTACCGTAGACGAAACATGGATCCACCACACCACACCAGAGACCAAAGAACAATCAAGACAGTGGGTTTCTCCGGGTGAACGTGCACCAAAGAAGGCCAAGGTGGGTCTGTCGGCCAACAAGGTCATGGCCACAGTTTTTTGGGATGCACAAGGTATCATTCACATCGATTACCTTGAAAAGGGTAAAACGATCACCGGCGAATATTATTCAGAGCTTTTGGACAGATTCGATATTGATTTGAAGCAGAAACGACCGCATTTGGCGAAAAAAAGTGCTGTTCCATCAGGACAATGCACGGGTGCACACGTGTGTAGTCAGCATGGCAAAATTTCATAAATTGGGCTACGAACTGCTACCCCATCCAGCATATTCTCCAGATTTAGCCCCCTGTGACTATTTTTTGTTTCCAAACATGAAGAAATGGCTCGGCGGTAAGAGATTCGGGTCAAATGAAGAGGTCATCACAGAAACAAACGACTATTTTGAGGGCCTTGAGAAAACCTATTATTTGGAAGGAATAAAAAAATTGGAAAAACGCTGGACTAAATGTATAGAGCTAAAAGGAGATTATGTTGAGAAATAAAACGCTTCTTTGACGAAAAAAATATATTTTATTCAAAAAGTCACGGACTTATCAAACGACCCTCGTATACAGGAAATTAGGTGTCTCTACTTTTTGTAATAGCTGAGATCTAGACGTACAGACGGACAGACGGACAGACGGACATGGCTATATCGACTCGGCTGTTGATCCTGAGCCAGAATATATATACTTTATGGGGTCGGAGGTTTCTCCTTCTGCCTGTTACATACATTTTCGGTTTGAACAAAGTTATAATACCCTTCTACTCTATGAGTAGCGGGTATAAAAAAAAAAAACATTTTTGCACACATTTAATTTTTGATGCGGGCGGGACTCGAACCCGTAAATGCATAATAGTACTGTTCGTTTTGCAGTCCACAACTTAACCCATTTCACCACCATACACGCACACACGATTCGGCACAATGCTGCAGCAGCGCTGCCCACAGCTATGGAAAACGTTAAGCTGAATAACTTTTGTGTTTATTATCCGATTGTTACCAAATTTTCAGAGATCATCTGGCTAGCTATAGTTATCATGTAAACCGAAAATGAACAATATGGCATCAAAATTGCACTTGTTATCAATGTTTTTTCGATTTGCGGGGGCGGAAGGGGGCGTGGCCAAAATCCAAAATAAACTTGATCAGCGTGCAATAATAACACACACTATCACCAAATTTGGTTATCCTAACTCTTATAATAGCTGAGATCTAGATTTTCACACGGACAGACAGACGGACAGACGGACATGGCTATATCGACTCGGCTGTTGTTCCTGAGCCAGAATATATATACTTTATGGGGTCGGAGGTGTCTCCTTCTGCCTGTTACATACATTTTCGGTTTGAACAAAGTTATAATACCCTTCTACTCTATGAGTAGCGGGTATAAAAACTAGTAAGAAAGTTACAGTCGAGTGTGCTCGACTACCCGCTACCCAGCTGCTCGTACATCATATATTTGCGGAACAAAAAAGAACGGCTACAATCATATTTTGAACGTAAAAAGCCATGGACTTACAATATTTATGCAAAGTAAAAAAAAAAACACTTTTGCACACATTTAATTTTTGATGCGGGTGGGACTCGAACCCGTAAATGTATAATAGTACTGTTCGTTTTGCAGTCCACAACTTAAACCATTTCATCACCGTACGCGCACACACTATTCGGAAGCGCTGCTTACAGCTATGGAAAACGTTAAGCTAAATAACTTCTGTGTTTTTTATCTGATTGTTACCAAATTAGCATTTGGCTTTATGGGGTCGGAGGTGTCTTCTTCTGCCTGTTACATATATTTTTGGTTTGAACAAAGTTATAATACCCTTCTACTCTATGAGTAGCGCGTATAAAAAAGAAAAAGCTTAAGCGGCATGAACTGGGAATCGAACCACGGGCCTGTCGGTTCAGGAGTTAATCGCTTTTCCACTAAGCTACTGACGCTGTTATCCAACAACTGCAAAAATTTGCATTGTAAGACATTCTTATTATTTCCTGTACAAATAAAAAACTTGCGCTGCCGGCAGCGCTGCTTACAGCTACGGACAATGTCAAGCTGAATAACTTTTGTGTTTATTATCCGGTTGTTCCCAAATTTTCAGAGATCATCTGGCTAGCTATAGTTATCATCTAAACCGAAAATGAACAATATGGCATGAAAATTGCGCTTGTAATCAATTTTTTTTTCGATTTACAGGGGCGGAAGGGAGCGTGGCCAAACTCCAAAATAAACTTGATCAGCGTGCAATAATAACACATTTTGTCACCAAATTTGGTAGTTTTAGCTCTTATAATAGCTGAGATCTAGATTTTCACCCGGACAGACAGACGGACATGGCTATATCGACTCGACTGTTGATTCTAAGCCAGAATATATACTTTATGGGGTCGGAGGTGTCTCTTTCTGCCTGTTACATACATTTTCGGTTTGAACAAAGTTATGATACCCTTCTACTCTATAAGTAGCGGGAATAATAACAAGTAATGAACGCTACAGTCGAGCGCCCGACCGTAAGATACCATTCGACCAACTTCACAGTTGCACTAACTACCTCGCTCTCACACGCACATACAGACACACACAGAAAGGCTAAAACGATGCAGACGATATGCTATAATGACGCTGGCAACGGAACTATGAAAAACCTTTTCTTTAATAACTTCTGTATTTATTGCTCGATCGGATTGTTATTTTGGAAATGGGTGCATATTATCAGCATGTTTACGTTTTCTTAAGCAAAAATTTGCAACATAAACAATTTCCTTAATATTCGTAAATTATCGATTGGCGTGGGCGGTGGGCGCGGCACCTCAAATTTGAAATATATTTCATCTGCGCATGTTTTATAGGAACCATCATGCCAAATTTGATGTCCGTAACTGTAATACTTTCATTAACATTCGTAAATTATTTATTCGCGTGGGCGGTGGGCGTGACACTCCAAATTTGAAATAAACTTGATCTGCGTATGGTATACAGGAACCATCATGTAAAATTTTGTGTCCAGCTTTTGTAATAGCTGAGATCTCGACGCTCATGCAAACAGATGGACAGACGTACATGGCTCTATCGACTCGGCTTTTGATCCGGCGCCAGAATATATATACTTTATGGGGTCTGCCATGTCTCCTTTTGCCTGTTACATACTTTTGCACAAACTTAGTATACAATTTTTGACCATTTTCAATGGTCGATTGGTATAATTAAGAATAATTAATTCCGAATGCAACCCTGAAAATAAATTGACTAGTTTTGAAACAATACTTTATATTTATAATCATAAAACAGTACGACTGGAAAACCCCCAACCGATATTTTTAATTTTGCAGGAACACCTGCTTATAACATACAAACTAATAAAAGTAACAAGATAGATAAATTAAACGAAACAAGTAAAGAAAGCTACAGTCGAGCTTGCCCGACAATAAGATAGTAAGATAAGATAAGTAAGATTCGATCAGTTTCGAAACAAATTATCACACATTTAATTCCATCAAAAAAATGCTGCACAAGTTTATCCGCCACCTATTGTTTAAATTAGATCTATCTTTGAATAGCGCCATCTACATGTGAAAACGGCATAGCTTTACACGCGCTACTGCTGAAACAAAGCATCGTGACGATGACGTGACGACGCGAGCACAGGCGCAAGCAGTGGAAGTACGGAAAACGGAAACATGGATAACTTCTATGTTTATCGTACCGATCGGATTGTAATTTGGGGAGTAGCTTAAAATTGAAATTATTTATGTTCCTACCAAAGCAGAAAGCTGTAACTTCAATACTTCTTCTGAAAATCGAGAATTATAGATTTGCGTGGGCGGTGGGCGTGGCATCAAAAATTGAAAATAAACTTGATCTACCTATGGTATTCAGGAACCTTCATGTGAAATAAGGTGTCTCTAGCTTTTGTAAAAGCTGAGATCTAGACGTTTAAACGGACAGACGGACAGACAGACGGACATGGCTTAATCGACTCAGCTATTGATCCTGAGTCAGAATATATATACTTTGTGGGGTCTGCCACGCCTCTTTTTGCCTGTTACATACATTTGCACAAAGTTAGTATACCATTTTTGACCATTTTCAATGGTCGAATGGTATAAAAATACTAGATACAGGCAAGCACCATTAGTTAAATCGAAAACAACAAATCCGTTTAAGAAAACAGGAGAGATCACTCAGATGAGAAACATTACGAAGAGAAAACAAAAAAGAAAGCTACAGTCGAGTGTGCTCAGCTAATATCGCTAAATTCGCAGTTCGATCATAAAGAACGAGCACTATTCGGCAGGCAGCGCTGCCGGCAGCACTGCTTACAGCTATGGAAAACGTTAAGCCGAATAACTTCTGTGTTTATTATCCGATTGTTACCAAATTGTCAGAGATTGAAAATGAACAATATGGCATAAAAATTGAGCTTGTAATCAACTATTTTCGATTTAGGCGGGCGGAAGGGGCCGTGGTCAAAATCCAAAATAAACTTAATCAGCGTGCAATAATGACACATATTATCACCGAATTTGGTAGTCCTAGCTTTTATAATAGGTGAAATCTAGGTTTTCACACGGACAGAGAGACGGACAGACGGACATGGCTATATCGACTGGGATGTTGATCGTGAGCCAGAATATATATACTTTATGGTTCCGGGTATAAAAATGTATAATTAGGCAGAAATCAGGCAGAAGAATGCACAAAGTATATATATTCTGACTCATGATCACTAGCTGAGTCGATTGAGTCATGTCCGTCTGTCTGTCTGTCCGTTTGAACGTCTAGATCTCAGCTTTTACAAAAGCTAGAGACACCTTATTTCACATGAAGGTTCCTGTATACCATAGGTAGATCGAGTTTATTTTCAATTTTCTATGTCACGTCCACCGCCCACGCAAATCGATAATTTACGATTATTAGGAAAAGTATTGAAGTTATAACTTTCTGTATGAACATAGATAATTACAAAATAAAATCTATACACAGAAGATATTCATCTAAACGTTTTCCATAGTAACACTGCTTGCGCCTTTGCAGAACAAGTGCAATTTTGATGCCATATTGTTCATTTTCGGTTTACATGATAACTATAGCTAGCCAGATGATCTCTAAAAATTTGGTAACAATCGGATAATAAACACAAAAGTTATTCAGCTTAACGTTTTCCATAGCTGTAAGCAGCGCTGCTTGCAGCATTGTGCCGAATCGTGTGTGCGTGTACGGTAGTGAAATGGGTTAAGTTGTGGACTGCAAAACGAACAGTACTACGATATTATGCATTTACGGGTTCGAGTCCCGCTCCCATCAAAAATTAAATGTGTGCAAAAATGTTTTTTTTTTTTATACCCGCTACTCATAGAGTAGAAGGGTATTATAACTTTGTTCAAACCGAAAATGTATGTAACAGGCAGAAGGAGAAACCTCCGACCCCATAAAGTATATATATTCTGGCTCAGGATCAACAGCCGAGTCGATATAGCCATGTCCGTCTGTCCGTCTGTCCGTCTGTACGTCTAGATCTCAGCTATTACAAAAAGTAGAGACACCTAATTTCCTGTATACCATAGGTAGATCGAGTTTATTTTCAATTTTCGATGTCGCGCCCACCGCCCACGCAAAACGATAATTACGATTATTAGGAAAAGTATTGAAGTTATGGCTTTCTGCTTTGGTATAAACATAGATAATTACAATATAAATCTATTTTCAAAATTACAATCCGATCGAACAATAAACACAGAAGATATTCATCTAAACGTTTTCCATAGTTACACTCTTTGCGCCTTTGCAGCATATCGTGGCGTCATCGTCGAATTTCCACATTTTTCCTAAATTTGCGTATTATTTAAAATTCATTAAGAATATTTAAAGCTTTTAAAAATGTTTTAAAAATATTAACTGTCAATTTTCTTAATTTCAAAATATTTAAAACTTTCTATAATTTATTAAAATTTTTTTTTTATACTTCCCACTTTTCCAAAGTTCATAATTTTTAAAATTGCTTATCAATGAAAAAGGGATTAACTCTTTGTTTCCCTTTTGATTTTTTTTGCCTTTCTTATCATTTCTAATATTCTAATATTCTATTCTAATATTCAGTTACCACTGTATTTAGTATTTTACACTTGTATTTAGTAAGTGGTTTCGGCACCTTTAGCAGTAAGAGATGTTGTGCCAGCGCTGACACTTTTGATTGAATTCCCAGCAGCATGCGTTGCAAGACTCCCCATACAGCGCCAACTGCCTGCGCCAACTACCTGTGCCTGCATCTGCGTGTACGTCGGCGTCGATTGTAATCAACACGCTGGGATCAATCAGCAAACTTTAAAACTGAACGCTACACAGCAGTCAGCTCGAATGAATCCATCAAACGTATCAATCATGATGACAGGTCACAGTGCGAGCACAGTATAACTGGAAAAGACCAGGCCAGACCAGACACAGGCAGGACCAGGCAACAGGCAGCAGGTCCAGTTTTAGCTTTTCCTAACATGTCTGTGAAACGTCTCAGTTGTTGTTTTTGTTGTATTTGGCGTTGCCTCCTTTGTGAAGTCTCCACGCGCGTTGCGCCCATTAAATTCGAATAATCTTAGTTGTTGTTGCTTTTTTTTTCATCAATCTCCCCACTCTGGACTCGAGTTGCAACTGTCGCATATAGCAGCTGGACACGGTGCTTGTGTGAGACGCTGCAGGCAGGCAGGCAGCATCAGCCCAACTGATTTGAAATTCTAAAGTGATTTTGATTACTTGAGGTATTGATATTTTGACTTGTACGTTGATTAGATAGTTGAAGGCTTGTTAGATGCATGTCAGCAGCAGCAGCGGCCTCAGACCGGTCTCACTGGCTGCATGTCTTGGTCTTGGTCTCTACGTCTCCATTTTCGTCTGCATCTGCGTGATGCGCCTGGCTTGATGTTGATTATAATTTAATTATAAGCAATCTGTAACAAGTAAATGGCTTGCATGGTGCTCTCACTCCATGGCACTCCTGGTCATGGCGCATAATTTAGCAGTGAAAAAGCTTCATTAGCTTAGACGTCTCAGTCCGAGCCCGCTGCATGACTAATAATAGTCATGGGCCGGTCACATTCTGCTCTCTTGCCACATTTGCCACCGGCACAAACCATACTTATTCTCAATCTGCTTGGCTTGGGCAGCCACGATGTCTGCTAACGAAAGTTGCAGACATTTGAGTGACTGAAGCAAGGCAAAATGCTGTAGAAATTTCCCCTTGCGATTTGCGGCTAATCCCATGGAAAATAATATAAACAGAGAGGTATTCTCTCTTTAGACTTGCTGGCTTTATATGTAGAATTTGTAGCAAGGAGGTACCAAGCGATACAATTCTATTAAAACGATTCAAGTAGGCTGAGTTGCTTCTGTCTTAATTTCTGACTACGTAAGCTCTCAATGTGTTCGGATTTTCAGTCCGCTCTCAGCTCTCAATTGAGACTGGACTGGGTTTTTTTTTCTCTGGGTGAGACTGGAATCTCTTTTTTTTTCTCAGGGTGGGACTGGAATCTGCCGGCAGCGCTGCTTGCAGCATTGTGCCGAATCGTGTGTGCGTGTACGGTGGTGAAATGGGTTAAGTTGTGGACTGAAAAACGAACAGTACTATTATGCATTTACGGGTTCGAGTCCCGCCCGCATCAAAAATTAAATGTGTGCAAAAATGTTTTTTTTTTTTATTTGATATTTTGACTTTTCATAAATATTATAAGTCCATAGCCTTTTACGGTCAAAATATGATTGTAGCCCATATATTGTTCCGCAAATAAATTATGTACAAGCAGCTGGGTAGCGGGTATATTACAGTCGAGCACACTCGACTGTAGCTTTCTTACTTGTTTATTTATCAATTTACATGAACGCAAATTTATTTTACAAATAAAAAAAAATATAATAATAAAACCTGGACAATTACTATTCATAACAATAAAAAATAAAATAATAAATAAAAAACAAGTAAGAAAGCTACAGTCGAGTGTGCTCGACTGTAATATACCCGCTACCTAGCTGCTTGTACATAATTTATTTGCGGAACAATATATGGGCTACAATCATATTTTGACCGTAAAAGGCTATGGACTTATAATATTTATGCAAAGTCAAAATATAAAATAAAAAAAAAAAAACATTTCAGCTGCCGGCAGCGCTGCTTACAGCTATGGAAAACGTTAAGCTGAATAACTTCTGTGTTTATTATCCGATTGTTACCAAATTTTCTTTTTCTTTCTAGAAAAGAAAGAAATTTTCTTTCTTTATTTTCTATTTTTTCGTTTTTTTTTTATTTTCTTTGTTCTTTCTTTTAAGGACTTGCATATTTAGTATTACCTATTTATTTTAATTAAAAATTTAAATGTTATTAAAAAATATGTATCAATGATTTACCGGATAGACACTCGTATGGACCAATACGTCTATAAAGAAATTATAGAGGATATAATGGTGCCATATTCCGAGGACAATATGCCATTATCATGGCGTTTTATGCACGACAACGATCCTAAGCACACTTCACGGCTTATGAAAAGTTGCCTTTAGGAGCATCAAGTTGTTACGCTGAAGTGGCCAGCTCAGTCACCGGACCTCAATCCGATAGAGAATCTCTAGAATGATGTTGAGCAGCACATTCGCACCAAAAATCTGGGCAGTTTGAATGATTTGTGGATAGTTATCCGAGAAGCGTGGTACAGTATTCCGCAGAACAGATGCGCTGCTTTAGTGGAGAGTCAGCACAGAAGATTGGATGTAGTTATCAAAAACAAAGGATATCCAACAAAATATTAGTCCCCTTTCTTATGTTTTCTCATTCTACTTAATAAATTAATAAAAAAAGTATAAGTGTGCTAAACTCATGTCCAGCTGAAAATCATAGTTAATTCATTCAAACCAACGCAGAAAAAAAAACGACGAAAGGGAATAGGCTGAAAGTAACTGTACATCTTATCAACTAATAAGGCAACAACCGGAAAAAAATTGGTGAACTATTCACTATACAATCGGTAAAAATTCATGTTGAAGTGTGCTGCTAAATAGTGTGCTAAATAAAAGGCCACCACTGTATATATATTTAAAATTTAGTTAAAAGTTTTACCAAATATATTTAAAAGTCGTTATAGAAAAGATATTAAATTAAATATATTATTACTATAAATTGAAAACAAAGCAAACATTACTATAGATTGTGTTGAAATTACGTTATAATTTAAATAAGCTTTATATGTTTTTGATCTGGCAACGCTCAATTATAACTTAAGAAGTCATTGTGAAATTCCTATTACTCAGTTTCAATTAAACCGTCAACTACACCACTACGTTCTTGTGTTTATTTGTTCGAACGGTAAATCTCTAACAGTTGGTTATGGGCCTTCAGCAAGCAAAGTTTTCGGTTTGAATAATTAAAAGTAATTAAATGGACTAAAACGCGTCCGGTTGAAACTCAAAATAAATAAAAAACTAATTTGCGGAATTTGACAAAATGAGTGTGTCAATTCAAATAGAAAAATTAGGCGACGACAATTACGACGTATGGAGCATTTTAATGCGTAGTGTGCTTATAACAGCAGATCTATGGAAAGTCGTTTGTGGCCAATATGTAAAGCCAGAAGATGGCTCTGAAGATTCCGAAAGATGGAATACGCTCGATCAAAAGGCCCTGGCAAGTTTGTTTTTAAATTTAAAAGCAACGCAGTTAATGCATATAAAGGCATAACAGCAGCAGACGCATGGAAAAAATTGTGTGATGTACATTTGCCAGGTGGCCCGATCAGAAAAGTGCAGTTATATCAAAAACTATCAAGGCTGAGAATGCTTGAAGGGGATAACGTTGTTCAATATGTCAATAAATTTGCTGAAACAGTGGACAAATTAGCTGAGATGGACATAACAATTAATGATGAATTAAAAAGCATCATGTTGTTATCCAGTTTACCAAATTCGTGGGAAAATTTCGTCGTAGCGATCGAAACACGCGACACGCTGCCGACGTTCGAAACGGTAAAAGTGAAGCTTCTGGAAGAGGGAGCGCGCAAGCAAGAGAGGGACGATCGCGAAGGTTCTGTCCAAGCCGTGTATGTACATACAAAATTACATGAAACTGCAAAGCAAAAACAACGCGAAGAATGTCACGACATCTGTGCAACGACCGTGAAAAAGAACTTTGAAAAGCATAGTTTCAAGGGAAAATGCTACATTTGCGAGAAATTCGGTCACCGAGCACGAGAATGCCCGAGCAAAGAGAGGCATAAAAAATTAGGGGAAAGCAAGGAGAAATCAAACTGCTTGATGCATATTAGTGCTACCACTCAAAGGAAAAACATATGGTGTGTTGATAGTGGTGCCACGTCGCATATGTGTTGTGACAAGGGATTGTTTACATCTTTCATTAATAAGGAAACATCGATTATGCTAGCAGCTGATAAGTTTGTGAAATCGAGCGGCATCGGGACTGTTATGCTTAAATCACAAAATGTAAACATTGAATTACGAGATGTATTTTACGTTCCATCATTGCATATGAATTTTTTATCAGTGAGCAAGTCCGCGGAGTACGAAAACATAACTACTTTCGATAAAAAAGCGGCGGTGATAAAAAACAAACAAGGTAAAGTGATGATGAGAGCAATGCAAGAAGAAAATTTGTATTTATTTACAAGTAGCTCTAAAAACAGTGCGGTTCATTTGTTAAATGATTCTTCTCGCATGGCAACATGGCACAATCGGTTTGGTCATTTAAATTTTCAATGTTTAAAAGAAATCAAAGAAAAAGAGCTAGTAATTGGCATGGACGTTAAAAATATGTCGGTGAATATTAATTGCGACACATGCAATATGGCAAAAATACACGTATTGCCATTCCCACAGAAAAGCGAGAGAGCTACGCAAAGTGTACTGGAACTAGTTCACAGTGACGTGTGCGGGCCAATGAATGTTAGTTCTTTAGGCGGCAACAGGTATTTCGTCACGTTCATAGACGACTATTCACGGAAAATATTTATATATTTTATGCATGCGAAAAACGAAGTGTTTGATAAATTCAAATTGTTCAAATCATATGTCGAGTGTCAAACGGGCAAGAAAATAAAAGCTTTGCGAAGTGACAACGGGACAGAATATGTAAACCGGCAGTTTACAGAGTATTTGAACACGTGCGGCATAAAAAGGCAATTAACGGTTCCGTATACACCACAACAAAACGGCGTCGCGGAACGCGCTAATCGAACGATCGTCGAGATGGCAAAAAGTATGCTGATTCATGCGAAATTAGAGGAGTTTTTGTGGGCCGAGGCCGTGTCCACAGCTTCATATTTGCGTAACAGGTGCCCTTCCAAAGCACTCATGGGCACTACACCCTTCGAAATATGGCAAAATAGGAAGCCATCTGTTAAACATTTGCGAGTGTTCGGATCTCGCGCGCTTGCACTGGATAAGACTAGAAAAAGCAAGTTCCAGGCAAAGGGAAAAGAGTATATATTTGTAGGATACTCTTCAACAGCTAAAGCTTACCGTTTATACGATCGGGAAAAATGTATCATTGTTGCACGTCGTGATGTCAAATTTGTAGAGGGTGAGTTTGATAACACTGAATCTGAAAAATGCACTATTTCAGAACAAAATAATGACTTCGCTACAAACATCATTCACCTTGAGTCAAACATCCAAGTACCAGAGCTGCAGCAGCAGGCTATGCCCATGGTGGTCGAGCAGAGCAATAATTCTTACGACAGCTATGACTCCGGTGAAGAGGAGGAGGAGTTTGTAAGCGCAAGCGATGAAAAGCAAATTCTCACTGAGGAGGAGATCGTACCAGACGTACAAAAGCAAGAGAGCAACGCACCTCGACGTGGACCCGGCAGACCAAAAATTATTCGCAGTGGTAAGCCCAGAAAACAATACAACAGCCTCAATTACATTGAAGACATTGAGACGCCACAGTGCGTTGGAGACGCTTTACGGGGCGAGCATGCCCAAGACTGGAAGACGTCAATGCAGAAAGAATATGATGCTCTCATTTCAAATAACACATGGACATTGTGTGATTTACCTACAGGACAGAAAGCCATAGGATCCAAGTGGGTCTTTCGGGTCAAAAAGGATAAAGAGGGAAATATACAAAAGTTTTAATCAAGACTTGTTGCTCAAGGTTGTGGGCAAAAGATAGGCGTCAACTATTCGGAAACGTTTTCTCCAGTAATCCGCTACGAAACCATCAGAATGCTATCGCTATAGCAGCAGAAAAACAGCTATACATGCACCAGGTTGACATATCAAACGCATATTTAAACGGCAGACTTCAAGAAGAAGTGTATATGAGGCAACCACAAAACTTCATTGATGAAAAGCATCCAAACAAAGTATTAAAGCTTCAAAAGGCGATCTACGGACTTAAACATTCAGGGCGTGTCTGGAATGACACATTGGACGAAGTTTTGAAGAGCATTGGTTTCAAGCGCAGCAAAAATGAGGCGTGCCTGTACGTGAAGCAGCAGCAGCAACAACACAGCTACATTGCAGTATATGTCGACGATCTAATCATCATCAGCTACGACGAGAACGAGATCAGCGTGATTAAGAGGAAGATCGCAAATAAATTCGACCTACAAGATGGCGGCCAACTAAATTATTTCCTTGGCATGGAAATCCAACGAGAAAGTACAAGAGGGTCGATTTCGCTATGCCAGAAGCAGTTCATCATAAACCTATTGAATGAATATGGCATGCAAAATTGTCGTCCCGCAGCTACGCCGCTAGATCCTGGTTATAAGATGGGTTGTAGAAATGAGAATTGTGTCAAGGTAAATATAACACAATTTCAATCATTAATCGGTTCCCTTATGTATTTAGCAGTCTTGAGCCGACCAGACATTTTGCATACAGTGAGCAAACTGTCGCAAAGAAATATTGATCCACACAGTGAAGACGAGACTGCAGCGAAACATGTTTTGAGATACCTTTCAGCCACGGTTGATCTCAAAATCACTTACAGCAAGTCCGGCGAACAGGTAATGGGCTTCGCCGACGCAGACTGGGCAAACGACCTGTCAGATCGCAAATCATACAGTGGGTATGCATTCTTCCTTGGAGGCAGTGCGTTTTCATGGACTTCAGCTAAGCAGAACGTCGTCGCCATGAGCAGCACAGAAGCAGAGTACGTTGCTTTATCCACGGCTGCAAAAGAAGCGGTGTATCTTCGCCGTTTGCTTTTAGAGATTGGATGGTCATTAGATGGACCAGTAACCATATGTGGCGACAACATAAGTTCTCATCATATTGCGAAGAATCCAGTACACCATAAACGCACTAAGCACATAGATATTAGGTATCATTTTATTCGTGAAAAAGTAGAATGTAATGAAATAATTCTTGAATATGTACCCACTGATAAAAATGTTGCAGATGTACTAACGAAAGGCTTGTGTAAACAAAAGCAACAGAATTTTGCTAAGTTGCTTGGATTAAATTAATTTTCGTTTTACATCACATATATATAGCTTAAGAGGAAGTGTTGAAATTACGTTATAATTTAAATAAGCTTTATATGTTTTTGATCTGGCAACGCTCAATTATAACTTAAGAAGTCATTGTGAAATTCCTATTACTCAGTTTCAATTAAACCGTCAACTACACCACTACGTTCTTGTGTTTATTTGTTCGAACGGTAAATCTCTAACAGATTGAAAACAAAGCAAACAAGGAAACAAACAATATAGTAAACCAAGACCAAAAATTCAAAAAATTCAGTTATTGTAAAAAGAAATTAAATAATTTGTTGAATAGTTATGGAGCTCGATCAGTTTGCGAAGACCTTCAAGCAGCGTCGGATCGAGCTCGGCTTCACCCAGCGCGATGTGGCTCTGGCCATGGGCAAACTCTATGGCAACGATTATTCGCAGGCGACAATCTCACTCTTTGAGACACACAAGTTGAGCGTCAAGAGCATGCGCAAGCTTAAGCCATTGCTGCAGAAGTACCGGGTATAAAAAAAAAACGATGATATGAAACATTTTTGTGTACTTATCAAAAAATGAAGAGAATTGCTCTACTTGTTAAAAAAAGGCATACTTTAATGCAAATACACTACGAAAAAAGAAGAAGAGTTATAAAAAAAAGAGATTCCAGTCCCACCCTGAGAAAAAAAAAAGAGATTCCAGTCTCACCCAGAGAAAAAAAAAACCCAGTCCAGTCTCAATTGAGAGCTGAGAGCGGACTGAAAATCCGAACACATTGAGAGCTTACGTAGTCAGAAATTAAGACAGAAGCAACTCAGCCTACTTGAATCGTTTTAATAGAATTGTATCGCTTGGTACCTCCTTGCTACAAATTCTACATATAAAGCCAGCAAGTCTAAAGAGAGAATACCTCTCTGTCTATATTATTTTCCATTGGATTAGCCGCAAATCGCAAGGGGAAATTTCTACAGCATTTTGCCTTGCTTCAGTCACTCAAATGTCTGCAGCTTTCGTTAGCAGACATCGTGGCTGCCCAAGCCAAGCAGATTGAGAATAAGTATGGTTTTTGCCGGTGGCAAATGTGGCAAGAGAGCAGAATCTGACCGGCCCATGACTATTATTAGTCATGCAGCGGGCTCGGACTGAGACGTCTAAGCTAATGAAGCTTTTTCACACCTGCCTGCTAAATTATGCGCCATGACCAGGAGTGCCATGGAGTAAGAGCACCATGCAAGCCATTTACTTATTACAGATTGCTTATAATTAAATAATAATCAACATCAAGCCAAGCGCATCACGCAGATGCAGACGAAAATGGAGACGTAGAGACCACGACCAAGACATGCAGCCAGTGAGACCGGTCTGAGGCCGCTGCTGCTGCTGACATGCATCTAACAAGCCTTCAACTATCTAATCAACGTACAAGTCAAAATATCAATACCTCAAGTAATCAAAATCACTTTAGAATTTCAAATCAGTTGGGCTGATGCTGCCTGCCTGCCTGCAGCGTCTCACACAAGCACCGTGTCCAGCTGCTATATGCGACAGTTGCAACTCGAGTCCAGAGTGGGGAGATTGATGAAAAAAAAAGCAACAACAACTAAGATTATTCGAATTTAATGGGCGCGACGCGCGTGGAGACTTCACAAAGGAGGCAACGCCAACTACAACAAAAACAACAACTGAGACGTTTCACAGACATGTTAGGAAAAGCTAAAACTGGACCTGCTGCCTGTTGCCTGGTCCTGCCTGTGTCTGGTCTGGCCTGGTCTTTTCCAGTTATACTGTGCTCGCACTGTGACCTGTCATCATGATTGATACGTTTGATGGATTTATTCGAGCTGACTGCTGTGTGGCGTTCAGTTTTAAAGTTTGCTGATTGATCCCAGCGTGTTGATTACAATCGACGCCGACGTACACGCAGATGCAGGCACAGGTAGTTGGCGCAGGCAGTTGGCGCTGTATGGGGAGTCTTGCAACGCATGCTGCTGGGAATTCAATCAAAAGTGTCAGCGCTGGCACAACATCTCTTACTGCTAAAGGTGACGAAACCACTAACTAAATACAGTGGTAACTGAATATTAGAATAGAATATTAGAATATTAGAAATGATAAGAAAGGCAAAAAAAATCAAAAGGGAAACAAAGAGTTAATCTCTTTTTCATTGATAAGCAATTTTAAAAATTATGGAACTTTGGAAAAGTGGGAAGTATAAAAAAAAATTTTTAATAAATTATAGAAATTTTTAAATATTTTGAAATTAAGAAAATTGACAGTTAATATTTTTAAAACATTTTTAAAAGCTTTAAATATTCTTAATGAATTTTGAATAATACGCAAATTTAGGAAAAATGTGGAAATTTGACGATGACGTCACGATATGCTGCAAAGGCGCAAAGAGTGTAACTATGGAAAACGTTTAGATGAATATCTTCTGTGTTTATTGTTCGATCGGATTGTAATTTTGAAAATAGATTTATATTGTAATTATCTATGTTTATACCAAAGCAGAAAGCCATAACTTCAATACTTTTCCTAATAATCGTAATTATCGTTTTGCGTGGGCGGTGGGCGCGACATCGAAAATTGAAAATAAACTCGATCTACCTATGGTATACAGGAAATTAGGTGTCTCTACCTTTTGTAATAGCTGAGATCTAGACGTAAAGACGGACAGACGGACATGGCTATATCGACTCGGCTGTTGATCCTGAGCCAGAATATATATACTTTATGGGGTCGGAGTTGTCTCCTTCTGCCTGTTACATACATTTTCGGTTTGAACAAAGTTATAATACCCTTCTACTCTATGAGTAGCGGGTATAAAAACATTTTTGCACACATTTAATTTTTGATGCGGGCGGGACTCGAACCCGTAAATGCATAATAGTACTGTTCGTTATGCAGTCCACAACTTAACCCATTTCACCACCGTACACGCACACACGATTCGGCACAATGCTGCAGCAGCGCTGCTTACAGCTATGGAAAACGTTAAGCTGAATAACTTCTGTGTTTATTATCCGATTGTTACCAAATTTTCAGAGATCATCTGGCTAGCTATAGTTATCATGTAAACCGAAAATGAACAATATGGCATCAAAATTGCACTTGTTATCAATGTTTTTTCGATTTGCGGGGGCGGAAGGGGGCGTGGCCAAAATCCAAAATAAACTTGATCAGCGTGCAATAATAACACACACTATCACAAAATTTGGTTATCCTAGCTCTTATAATAGCTGAGATCTAGATTTTCACACGGACAGACAGACGGACAGACGGGCACATATACGGTCGCCTGTGAAGCAATTTGAACTTGGTTTTGTTTGTTTCTTTTGTTTTATTTGCACTTGGACGTCGTTATGTTTCAATAACTTTTTAATTTAATTTATTATTTCACCACTCACTACTAAAATCCCCACAACCACTGCCGTCACATGTTCATCACCTCTTTAGAATTAGAACGATAAGCGTAGTGGGCATTGTTAATCCCTTGTCCGTAGTCCGGCTGCGCCAGTTACAATCCTGTGCCCGGGGGAGGAAAAGCTTTCAAAAAAACAACTGTGTAGTTCGGGGTATGAAACGAGAATAAATCTCTTTATTACAAAAAGTTGTATCCTTAGGCAAAATGTCTCTTCGGCCGAGTGTGTTCACTCACCGATCGTGTTGGCGATCGGCCCGAGTTCGTGTTGGCGATCTTCGTTGAAACTCCTCGGCTCTGGATTTGTTGCCGGGACGGTGTTGTTTCCCTGTGGCCGGGGAGAGGGGCATGTTAACTCGCTCGATTGTAGCTTTTTTTACTTGTTTAATTTACAACAGTTTACCGAGTATATACAGCTAACAAGACTTGGCATTTTTAACCCTTATTTATTAAAACATGATTACTTAACAAATATAAACTCTAAAAAAGTTCCAAATATTAAAACATTAACTTGATTAAAAACTGACATGAATGGAATTATTTTAATTTCCCATATCCCAAATGATATTATTAAAACCACAGTTTTTACAATAATACCGCTCTAAATTAATCTATACTAAATATTAGCATATATTGAAGCAAAGGAAATTTTTGAAACAAAAACAAAAGATATTTTTCAAACGGTATTAATAGCGTCAGTAATTATATTAATTATAATAATAATGTTATATTTAGTTTACAAATACAAGAGTATACCTAAAAAAATCATAAATAAAACTAAACAAGTAAGAAAGCTACAGTCGAGTGTGCTCGACGTTAATATACCCGCTACCCAGCTGCTTTACATTACATTACATTATTTATTTGCGGAACAAAAAAGAACGGCGACAATCATATTTTGACCGTAAAAGGCCATGGACTTACAATATTTATGCAAAGCCAAAATCTAAAATAAAAAAATCATTTTTCCACACATTTAATTTTTGATGCGGGTGGGACTTGAACACATAAATGCATAATAGTACTGTTCGTTTTGCAGTCCACAACTTAACCCATTTCACCACCGTACACGCACACACTACTCGGCACAATGCTGCAAGCAGCGCTGCTTAAAGCTATGGAAAACGATAAGCTGAATAACTTCGGTGTTTTTTATATTGTTAGCAAATTTTCAGAGATCATCTGGCTAGCTATAGTTATCATATAAACCGAAAATTAACAATATGGCATCAAAATTGCGCTTGTAATCAATTTTTTTCGATTTACAGGGGCGGAAGGAGGCGTGGCCAAAATCCAAAATAAACTTGATCAGCGTGCAATAATAACACATACTGTTACCAAATTTGGTAGTTCTAGCTCTTATAATAGCTGAGATCTAGATTTTCACACGGACAAACAGACGGACAGACAGACAGACGGATAGACGGATAGACGGCTATATCGACTCGGCTGTTGATCCAGAGCCAGAATATATATACTTTATGGGGTCGGAGGTGTCTCCTTCTGCCTGTTACATACATTTTCGGTTTGAACAAAGTTATAATACCCTTCTACTCTATGAGTAGCGGGTATAAAAACAAGATCCCATTCCCACAGATCCAGCACAATTTGCCGACAATTCTGCCTGCTTAGACATAAACATTTGTATCCCCCAATTCGGCGTTAATAAAAAGTCAGCCTACTCCGATCATTTATAAACATTCCCAAGAACTGCTTATGCATCGCAAATTCTCGGCTGATTTGTTCTCATGCACAATCCACTCAAGAGAGTGCCTGGTATCATGTAAACATAAAAGAGAGCCTTATGTACGCTCAATATTGAAGTAAATAAGACTCAGCCATAGGTGCTAAGCGTCCAGTTTGTCGCTTTAAGTTAGATTTAATTCAAACTTTATTATTGAACGACGCGAATTGTCCCCGGGTTTAAGCGTTATTGTATTGGCGTAAGATGGAAGATGGAAGAGAAGAGTGGTTAGGTTAGAACGGAGATGTTGAAAAATCTCTAAAAATTTTTGAGATACTGCAAATTAACAATTACAAACAAGTAAGAATGGCTACAAACAAGTGTTGACTGTATAAGACCATGGATTTTTCAAGGCTATGAAATAAATCAAACTTAGAAAACTGTTATTGGTAAACGTGTTTTTCACAGGTAAATAATAAACAAGACATATAATTTTCAGTTAGACGCCAAGCAATCCAAGCATTTGGAAAAAATACTGCTTGGAAAAAACACTGCTTCACACCAAAACTGAATAGTCTAGTTTTATTATTGCGCTTGCTAAACGGTTTATCGATTTGCGGGTCGGAAGTAGGGGTGTCCCATATTTTAATAACAATTTTACAGCGTATGATTCACATAAGTGTTGTCACCAAATGTGGTGGCTCTAGCTTTTCTAGTTTCTGAGATATAGGCGTTCATACAGACGGACAGACAGATATGGCTTAATCGACTCGGCTTGTGATCCTGAGGAAGAATATATATACTTTATGGGGTCGCAGATGCCCCCTTCTACCTGTTACGCACATTTCAACCAACACAATAGACCATGTATTTTTTTTAAATTCATGGTCTAAAAAAACGGACGCGGAGTTCGGTATCGAAGGTATTTTAATATCGCGTGTAGTTGGCTTCAAAGTACAACGAAAAGTGGGTTCATACATGAGAGTGGGCCACAGGCCGACCACACTCCCCGGATTCGCCGTCGGCAATTGCCGATCGTCCTAAATTAAGAGATTAATTATGACGCTTCACGCGCTCTCTTAACTACTAGCTTAAATACTTATTCTCTCTTATCCATTTCTATTATATCTAATTTGTGGAATTGTTCCAACAACAGAGATCATCTGGCTAGCTATAGTTATCATGTAAACCGAAAATGAACAATATGGCATCAAAATTGCACTTGTTATCAATGTTTTTTCGATTTGCGGGGGCGGAAGGGGACGTGGCCAAAATCCAAAATAAACTTGATCAGCGTGCAATAATAACACACACTATCACCAAATTTGGTTATCCTAGCTCTTATAATAGCTGAGATCTAGATTTTCACACGGACAGACAGACGGACAGACGGACATGGCTATATCGACTCGGCTGTTGATCCTGAGCCAGAATATATATACTTTATGGGGTCAGAGGTGTCTCCTTCTGCCTGTTACATACATTTTCGGTTTGAACAAAGTTATAATACCCTTCTACTCTATGAGTGGCGGGTATAAAAACGATCCCGGTGCCTTAACAACGATTGTTGTACACATATTCGGTCGTTAATCACACAACTCACATTTATTTATTTTAAGTCACTGGAGGATCCCGTTGCCTTGGCGGCGACTGATGTATATATTCACTTCTTGCGCAGCGAGTTCTGGTCACAATGAAGTCTAATATTCGACTGATCTAGCTCTTTACCACTTCTTTTTTATATAACAATTCGCAGTCAGCGACAGCGGCGCCAGCCTACCGCCGCGCAAAACAGTTGTTCTCCGAACTACAGAACTACAAAAACCATTCGCAATGCAAAGATGGGCTGATGCAATATTACAATAGTGATGAAATTACTATTCTGGTGAAATAACCAAAAAAGCATACCAACCACATACAAACGGTCACCACGCACAGCAGTTTGATATGTCAAATTTTTCTTTCTTTTCTTTTTTTTTCTTTTTTTTTTTAATTGGTATCATTTTATGAGTTGGGGTGTATGGATGATCCCGGTGCTTTATCAGCGATTGATGTACACTTATACGGTCATCACACGCAGCAACTTGTTGGTATAATTGTTGTAAATTGTCCCGCACAAGCGATCCCGGTGCCTTATCAGAGGTTGATGTACACATATACGGTCGCCTGTGAAGCAATTTGAACTTGGTTTTGTTTGTTTCTTTTGTTTTATTTGCACTTGGACGTCGTTATGTTTCAATAACTTTTTAATTTAATTTATTATTTCACCACTCACTACTAAAATCCCCACAACCACTGCCGTCACATGTTCATCACCTCTTTAGAATTAGAACGATAAGCGTAGTGGGCATTGTTAATCCCTTGTCCGTAGTCCGGCTGCGCCAGTTACAATCCTGTGGCCGGGGGAGGAAAAGCTTTCAAAAAAACAACTGTGTAGTTCGGGGTATGAAACGAGAATAAATCTCTTTATTACAAAAAGTTGTATCCTTAGGCAAAATGTCTCTTCGGCCGAGTGTGTTCACTCACCGATCGTGTTGGCGATCGGCCCGAGTTCGTGTTGGCGATCTTCGTTGAAACTCCTCGGCTCTGGATTTGTTGCCGGGTCGGTGTTGTTTCCCTGTGGCCGGGGAGAGGGGCATGTTAACTCGCTCGATTGTAGCTTTTTTTACTTGTTTAATTTACAACAGTTTACCGAGTATATAAAGCTAACAAGACTTGGCATTTTTAACCCTTATTTATTAAAACATGATTACTTAACAAATATAAACTCTAAAAAAGTTCCAAATATTAAAACATTAACTTGATTAAAAACTGACATGAATGGAATTATTTTAATTTCCCATATCCCAAATGATATTATTAAAACCACAGTTTTTACAATAATACCGCTCTAAATTAATCTATTCAAATAGATGAAATTTCAATATTAAATACAATATTACACCTACAAACAGTATAAGTAAATAATAATGTAACAAAACTAGAAATATTAGCATATATTGAAGCAAAGGAAATTTTTGAAACAAAAACAAAAGATACTTTTCAAACGGTATTAATAGCGTCAGTAATTGTATTAATTATAATAATAATGTTATATTTAGTTTACAAATACAAGAGTATACCTAAAAAAATCATAAATAAAACTAAACAAGTAAGAAAGCTACAGTCGAGTGTGCTCGACGTTAATATACCCGCTACCCAGCTGCTTTACATTACATTACATTATTTATTTGCGGAACAAAAAAGAACGGCGACAATCATATTTTGACCGTAAAAGGCCATGGACTTACAATATTTATGCAAACCCAAAATCTAAAATAAAAAAAATCATTTTTCCACACATTTAATTTTTGATGCGGGTGGGACTTGAACACATAAATGCATAATAGTACTGTTCGTTTTGCAGTCCACAACTTAACCCATTTTACCACCGTACACGCACACACTACTCGGCACAATGCTGCAAGCAGCGCTGCTTAAAGCTATGGAAAACGTTAAGCTGAATAACTTCGGTGTTTTTTATATTGTTAGCAAATTTTCAGAGATCATCTGGCTAGCTATAGTTATCATATAAACCGAAAATTAACAATATGGCATCAAAATTGCGCTTGTAATCAATTTTTTTCGATTTACAGGGGCGGAAGAAGGCGTGGCCAAAATCCAAAATAAACTTGATCAGCGTGCAATAATAACACATACTGTTACCAAATTTGGTAGTTCTAGCTCTTATAATAGCTGAGATCTAGATTTTCACACGGACAAACAGACGGACAGACAGACAGACGGATAGACGGATAGACGGCTATATCGACTCGGCTGTTGATCCAGAGCCAGGATATATATACTTTATGGGGTCGGAGGTGTCTCCTTCTGCCTGTTACATACATTTTCGGTTTGAACAAAGTTATAATACCCTTCTACTCTATGAGTAGCGGGTATAAAAACAAGATCCCATTCCCACAGGTCCAGCACAATTTGCCGACAATTCTGCCTGCTTAGACATAAACATTTGTATCCCCCAATTCGGCGTTAATAAAAAGTCAGCCTACTCCGATCATTTATAAACATTCCCAAGAACTGCTTATGCATCGCAAATTCTCGGCTGATTTGTTCTCATGCACAATCCACTCAAGAGAGTGCCTGGTATCATGTAAACATAAAAGAGAGCCTTATGTACGCTCAATATTGAAGTAAATAAGACTCAGCCATAGGTGCTAAGCGTCCAGTTTGTCGCTTTAAGTTAGATTTAATTCAAACTTTATTATTGAACGACGCGAATTGTCCCCGGGTTTAAGCGTTATTGTATTGGCGTAAGATGGAAGATGGAAGAGAAGAGTGGTTAGGTTAGAACGGAGATGTTGAAAAATCTCTAAAAATTTTTGAGATACTGCAAATTAACAATTACAAACAAGTAAGAATGGCTACAAACAAGTGTTGACTGTATAAGACCATGGATTTTTCAAGGCTATGAAATAAATCAAACTTAGAAAACTGTTATTGGTAAACGTGTTTTTCACAGGTAAATAATAAACAAGACATATAATTTTCAGTTAGACGCCAAGCAATCCAAGCATTTGGAAAAAAATACTGCTTGGAAAAAACACTGCTTCACACCAAAACTGAATAGTCTAGTTTTATTATTGCGCTTGCTAAACGGTTTATCGATTTGCGGGGCGGAAGTAGGGGGTGTCCCATATTTTAATAACAATTTTACAGCGTATGATTCACATAAGTGTTGTCACCAAATGTGGTGGCTCTAGCTTTTCTAGTTTCTGAGATATAGGCGTTCATACAGACGGACAGACAGATATGGCTTAATCGACTCGGCTTGTGATCCTGAGGAAGAATATATATACTTTATGGGGTCGCAGATGCCCCCTTCTACCTGTTACGCACATTTCAACCAACACAATAGACCATGTATTTTTTTTAAATTCATGGTCTAAAAAAACGGACGCGGAGTTCGGTATCGAAGGTATTTTAATATCGCGTGTAGTTGGCTTCAAAGTACAACGAAAAGTGGGTTCATACATGAGAGTGGGCCACAGGCCGACCACACTCCCCGGATTCGCCGTCGGCAATTGCCGATCGTCCTAAATTAAGAGATTAATTATGACGCTTCACGCGCTCTCTTAACTACTAGCTTAAATACTTATTCTCTCTTATCCATTTCTATTATATCTAATTTGTGGAATTGTTCCAACATTCCAACCCCGTTGAAGAAATCCGGTCTTTAACAATTGCACCGCCAGCTTGTGTACTGGGCGCCTAATTGCACCTGCTGGTGTTTTTATCTTCGCTACCCGAACCTTGTTGTCGACTCCTGCGATTTTGCGCGTTTCGTGCCCGATGGTCCATCGTTGCGGGGGTGTGTTGTCGTTGTGCACCATGACGACCGCCCCTTCCACCAAATTGGCCTCGTCTTTAGTTCACTGCGTTCGCTGCTATATACTGAGCAGGTAGTCTTTGGACCACTTGCGCCAAAAGTGCAGTCTGAGCGCCGACAACTGCTGCCACCGCATCAAGTACGCGGGCCCCGGCTTGTTGCTTGACTCTCCTGCTTCTGATTCGTGCGGCAGCGCAAGCAAAGGCTGCACTATGAGTAGATGCACTGGCGTGATCACCGCGCCATCGTTGGGATCGGTGCTGTCGACGAGTAATGGTCTGGAGTAACGCCTCGACGTCCACCAGATGCGTGCTCAACTCGTCCGGCGTCATATTCGCGTTGCCCGATCCTCGCACCAATCGGTGCTTGGCTGCCTTTTACCGCTGCTTCCCACAGTCCTCTGAAGTGCGGTGTTCGAGGGGGAATAAACCTCCAGTGCACCCCTCTCTTCGCTGCGTACCCCGTCAGTCGCACCTTGCTCTCCAGAAATGCCGTCTGCAGCTCCTTCAGCACTTTTCTCGCTCCCACGAAGTTCGCTGCATTGTCGTTGATCATCGTCTCGGGTAGTCCGCGCTTCCCAATGAACCTTTCGAAGACATTCAAAAAAGCAACTGCGAATAGGTCCGTTACAAGTTCCAAGTGAACTGCTTTTGATGCGAATCAAAGAAAAGCGGCAACATATTTTTTCACAGGGGGTCTCCCCCTAATCCTATAGCTGTCATAAAACGGCCCACAGAAATCTACAGACTCTCTGAAGGGTCGGCCTACTCGAAAGCCTACCCATTATTTGGCCTAACAATTTTGGCTTGTACCTAAAACAGTGTACGCAAGTTCACACAACTGCCGTACATAAGCTACGTGCCTTCGCCACCCAAACTTGCTGTCCCAATAACCCAACTAGCACCTTTGCACCAGTGTGGTAGTGCTTAAGGTGCAAGTGTTTAACAAAAAGTTGCGCGAAGGCGGAATCCTTTGTCATTAAAAAAGGAAATTTAGCTTCATACGATAGAGGACCGTTTAACTAACGAACTCCTACCCGAATAAGTTCAAATTTTAGGCCGTTCTTTTCAAATTTGTCAATAAATGGATTTAACGATTGAAGCATTGGTGCTAAGGCTGCTGATTTTTATACCCGCTACTCATAGAGTAGAAGGGTATTATAACTTTGTTCAAACCGAAAAAGTATGTAACAGGCAGAAGGAGACACCGCCGACCCCATAAAGTATATATATTCTGACTCAGGATGAACAGCCGAGTCGATATAGCCATGTCCATCTGTCCGTCTGTCTGTCTGTCCGTCTGTCTGTCCGTGTGAAAATCTAGATCTCAGCTATTATAAGAGCTAAAACTACCAAATTTGGTAACAGTATGTGTTATTATTGCACGCTGATCAAGTTTATTTTGGATTTTGGCCACGCCTCCTTCCGCCCCTGTAAATCGAAAAAAATTGATTACAAGCGCAATTTTGATGCCATATTGTTCATTTTGATAACTATAGCTAGACAGATGATCTCTGAAAATTTGGTAACAATCGGATAATAAACACAGAAGTTATTCAGCTTAACGTTTTCCGTAGCTGTAAGCAGCGCTGCCGGCAGCGCAAATTCTTTATTTGTACATAAAATAATTAGAATGCCTTACAATGAACATTTTTGGACATTTTTGTTGGATAACAGCGTCAGTAGCTTAGTGGAAAAGCGGTGAACTCCTGAACCGACAGGCCCGTGGTTCGATTCCCAGTTCATGTCGCTTATGCTTTATCTTTTTTTTTTAAGAACTTATACTTTAATTTTTGAATATGCATTAATTGGTGGTCGCGCATTTTATTTTAAATTTTTTTAATGGCTCACTATGAACTTAGTTAACAAGTAGAGAAGTTACAGTCTCTTAAATCAGCTGTGTGCGATTGTTAGAGCGCAGCTTTTTCTTATATTTTTTATTTTTATTTTTTATTTAATTGTATGTTTAAGTTATGAGAATGAATAGCAACAAAAACACATCATGCATTCAGACTTTGTTTTTGTCGTGCAAGAATTTTCGAATAGTCTCATAATGTAACTTTGTCAAAATTTGCGTAATGGCTTAATGACCGAATGGAGAAGTGGTGGACCTCTTAGGTAATGGGTCCAAGGTTCGATTCCGCATGCATGCGTGTCACGGTGGGGGAGATCAAGCTTTTCTTATTTTTTGCAAAGAAAAGTTTTTGCCTTCCTTTTTGAGCTACCGTCATGAAACTTTGTATACATGTTTCTTATTGCTGCCCGCTGTAAATAAGTCGGAAAAAGCTGGTACGGACCCATACATCGTATAGATGCCATAGAACCCATCGGTTGTTTTTTTTAACAACATTTATTAAAAGTTAGAGTGCTCTAGAACACTTTCCATTCAAGTATATAAAGAGGTATTAAAAGGGCATCGTTTTTACATGCACGTATTAGATTTATAGTCCTCAACAGGTAGAATTATTATTTTTACTGTTTAAGTGATAAATCTTGGATTTTTTTGGTACCTGAATAAAAGTTATACGTTTTCAATTCTTTTTACTCCTTTTGCTTGCAGCTCAGCTTCCACCATTGTACCGAATGGTGTGTGCGTGTACAGTGGCCGAATGGGTAAAGTTGTGGACTGCAAAACGAACAGAACTACGAGGGTCGTTTGATAAGACCGTGACTTTTTGTATTTGCCGCGCACCTGCTCTAAATACAACACTGCTCCTGTCAGCAGTTATCGATTAACAGCTGACTGTAAAATTTTGAGAAAGCTGCGTTTTTTGGTTTGCGTTTTATAGGCATTGAAAGCAGACGATCTCGTGAATTTTAACGAAAATGGAAAAAAGTGAATTTCGTGTGTCGCCCAAAAGAGGTCGTCATGCCAGAAATCGTCGACAAAATCCATGGAATGATATTGGATGATCGGAGAATGTGTGCGTGAGGTAGCTGAGGCTGTAGGCATCTCAACTGAACGGGTACATCACATTTTACATGAATATTTGGACATGAAAAAGCTTTCCGCGCGATGGGTGCCGCGATTGCTCACACACGACCATAAGCGCAACCGTGTGACCATTTCAAAGGAGTGTTTGGCGATGTTCAACCGCAATCCAAACGAATTTTTGCGCCGTTTCGTTACCGTAGACGAAACATGGATCCACCACACCACACCAGAGACCAAAGAACAATCAAGACAGTGGGTTTCTCCGGGTGAACGTGCACCAAAGAAGGCCAAGGTGGGTCTGTCGGCCAACAAGGTCATGGCCACAGTTTTTTGGGATGCACAAGGTATCATTCACATCGATTACCTTGAAAAGGGTAAAACGATCACCGGCGAATATTATTCAGAGCTTTTGGACAGATTCGATATTGATTTGAAGCAGAAACGACCGCATTTGGCGAAAAAAAAGTGCTGTTCCATCAGGACAATGCACGGGTGCACACGTGTGTAGTCAGCATGGCAAAATTTCATAAATTGGGCTACGAACTGCTACCCCATCCAGCATATTCTCCAGATTTAGCCCCCTGTGACTATTTTTTGTTTCCAAACATGAAGAAATGGCTCGGCGGTAAGAGATTCGGGTCAAATGAAGAGGTCATCACAGAAACAAACGACTATTTTGAGGGCCTTGAGAAAACCTATTATTTGGAAGGAATAAAAAAATTGGAAAAACGCTGGACTAAATGTATAGAGCTAAAAGGAGATTATGTTGAGAAATAAAACGCTTCTTTGACGAAAAAAATATATTTTATTCAAAAAGTCACGGACTTATCAAACGTATTATGCATTTACGGGTTCGAGCCCCACCCCCATCAAAAATTAAATGTGTGCAAAAAAATATTTTATTTGCATAAATATTGTAAGTTCATGCCCTTTTACGGTTAAAATATGATTGTAGTCGTTCTTTATTGTTCCGTAAATAATTTTGATGTACGAGCAGCTGGGTAGCGGGTATATTACAGTCGAGCACACTCGAATGTAGCTTTTTACTTGTTTTTATTTTAGATTTTGAGTTTAGATAAATATTGTAAGTCCATGGCCCTTTACGGTCAAAAGATGATTGTAGCCGTTCTTTTTCCTTTTTTGTCCGATTTTTCTTTGTCAACTCAGTTAAAGTAATTTGGTATAAACTTCCTGAAATAGCCCGTCAGGCCCAAAAAACTTTCTACTTGCTTTATGGTTTGTGGCATATTGAACTTGGATACTGCTTCGATTTTCTCGGGTGAGGGGTAAATTTTGCGATTTTCTATAATATGGCCAACAAATTAAATGCGCGTCTTCAGAAAATTTCATTTTTTTCAAATTAAGCTGCAGACCATATTCTTTGCATGTCGCAATAACTTCCTTCAAGTGTTGCACAGCGGGGATAATAATATCATCTACATAGGGTAATGCAATGCCTCTGCGTGACAGATCCCGAAATATCGCATTGACTGGCGAATTGGAAAATCCGAACGGTACTTTCAAAAACTGATATTGGGCTCGGTGTGTCGCAAACGACGTATATTTTCTGCTCGATTCAGCAACTGGTACGTGGAAAAATCCGTTTTTTAAATCGACTGTACTGAATACATTTGCATCTTGCAGACGATCCAACTGATCCTCGATGAGTGGTAATGGGAAATGGTCTTTTACAATTACTTTGTTAATTCTGCGATAATCTACACAAAACCTTGCAGAACCGAGTAGAACGAGTACTATGGGACTTGTAAACTCGGATGTTGACTCTTCAATTGTGTCATTCTCAAGCCACTCTTTAATCTGTTCATTAACAATACGCGTTTCCGTAAAAGCAAGTCTTCGTGGACGTGAAAAAATAGGCGATTCATCATTTAGCACGATACGCATTTCTACATTTGTTGTTTTTGTTTTGACTAGTTCATAGCTCGAAATTAGCTCACGCACCTTTTGCTTAGCATATTCGCTCGCATCGTCGTTAATGTCAAATAACTCATTGTCCACTTCAACACGAATGTTTAGAATATTTTGTTCGTCATTGAATTTATTTTTTTCGCACTTGCAAGCCATAACAATTAAAAACAAACTTTGCGTGTAAGTTAATTACTTGCAAGGTACAAAGTACAAAATAAAAAGATTTTTGAGTTCAATTAAGAACAAAGACTTTATTTGTCTAAATCCAATTTGCAACTGATTACCCTAAGCTGTCCTTAACAAGCTGTGAGTCTTGGCTGTGAGCTGCGCTGCCCTTGGTGGCAGAGGATCGACGTCGGCTTCGCTGTTTTTAATAGGCAACGACATCGGCTGATGTTATGTTGGTCGAATTGCTGCAGTCTTCTTGGAATCACATGCATTGGTGGGAGCGGAAGCGGTTGCCAAACAGATTCTTAGAATTCTGCTTGGTAGCTCGGCGCGTGCAGGAAATTATGCAGACGCTGAGCTTGTAGATTGGAATTTGCGTACTGGAGTTCATTATTCTAAATTGTAACATTTTTGTTGTTAACTCTTCCCCCTCAAATTTGTGTTTGTCCACAAGCGGTCTCTAGAAGCAGAGAATGTTGTTGAACTGAGGTAACTGATACTGTGCCTCAGTCAAAGATTGCTCGCAGGTTGATGGTGCGACGATCGCTGTGACTTCTGTTTCCATTCCAGGCGTAGGTTCTAATTGCAATGTTATACTCTTCTGCCTTTAGTTATAGGTGTGCAAGCCCAGGATGAGAGTCAGAGCAATGCCAAAGAGCGTCATCAGGGTTATGCTGTTGACCGTTGAATAGGCCTTTATGTGCATCAGCTGTCCAGTGTTATTTATGTGCAATGCTTCCAATGCTTCAAGTGATAGAACTTTAAGTATTTCTTTTTCTTTAGCCGTAAACTTCATAAGAGGTGCTCCAGGGGTGAGGACTGTAGGTTCCAAATTCCTGAACAGCTTGTTGTCGATAATAATCGAGTTGTTTGATAGCTGAACAAGATAGGTACCCTCTAGGCGAATCTCTGTTCCAGGTTATATTTCCATCGAAGTCATTTAATAGGATGATTCCGTCGTCCACTTCTTCTATTTTGGATACGTGGTCGGAATTGCTAAAACTACACAGCGCTTTCTTTCCCTGAACTAGCTTTGGAATACGATTTGAATTGCTTATATAATCAATTTTTTTCTTATTGCATATTTTAATATATTTTATTGTTTTACAATTTTGGGGAATGGCATAGGTGAGGTTTTCAAAAACAAAGATTTCTTGAACGTTTAAGTGTACAATTGAATTGTTTCTTACTATGGGTTTTATTATAATGTCTTGGTATTGTGTTTCTTCTAAATTTGGAATTTTAACAATATACAAAAGTGTTGTTTAATTATGTAAAATTAAGACATCGGAAAACTCCATTATATCTTCCGTGGACAGGGGTGGCATGTTGATTCTTTTAAAAAATTTTTCAATTTCTGTTAACTCATCTTCATTTAGTAAAAGTGTGTTAACTACGTTTAGTGGTGCCCACTGAATGGCATATCTAATGTTAACAATTTCTTCCTTTAGAAGTCTAATCTGATTGTGAACACCAATAGCTATTTCGATACTAACTGAACTACTTTTACGAATAGAGTTTGTGTGAGCGTTAGATACTGAAGTGAGTTTATTTATTCTTTCTTCTAACTGTTTGTAAACAATGACCTGTTGGTTATTGTTGTCTATAAGTTTATCTAAGTTCTGCTCAATCATAACCAGGTCATCATGATCTGGACTACCTGGTATGTACTTCCCACCTGACCCTAGCCAATTTAAGGACCTAGTTTTTCGAGTTTTGAGAGTGGTTGTAATTGTCTGGAATGTGTGAATAGTTGTATTGTCTCATGGTGAAGGGTAGAGTATAGTGGACTGTGTTTAAGGCTGTTTTCCGTATGTTCGTTTAAAATGTCTAAAGCGGTTTGGATTTGGTCTAGGTTAACGAGATGAATTAGTTTGGTTGTTGAGGTTTGTATTTTTCCGATCCCTTTGGTTATTTTCAATATCTGTGCATTCATATAGTTTGTAAAATTCATTGTTCCACCGACATCGTTCGTAATCCATAGTAATATTCTGAAAAATTTTAGATTTTGATATGGCTTTTATGTACTGTTTTTCCTGATTCTGTTATTATTGTAGTGTGCTTGTTTTCTTTAACTGTTTCTTTTTAATATCTTGGGGAAAGCTTAGAACCTAATCTAGTGTTTACTTTAACGAATATTTCTTCTCCAGGCTGATAATTACGTATTTCCTTTTTAATTTTATTGTGGTTTGTACGGTCCGTTTCCTGTTTATCTTTAAGTCTTTCAATGTTATCTTGTCTGGCTGTTTCGTATTGGTCCGGGTCTGTTGTCATTCTCCTGCCAAAGAATACTTCTAGTGGTCGTTTCTTGGTAACTTAATGAAAGTTGTAATTGTACTCGAAAACTGTCCTTTCTAAAAGATCCTTGAAATTCCTTTCTGTGCCTTCCTTCTTAAGGCATCTTATTATTTCTGAAAGTGTTGAATGGAAGCGTTCTATCCGACCGTTAACGGTACTCTTATATGGTGGGGCGGTGTAAACTACTAAGTGTAGCTGTTCCAGCATGAACTTAATTGATTGGGAATTGAAAGCTTTTTCGTTGTCCAAAACGATATGTTTAGGGACTCCGAAATAAAATATGATATCACGTAAAGGAGTTCTGATGTCCTCTATCGCTTTAGAATTTATAATTTTAGCTTGCGCTAGTTTAGAGAACTTATCTATTGCAGTTACTAAGTGTCGTTCGGTAGAGTAGATTTCGATGTGCAATATGTGACCGGGGTATTCTGGAATAGGAGTTTCTTAAAGTTCAGGATTTGGGGGGTGTCTGTCTTATTAAGCTTCTTTGCAAACTTTACATTGCTTAAGTAATTGTATAATTATACCCGCTACTCATAGACTAGAAGGGTATTATAACTTTGTTCAAACCGAAAATGTATGTAACAGGCAGATGGAGACACCTCCGACCCCATAAAGTATATATATTCTGGCTCAGGATCAACAGCCGAGTCGATATAGTCATGTCCGTCTGTCTGTCCACGCCCCCTTCCGCCCCGAAAATTGAAAAAAATTAATTACCTCTGAACCTCTACATCTCAGCTATTATAAGAGCTAGGACTACAAAATTTGGTGGCAATATTTATTATTATTGCACGCTGATCGAGTTTATTTTGGATTTTGGCCACGCCCCCTTCCGCCCCCGTAAATCGAAATAATAAGAATGCCTTACAATGGAAATTTTTGCAGTTGTTGGATAACAGCGTCAGTAGCTTAGTGGAAAAGCGATGAACTCCTGAACCGACAGGCCCGTGGTTCGATTCCCAGTTCATGCCGCTTAAGCTTTTTATACCCGCTACTCATAGAGTAGAAGGGTATTATAACTTTGTTCAAACCGAAAATGTATGTAACAGGCAGAAGGAGACACCTCCGACCCCATAAAGTATATATATTCTTGCTCTGGATCAACAGCCGAGTCGATATAGCCATGTCCGTCTGTCTGTCTGCCCGTCTGTCTGTCCGTGTGAAAATCTAGATCTCAGCTATTATAAGAGCTAAAACTACCAAATTTGGTAACAGTATGTGTTATTATTGCACGCTGATCAAGTTTACTTTGGATTTTGGCCACGCCTCCTTCCGCCCCTGTAAATCGAAAAAAATTGATTACAAGCGCAATTTTGATGCCATATTGTTCATTTTGATAACTATAGCTAGGCAGATGATCTCTGAAAATTTGGTAACAATGGGATGTCGATAACTGATTTTTATTACACAGAAGTTATTCAGCTTAACGTTTTCCATAGCTGTAAGCAGCGCTGCCGGCAGCGCAAATTCTTTATTTGTACAGGAAATAATTAGAATGCCTTACAATGAACATTTTTGGAGTTGTTGGATAACAGCGTCAGTAGCTTAGTGGAAAAGCGGTGAACTCCTGAACCGACAGGCCAGTGGTTCAATTCCCAGTTCATGTCGCTTATGCTTTATCTTTTTTTTTTTAAGAACTTATACTTTAATTTTTGAATATTCATTAATTGGTGGTCGTGCATTTTATTTAAATTTTTTTTAATGGCTCACAATGAACTTAGTTAACAAGTGGAGAAGTGACAGTCTCTTAAATCAGCTGTGTGCGATTGTTAGAGCGCAGCTTTTTCTTATATTTTTTTATTTTATTTTTTATTTAATTGTATGTTATGAGAATGAATAGCAACAACAACACATCATGCATTCAGACTTTGTTTTTGTCGTGCAAGAATTTTCGAATGGTCTCATAATGTAACTTTGGCAAAATTTGTGTAATGGCTTAATGGAGGAATAGAGAAGTGGTGGACCTCTTAGGTAATGGGTCCAAGGTTCGATTCCCATGCATGCGTGTCATGGTGGGGGAGACCGAACTTTTCTTATTTTTTGCAAAAAATTGTTCCGAATATTGTGTGCGTGTACGGTGGTGAAATGGGTTAAGTTGTAGACTGCATAACGAACAGTTTGAGTCACACCCGCATCAAAAATTAAATGTGTGAAAAAAAATTTTTTTATACCCGCTACTCATAGACTTATAACTTTGTTCAAACCGAAAATGTATGTAACAGGCAGAAGGAATCACCCCCGACCCCATAAAGTATATATATTATAGCTCAAGATCAACTGCCTAGTCGATATAGCCATGTCCGTCTGTCCGTCTGTCTGTCCGTGTGAAAATCTAGGTCTCAGCTATTATAAGAGCTAGGACAACCAAATTTGGTGACAATATGTGTTATTATTGCACGCTGATCAAGTTTATTTTGGATTTTGGGCACGCCCCCCTCCGCCCCCGCAAATCGAAAAAACATTGATAACAAGTGCAATTTTGACGCCATATTGTTCATTTTCGGTTTACATGATAACTATAGCTAGCCAGATGATCTCTGAAAATTTGGTAACAATCGGATAATAAACACAGAAGTTATTCAGCTTAACGTGTTCCACAGCTGTAAGCAGCGCTGCCGGCAGCGCTGCTTGCAGCATTGTGCCAAATCGTGTGTGCGTGTACGGTGGTGAAATGGGTTAAGTTGTGGACTGCAAAACGAACAGTACTATTATGCATTTACGGGTTCGAGTCCCGCCCGCATCAAAAATTAAATGTGTGCAAAAATTTTTTTTTTTTTTTTATTTTATATTTTGACTTTGCATAAATATTATAAGTCCATAGCCTTTTACGGTCAAAATAGGATTGTAGCCGTTTTTTTGTTCCGCAAATAAATTATGTACAAGCAGCTGGGAAGCGGGTATATTACAGTCGAGCACACTCGACTGTAGCTTTCTTACTTGTTTTAACAAAATTTATCAAAAGTTAGAGTGCTCTAGAACACTTTTCATTCAAGTATATAAAGAGGTATTAAAAGGGCATCGTTTTTACATGCACGTATTAGATTTATTGACCTCAACAGGTAGAATTATTATTTTCACTGTTTAAGTGATAAATCTTCGATTTTTTTGGTACCTGAATAAAAGTTATACGTTTTCAATTCTTTTTACTCCTTTTGCCGGCAGCTCTGCTTGCAGCATTGTGCCGAATGGTGTATGCGTGTACAGTGGCCGAATGGGTAAAGTTGTGGACTGCAAAACGAACAGAACTATTATGCATTTACGGGTTCGAGTCCCACCCCCATCAAAAATTAAATGTGTGCAAAAAAATATTTTTTTTATTTTTGATTTTGACTTTGCATAAATATTGTAAGTCCATGGCCTTTACCGTTAAAATATGATTGTAGTCGTTCTTTATTGTTCCGTAAATAATTTTGATGTACGAGCAGCTGGGTAGCGGGTATATTACAGTCGAGCACACTCGAATGTAGCTTTTTACTTGTTTTTATTTTAGATTTTGAGTTTACATAAATATTGTAAGTCCATGGCCCGTTACGGCCAAAATATTATTGCAGCCGTTCTTTTTCCTTTTTTGTCCTTTTTCTTTGTCAACTCAGTTAAAGGTCTAGCTATGTTTGCGTAATTTGGTATAAACTTCCTGAAATAGCCCGTCAGGCCCAAAAAACTTTCTACTTGCTTTATGGTTTGTGGCATATTGAACTTGGATACAGCTTCGATTTTCTCGGGTGAGGGGTAAATTTTGCGATTTTCTATAACATGGCCAACAAATTAAATGCGCGTCTTCAGAAAATTTCATTTTTTCAAATTAAGCTGCAGACCATATTCTTTGCATGTCGCAATAACTTCCTTCAAGTGTTGCACAGCGGGGATAATAATATCATCTACATAGGGTAATGCAATGTCTCTGCGTGACAGATCCCGAAATATCGCATTGACTGGCGAATTGGAAAATCCGAACGGTACTTTTAAAAACTGATATTGGGCACGGTGTGTCGCAAACGACGTATATTTTCTGCTCGATTCACCAACTGGTACTTGGAAAAATCCGTTTTTCAAATCGACTGTACTGAATATATTTGCATCTTGCAGACGATCCAACTGATCCTCGATGAGTGGTAATGGGAAATGGTCTTTTACAATTACTTTGTTAATTCTGCGATAATCTACACAAAACCTTGTAGAACCGTCGCGCTTTTTTACGAGTACTATGGGACTTGTAAACTCGGATGTTGACTCTTCAATTGTGTCATTCTCAAGCCACTTTTTAATCTGTTCATCAACAATACGCGTTTCCGTAAAAGCAAGTCTTCGTGGACGTGAAAAAATAGGCGATTCATCATTTAGCACGATACGCATTTCTACATTTGTTGTTTTTGTTTTGACTAGTTCATAGCTCGAAATTAGCTCACGCACCTCTTGCTTAGCATATTCGCTCGCATCGTCGTTAATGTCAAATAACTCATTGTCCACTTCAACACGAATGTTTAGAATATTTTGTTCGTCATTGAATTTATTTTTTTCGCACTTGCAAGCCATAACAATTAAAAACAAACTCTGCGTGTAAGTTAATTACTTGCAAGGTACAAAGTACAAAATAAAAAGATTTTTGAGTTCAATTAAGAACAAAGACTTCATTTGTCTAAATCCAATTTGCAACTGATTACCCTAAGCTGTCCTAAACAAGCAGTGAGTCTTGGCTGTGAGTTGCGCTGCCCTTGGTGGCAGAGGATCGACGTCGGCTTCGCTGTTTTTAATAGGCAACGACATCGGCTGATGTTATGTTGGTCGAATTGCTGCAGTCTTCTTGGAATCACATGCATTGGTGGGAGCGGAAGCGGTTGCCAAACAGATTCTTAGAATTCTGCTTGGTAGCTCGGCGCGTGCAGGAAATTATGCAGACGCTGAGCTTGTAGATTGGAATTTGCGTACTGGAGTTCATTATTCTAAATTGTAACATTTTTGTTGTTAACTCTTCCCCCTCAAATTTGTGTTTGTCCACAAGCGGTCTCTAGAAGCAGGGAATGTTGTTGAACTGAGGTAACTGATACTGTGCCTCAGTCAAAGATTGCTCGCAGGTTGATGGTGCGACGATCGCTGTGACTTCTGTTTCCATTCCAGGCGTAGGTTCTAATTGCAATGTTATACTCTTCTGCCTTTAGTTATAGGTGTGCAAGCCCAGGATGAGAGTCAGAGCAATGCCAAAGAGCGTCATCAGGGTTATGCTGTTGACCGTTGAATAGGCCTTTATGTGCATCAGCTGTCCAGTGTTATTTATGTGCAATGCTTCCAATGCTTCAAGTGATAGAACTTTAAGTATTTCTTTTTCCTCAGCCGTAAACTTCATAAGAGGTGCTCCAGGGGTGAGGACTGTAGGTTCCAAATTGCTGAACCGCTTGTTGTCGATAATAATCGTGTTGTTTGATAGCTGAACAAGATAGGTTCCCTCTAGGTGAATCTCTGTTCCAGGTTATATTTCCATCGAAGTCATTTAATAGGATGATTCCGTCGTCCACTTCTTCTATTTTGGATACGTGGTCGGAATTGCTAAAGCTACACAGCGCTTTCTTTCCCTGAACTAGCTTTGGAATACGATTTGAATTGCTTATATAATCAATTTTTTTCTTATTGCATATTTTAATATATTTTATTGTTTTACAATTTTGGGGAATGGCATAGGTGAGGTTTTCAAAAACAAAGATTTCTTGAACGTTTAAGTGTACAATTGAATTGTTTCTTACTATGGGTTTTATTATAATGTCTTGGTATTGTGTTTCTTCTAAATTTGGAATTTTAACAATATACAAAAGTGTTGTTTAATTATGTAAAATTAAGACATCGGAAAACTCCATTATATCTTCCGTGGACAGGGGTGGCATGTTGTTTCTTTTAAAAATTTTTTCAATTTCTGTTAACTCATCTTCATTTAGTAAAAGTGTGTTAACTACGTTTAGTGGTGCATTCATATAGTTTGTAAAATTTATTGTTCCACCGACATCGTTCGTAATCCATAGTAATATTTAATATTTTAGTTTTTGATATGGCTTTTATGTACTGTTTTTCCTGATTCTGTTATTATTGTAGTGTGCTTGTTTCCTTTAACTGTTTCTTTTTAATATCTTGGGGAAAGCTTAGAACCTAATCTAGTGTTTACTTTAACGAATATTTCTTCTCCAGGCTGATAATTACGTATTTCCTTTTTAATTTTATTGTGGTTTGTACGGTCCGTTTCCTGTTTATCTTTAAGTCTTTCAATGTTATCTTGTCTGGCTGTTTCGTATTGGTCCGGGTCTGTTGTCATTCTCCTGCCAAAGAATACTTCTAGTGGTCGTTTCTTGGTAATTTAATGAAAGTTGTAATTGTACTCGAAAACTGCCCTTTCTAAAAGTTCCTTGAAATTCCTTTCTGTGCCTTCCTTCTTAAGGCATCTTATTATTTCTGAAAGTGTTGAATGGAAGCGTTCTATCTGACCGTTAACGGTACTCTTATATGGTGGGGCGGTGTAAGCTACTAAGTGTAGCTGTTCCAGCATGAACTTAATTGATTGGGAATTGAAAGCTTTTTCGTTGTCCAAAACGATATGTTTAGGGACTCTGAAATAAAATATGATATCACGTAAAGGAGTTCTGATGTCCTCTATCGCTTTAGAATTTATAATTTTAGCTTGCGCTAGTTTAGAGAACTTATCTATTGCAGTTACTAAGTGTCGTTCGGTAGAGTAGATTTCGATGTGCAATATGTGACCGGGGTATTCTGGAATAGGAGTTTCTTAAAGTTCAGGATTTGGGGGGTTTCTGTCTTATTAAGCTTCTTTGCAAACTTTACATTGCTTAAGTAATTGTATAATTATACCCGCTACTCATAGAGTAGAAGGGTATTATAACTTTGTTCAAACCGAAAATGTATGTAACAGGCAGAAGGAGACACCTCCGACCCCATAAAGTATATATATTCTAGCTCAGGATCAACAGCCGAGTCGATATAGCCATGTCCGTCTGTCCGTCTGTCTGTCCGTGCGAAAATCTAGATCTCAGCTATTATAAGAGCTAGGACCACCAAATTTGGTGACAATATGTGTTATTATTGCACGCTGATCAAGTTTATTTAGGATTTTGACCACGCCCCCTTCCGCCCCCGAAAATTGAAAAAAATTAATTACCTCTGAACCTCTAGATCTCAGCTATTATAAGAGCTAGGACCACCAAATTTGGTGACGATATGTGTTATTATTGCACGCTGATCGAGTTTATTTTGGATTTTGGCCACGCCCCTTCCGCCCCCCGTAAATCGAAAAAATAGATTACAAGCGCAATTTTTATGTCATATTGTTCATTTTGTTTTATAGGATAACAATATAGCTAGCCAAATGATCTCTGAAAACAATAATAACGATCGAACACAGAAGTTATTCAGCTCAACGTTTTCCATAGCTGCAGTATTGTGCCGAATAGTATTCGTTCGAGTCCCACCCGCATCAAAAATTAAATTTGGGCCAAAAAACCTTTATACCATTCGACCATTGAAAATTGTCAAAAATGGTATACTAAGTTTGTCAAAATGTATGTAACAGGCAGAAGGAGGCGTGGCAGACTCCACAAAGTGCATATATTCTGACTCAGGATCACTAGCTAAGTCGATTGAGCCATGTCCGTCTGTCTGTCCGTCAGTCCGTTTGAACGACTAGATCTCAGCTATTACAAAAGCTAGAGACACTATATTTCACATGAAGGTTCCTGTATACCATAGGTAGATCGCGATTATTTTCAATTTTTGATGCCACGCCCACCGCCCACGCAAATCGATATTTTTTGATTATCAGGAAAAGTATTAAAGTTACAGCTTTCTGATTTGGTATGAACTTAAATAATTGCAATATAAATCTATTCCCCTAATTACAATCCAATCGGAAGAAGTTATTACAGAAGTTATCCATGTTTCCGTTTTCCGTACTTCCACTGCCTGTGCCTGTGCTGCGCGTCGTGAAGTTTTCATTTGTAGATGGCAATATTCCAAATAGATCTAATTTAAACAAGTAAGAAAGCTACATTCGAGTGTGCTCGACTGTAATATACCCGCTACCCAGCTGCTCGTATATCTAAATTATTTGCGGAACAATAAAGAACGGCTACAATCATATTTTGACCGTAAAAGGCCATGGACTTACAATATTTATGCAAGGTCAAAATCTAAAAAAAAAAAAAATAATTTTTGCACACATTTAATTTTTGATGCGGCTGGGACTCGAACCCATAAATGCATAATAGTTCTGTTCGTTATGCAGTCCACAACTTAACCCATTTTACCACCTTACACGCACACACTATTCGGCGCTGCCGGCAAAAGGAGTAAAAAGTATTGAAAACGTATAACTTTTATTCAGGTACCAAAAAAATCCAATATTTATCACTTACACAGTAAAAATAATAATTCTACCTGTTGAAGACTATAAATCGAATACGTGCATGTAAAAAGCGATATGTGGCCTTTTCATACCTCTGTATATACTTGAATGGAAAGTGATTTAGAGCACTCTAACTTTTAATAAATTTTGTTAAGAAAAACGACCGATAGGTTCTATGGCATTTATACGATGTATCGGTCCGTACCGGCTTGTTCCGACTTATTTACAGCGGGAAGCAATAGGAAACATGTATACAAAGTTTCATGAAGGTAGCTTAAAAAGGGAGGCAAAAACTTTTCTTTGCAAAAATTAAGAAAAGTTCGATCTCCCCCACCATGACACGCATGCATACGGAATCGAACCTTGGACCCTTTACCTAAGAGGTCCACCACTTCTCCATTCGGTCATTAGGCCATTACGCAAATTTTGTCAAAGTTACATTATGAGACCATTCGGAAATTCTTGCACGATAAAAACAAAGTCTGAATGCATGATGCGTGTTGTTGTTGCTATTTATTCTCATAACTTAAACATACAATACAAAAAAAAAATAAAATCAAAAAAATGTTAGAAAAAGCTGCGCTCTAACAATCGCACACAGATTTAAGTGACTGTCACTTCTCCACTTGTTAACTAAGTCCATTGTGAGACATTAAAAAAATTTTAAATAAAATGCACGACCACCAATTAATGCATATTCAAAAATTAAAGTATAAGTTCTTAAAAAAAAAAAGAAAAAGCTTAAGCGGCATGAACTGGGAATCGAACCACGTGTGAATAGTTGCATTGTCTCATGGTAAAGGGTAGAGTATAGTGGACTGTGTTTAAGGCTGTTTTCCGTATGTTCGTTTAAAATGTCTAAAGCGGTTTGGATTTGGTCTAGGTTAACGAGATGAATTAGTTTGGTTGTAGAGGCTTGTAATTTTCCGATCCCTTTGGTTATTGTCAGTATCTGTGCATTTATATAGTTTGTAAAATTCATTGTTCCACCGACATCGTTCGTAATCCATAGTTATATTTAATATTTTAGATTTTGATATGGCTTTTATGTACTGTTTTTCCTGATTCTGTTATTATTGTAGTGTGCTTGTTTTCTTTAACTGTTTCTTTTTAATATCTTGGGAAAAGCTTAGAACCTAATCTAGTGTTTACTTTAACGAATATTTCTTCTCCAGGCTGATAATTACGTATTTCCTTTTTAATTTTATTGTGGTTTGTACGGTCCGTTTCCTGTTTATCTTTAAGTCTTTCAATGTTATCTTGTATGGCTGTTTCGTATTGTTCCGGGTCTGTTGTCACTCTCCTCCTGTTATTGTACTCGAAAACTGCCCTTTCTAAAAGTTCCTTGAAATTCCTTTCTGTGCCTTCCTTCTTAAGGCATCTTATTATTTCTGAAAGTGTTGAATGGAAGCGTTCTATCTGACCGTTAACGGTACTCTTATATGGTGGGGCGGTGTAAACTACTAAGTGTAGCTGTTCCAGCATGAACTTAATTGATTGGGAATTGAAAGCTTTTTCGTTGTCCAAAACGATATGTTTAGGGACTCCGAAATAAAATATGATATCACGTAAAGGAGCTCTGATGTCCTCTATCGCTTTAGAATTTATAATTTTAGCTTGCGCTAGTTTAGAGAACTTATCTATTGCAGTTACTAAGTGTCGTTCGGTAGAGTAGATTTCGATGTGCAATATGTGACCGGGGTATTCTGGAATAGGAGTTTCTTAAAGTTCAGGATTTGGGGGGTGTCTGTCTTATTAAGCTTCTTTGCAAACTTTACATTGCTTAAGTAATTGCATAATTATACCCGCTACTCATAGAGTAGAAGGGTATTATAACTTTGCTCAAACCGAAAATGTATGTAACAGGCTGAAGGAGACACCTCCGACCCCATAAAGTATATATATTCTGGCTCAGGATCAACAGCCAAGTCGATATAGCCATGTCCGTCTGTCTGTCCGTGCGAAAATCTAGATCTCAGCTATTATAAGAGCTAGGACCACCAAATTTGGTGACAATATGTGTTATTATTGCACGCTGATCAAGTTTATTTAGGATTTTGGCCACGCCCCCTTCCACCCCCGAAAATTGAAAAAATTAATTATCTGTGAACCTCTAGATCTCAGCTATTATAAGAGCTAGGACTACCAAATTTGGTGACAATATGTGTTATTATTGCACGCTGATCGAGTTTATTTTGAATTTTGGCCACGCCCCCTTCCGCCCCCGTAAATCGAAAAAATAGATTACAAGCGCAATTTTTATGTCATATTGTCCATTTTGTTTTATAGGATAACAATATAGCTAGCCAAATGATCTCTGAAAACAATAATAACGATCGAACACAGAAGTTATTCAGCTCAACGTTTTCCATAGCTGCAGCATTGTGCCAAATAGTATTCGTTCGAGTCCCACCCGCATCAAAAATTAAATGTGTGCAAAAAATTTTTATACCATTCGACCATTGAAAGTTGTCAAAAATGGTATACTAAGTTTGTCAAAATGTATGTAACAGGCAGAAGGAGGCGTGGCAGACTCCACAAAGTGCATATATTCTGACTCAGGATCACTAGCTAAGTCGATTGAGCCATGTCCATCTGTCTGTCCGTCAGTCCGTTTGAACGACTAGATCTCAGCTATTACAAAAGCTGGAGACACTATATTTCATATGAAGGTTCCTGTATACCATAGGTAGATCGCGTTTATTTTCAATTTTTGATGCCACGCCCACCGCCCACGCAAATCGATATTTTTCGATTATCAGGAAAAGTATAAAAGTTACAGCTTTCTGATTTGGTATGAACATAAATAATTGCAATATAAATCTATTCCCCTAATTACAATCCAATCGGAAGAAGTTATTACAGAAGTTATCCATGTTTCCGTTTTCCGTACTTCCGCTGCGCGTCGTGAAGTTTTCATTTGTAGATGGCGATATTCCAAATAGATCTAATTTAAACAAGTAAGAAAGCTACATTCGAGTGTGCTCGACTGTAATATACCCACTACCCAGCTGCTCGTACATCTAAATTATTTGCGGAACAATAAAGAACGGCTACAATCATATTTTGACCGTAAAAGGCCATGGACTTACGATATTTATGCAAGGTCAAAATCTAAAATACAAAAAATAATTTTTGCACACATTTAATTTTTGATGCGGCTTGGACTCGAACTCATAAATGCATAATAGTTCTGTTCGTTATGCAGTCCACAACTTAACCCATTTCACCACCCTACACGCACACACTATTCGGCACAATGCTGCAAACAGCGCTGCCGGCAAAAGAAGTAAAAAGTATTGAAAACGTATAACTTTTATTCAGGTACCAAAAAAATCCAAGATTTATCACTTGAACAGTAAAAATAATAATTCTACCTGTTGAAGACTTTAAATCGAATACATGCATGTAAAAAACGATATGTGCCCTTTTAATACCTCTATACTTGAATGGAAAGTGTTCTAGAGCACTCTAACTTTTAATAAATTTTGTTAAAACAAGTAAGAAAGCTACAGTCGAGTGTGCTCCACTGTAATATACCCGCTACCCGGCAGCGGGGCCAAAATCCAAAATAAACTTGATCAGCGTGCAATAATAACATATATTGTCACCAAATTTGGTAGTCCTAGCTCTTATAATAGCTGAGATCTAGATTTTCACACGGACAGTCAGACGGATATACAGACAGACAGACGGGCAGACGGACATGGCTATATCGACTCGGCTGTTGATTCTGAGCCAGAATATATATACTTTATGGGGTCGGAGGTGTCTCGTTCTGCCTGTTACATACATTTTCGGTTTGAACAAAGTTATAATACCCTTCTACTCTATGAGTAGCGAGTATAAAAATTCTCGGTAAATTAACTCCTTTGTCTTCTTAGCAGCAAAATGACCTCTGTCATGGGCACTGCTTATGATTCGCTTTTCCATTTCGTTTGGCACTACCAAAAGCTCATCGTCACCTACAAGTTTGTACAGCATACCAGATTTTAAAAAGTAGTCATCGTATGTCTTATTTTCATCGCTTAAAACTTCTTTGATGGATTTTGACTTCTCATCGCGTGCTTGCTATCTTCTCTTATAAGCATTACAGGATACCGGCTGAGAGCATCGACATGCTTCATTCTCATGCCAGATCGATGTTCAACTGTATAGTTATACTTCTATAGAAAAAGAATCCAGCGAGCCACCCTGGTGCATAAACTATGTTTTTCTAAAGTTTTCGTATAAGCGTTCCAGTCAGTTACCAGTTTAAAATGAATGCCTAACAAATACACCCTAAACTTATTCAAAGCTTCGATTACCGCCAAAATTTCTAACTCATAGCTGCTGTATTTGCGTTGTGCATCCGTGGTCTTCTTTGAAATAAAATAAACAGGATGCAATTGACCATCGTCGACGTTCATCTGTAATAAAACTGCTCCGTCAGGCTCAAGAAACTTTTTACTTGCTTAATGGTTTGTGGTATCTTGAACTTGGATACAGCCTCGATTTTCTCGGGTGAGGGGTAAATTTTGCGATTTTCTATAACATGGCCAACAAATTAAATGCGCGTCTTCAGAAAATTTAATTTTTTCAAATTAAGCTGCAGACCATATTCTTTGCATGTCGCAATAACTTCCTTCACTTAATAATATCATATACATAGGGCATTACAATGCCTCTGCGTGACAGATCCCGAAATATCGCAGTAACGTGGCACTGAAAAACGCCTGGCGACTTGGAAAATCCGAAGGGTACTTTCAAAAACTGATATTGGCCTCGGTGTGTCGCAAACGACGTATATTTTCTGCTCGATTCAGCAACTGGTACGTTTAAAAATCCGTTTTTCAAATCGATTGTACTGAATATATTTGCATCTTGCAGACGATTCAACTGATCCTCGATAAGCGGTAATGGGAAATGGTCTTTTACAATTACTTTGTTAATTCTGCGATAATCTACACAAAACCTTGCAGAACCGAGTAGAACGAGTACTATGGGACTTGTAAACTCGGATGGTGACTCTTCAATTGTGGTATTCTCAAGGCACTCTTCAATCTGTTTATCAACAATACGCGTTTCCGTGAAAGCAAGTCTTCGTGGACGTGAAAAAATAGGCGATTCATCATTTAGCACGATACGCATTTCTACATTTGTTGTTTTTGTTTTGACTAGTTCATAGCTCGAAATTAGCTCACGCACTTCTTGCTTAGCATATTCGCTCGCATCGTCGTTAATGTCAAATAACTCATTGTCCACTTCAACACAAATGTTTAGAATATTTTGTTCGTCATTGAATTTATTTTTTTCGCACTTGCAAGCCATAACAATTAAAAACAAGTAAAGAAACCTACAGCCATTTGCCCAGTTTCGAAACAAATTATCCCACATTTAATTCCATCAAAAAAATGCTGCACAAGTTTATCCGTTTATGTTTACATTAGATCTATCTTTGAATAGCGCCATCTACAAATGAAAACGGCAAAGCTTTACACGCGCTACTGCTGAAACGAAGTATCGTGACGATGACGTCACGACGCGAGCACAGGCGCAAGCATGGTTAACTTCTGTGTTTATCGTGCCGATTGGATTGTAATTTGGGGAGTAGATTTATATTGCAATTATTTATGTTCATACCAAAGCAGAAAGTTGTAACTTTAATACTTCTCCTTATAATCGAAAATTATCGATTTGCGTGGGCGGTGGGCGTGGCATCAAAAATTGAAAATAAACTCGATCTACCTATGGTATACAGGAACCTTCATGTCAAATATGGTTTCTCTAGCTTTTGTAATAGCTGAGATCTAGACGTTCAAACGGACAGACAGACGGACATGGCTCAATCGACTCAGCTATTGATCCTGAGTCAGAATATATATACTTTGTGGGGTCCTGAGTCAGAATATATATACTTTGTGGGGTCTGCCACGCCTCCTTTTTCTTGTTACATATATTTGCACAAACTTAGTATACCATGTTTGACCATTTTCAATGGTCGAATGGTATAACAATCTCTGTGTGTAAGTTAATTACTTGCAATGTGCAAATTAAAAAATATAAAGATTTTTGAGTTTAATTAAGAACAAAGACTTTATTTGTCTAAATCCAATTTGCAACTGATTACCCTAAGCTGTCCTTAACAAGCTGTGAGTCTTGGCTGTGAGCTGCGCTGCCCTTGGTGGCAAAGGATCGACGTCGGCTTCGCTGTTTCCAATAGGCAACGACATCGGCTGATGTTATGTTGGTCGAATTGCTGCAGTCTTCTTGGAATCACATGCATTGGTGGGAGCGGAAGCGGTTGCCAAACAGATTCTTAGAATTCTGCTTGGTAGCTCGGCGCGTGCAGGAAATTATGCAGACGCTGAGCTTGTAGATTGGAATTTGCGTACTGGAGTTCATTATTCTAAATTGTAACATTTTTGTTGTTAACTCTTCCCCCTCCAATTTGTGTTTGTCCACAAGCGGTCTCCAGAAGTAGGCAATGTTGTTGAACTGAGGTAGGATTGATGGTGTGACGATCGCTGTAACTTTTGTTTCCATTCCAGGCGTAGGTCCTAATTGCAATGTTATGCTCTTCTGCCTTTGGTTATAGGTGTGCAAGCCCAGGATGAGAGTCAGATCCAAAGAGCGTCAGCAGGGTTATGCTGTTGACCGTTGAATGGGCCTTTATGTGCATCAGCTGTCCAGTGTTATTTATGTTCAATGCTTCCAATGCTTCAAGTGATAGAACTTTAAGTCTTTCTTTTTCCTCAGCCGTAAACTGCATAACAGGTGCTCCAGGGGTGAGGACTGTAGGTTCCAAATTGCTGAACCGGTTGTTGTCGATAATAATCGAGTCGTTTGATAGCTGAACAAGGTAGGTTCCCTCTAGGTGAAGCTCTTTTCCAGGTTATATTTCCATTGAAGTCGTTTAATAGGATGATTCCGTCGTCCACTTCTTCTATTTTGGATACGTGGTCGGTATTGCTAAAACTATACAGCGCTTTCTTTCCCTGAACTAGCTTTGGAATACAATTTGAATTGCTTATATAAACAATTTTTTTCATTTTGCATATTTTAATATATTCTATTGTTTTACAATTTTGGGGAATGGCATAGGTGAGGTTTTCAAAAACAAAGATTTCTTGAACGTTTAAGTGTACAATTGAATTGTTTCTTACTATGGGTTTTATCATAATGTCTTGTTATTGTGTTTCTTCTAAATTTGGAATTTTAGCAATATACAAAAGTGTTGTTTTATTATGAACAAGTAAGAAAGCTACATTCGAGAGTGCTCGACTGTAATATACCCGCTACCCAGCTGCTCGTACATTAAAACAACAACTATAAGGAACGGCTACAATCATATTTTGACCGTAAAAGGCCATGGACTTACAATATTTATGCAAAGTCAAAATCTAAAGTAAAAAAAAAAACATTTTTGCACACATTTAATTTTTGATGCAGGCGGGACTCGAACCCGTAAATGCATAATAGTACTGTAGGTTCAGTTTTTAGTGTACGCACAAATAGTTTTTATTGTAGTATATTCACTTGTCTTATTATTAACAATTTTAAAATGAATGGTGTGTATATTTTAAATACATGTTCACGGACCAAGACTCTGGCATAAAATGTCGACTTTATCGATAATTCTTAACGACTCGATAGTTGGTTAACCGATGTTTCATTGTGAATTAGTTGCTGGCTTTTAATAGGGCTGACCACTCCGAGTCTCACGAACTAGTGTTTGCTCAGATCCAATTCCTACATTCGGCCCTCCTGACGCTATATTCTTCCCGAATATCTTTATATATTCTGCCACAGTTGAAGTTTTGAATGGGCCATCTCCCTCGCCTATCTTTTCAACATCATACCTGCCGTGTTTATGGACTTTCACTACCTTATACGGTCCAAGATATTTTCCTTTTAACTTCAATCCTACCCCGTATTGTGTACGCTTAATAGCTACCAGATCCGTTCACTTTATAGATTTTTTCTGCTTTACGTTTTTTAATAAATGCTTTTTGATTTTCATTTTGTAACTTTGTGATATTATTCCTAGCCAGTGTTCGTAGTTCCTGACGCTCTTTATCTAATTCTTCAAATAATGACTCCTGCACTAACTGTTTCATCTCTGAGGAGTAACGAATATCAATACCTGTCAATAGCTTGAATGGAGTGATTTTCCTACTACGTGGTTCGGTATTGTTAATCAGATGTTGTAAGCAACCTACATACTTATACCATGAACCAGGGCTCTCCATACTCAATTTGGACAACATGGGTACAACAATCCTATGCAACCTCTCTACCTGTCCGTTTCCACGTGGAACACCTGCAGTTATCCACAAATGTTGTATGTTTTGTTTTTCGCAATATGCTTTAAAAGCATTTGCTGTAAAAGCTGTTCCCCTGTCCGTCACAATTCTACATGGATTTCCGAAATTTACTGCCTGCCTTTCCAAAAAATTGATGACTTCTTCAACTCCTGTACTTTGAGTTGGATATAACCAAACGTACTTAGAAAATGTATCTACGATAACCAGAATGTGATTGTATCGCTTTTGAGTGATCTCCATTTGACCCACATGATCGATATGATAGGTAATCAATGGTGTATCTCCCTTATCAATCGGATTAAGAAATCCTTCCACACGACCTGCCTTTGCATTTACCAAAATATATTCAACGCAACTACCAACAACTCTAGCTACTTTCTCCTTAATCTTAGGAATATAATAAGACTTTTCTAATAAATTCTGAGTTCTCTTTGACCTTGTTTATGTGCGATTTGAATTATTTCTACTTCCATACCTGATGGAACCACAAGTAATTCCCTGTTGGGGTCCTTAAACAACACTTGGTTGAAAACATAAAAATCCTCATATCATACTTTAATCCAATCGTCTGCCAATTGTGCTTCTTTTAACCTGTGAACCACACTCTCAGTCAACACATAGCAAAATACTCTGCTCAGCGCATCAACGTGCCTCATTTTCACACCAGATCTATGTTTGATCTCATAGTCAAAATCCTGCAAGTATATCGCCCACCTTGCTACTCTTAATGGCACTTCTTTCTTTTTCATTGTCATGGCAAACGCATTACAATCTGTAATTATCTTAAACTTCGTTTTCAAAACATAAACACGCCATTTAGTCAACGCTCCTATAACTGTTAATACTTCCAGCTCATATGAGTGGTATTTCTCCTCACAGGGTTTTGTTTTACGGCTCATGTACATAACTGGGTAAAACAAATTATCATACTGGTTCCTCTGAAGCACTACCGCTCCAAACCCAAACTTAGATGCATCTGTGTGAATTTCTGTAGTCGCACCATGTTCATACAACTGCAAAACGGGCTTACTAACCAACGCTGCTTTTAACTGCTCAAATGCAATTTTGCTGCAATTCTTTAAACTGAAACTGACAATATTTCCGAAGCATATCTGTCAATGGTTTTGCAATTAATGCATATCCATCAACAAACTTCCTGAAATATGATGTCAAGTCCAGAAATCGCTGTACTGCTTTCTTATCGCCTGGTAGAGGAAAATTAGCTACTGCTTGCGTTTTCTCATCACTGGGTCTTATAGTACCATTCTCAATCACATATCCCAGAAACTTCACCTTACTCTGCACAATTTGACACTTACTCCAATTTATTCGCAACCCATTTTTAGCCGCAACTTCCAAAACTGTTTCTAGTTTATCTAAGCCGTCCTCAACATCATTACTCGCAATTACAATATCGTCCATATACACAAAAGCATCACCACTCTTAATTAAATCTCGCATTACAGCTTGAATAAAACGAGTAAACACTGCAGGGGAGTTTTTAATTCCAAAAGGTACATATAAAAACTCAAATTGTCCTTTCTGTGTAACAAAAGATGTACACTTTTGCGACTCCTTCTTAACTGGTACATGAAAGTATCCATTAGTCAAATCTAATGTAGTAGAAACCTTAAATCCCTGCAGCTTTTCAATCACACTATCCATAGGAGCGCTGCCGGCAGCGCTGCTTGCAGAATTGTGCCGAATCGTGTGTGCGTGTACGGTGGTGAAATGGGTTAAGTTGTGGACTGCAAAACGAACAGTACTATTATGCATTTACGGGTTCGAGTCCCGCCCGCATCAAAAATTAAATGTGTGCAAAAATGTCTTTTTTTTTATTTTATGTTTTGACTTTGCATAAATATTATAAGTCCATAGCCTTTTACGGTCAAAATATGATTGTAGCCGTTTTTTTTGTTTCGCAAAAAAATTATGTACAGGCAGCTGGGTAGCGGGTATATTACAGTCGAGCACACTCGGCTGTAGCTTTCTTACTTGTTTTAGTCCATCAATGTGTACACAAGCTACAAAGCTACCCAAAGTCACAATTTGACTTTCGCCTATACCTGTCAAACATTTCTCTGCACCTGTCAACTTTACGAAGCTTAAGAAACACATTTCTACGAACCAAACACAAATCTGCACCTTTATCTACAAGACCTTGAAAACCAAACTGATCACATTTCACACTCTTTAATTCAAGTCCTGACTTAGTAAACATTCTTCCAGACTTTGCACGAACTCTCCCTTTTCAGGAACAACAACTTTACACTGAGCAGCTCTATGCCCAGGCTGATTGCATTTAAAGCACTTGATCTCCTTGCTAATCATTGGACAATCTTTGTTTATATGGGTCTGTTCACCACACTTGAAACATTTTCTTACATAAGTTCCTTAGCTCCCTTCATTTGTCTCAGCTTTTACTCCTGACGATCCATACTTATTAAACTGCTTAGACGAACCTCGCATCTTCTCATATGCCACAATTTGAACCTTTAATTGTCTTATAGTCTTTGCCAGAAAAAGTAATGCCTTATTCGTCCTAGAATCTGGTAATCCATTTACAAAACATTCAATTAAACTCTCATCCTCCAAGTCTATTGGCTTTGCTATCTCCATCAGTGCATACAAATACTCGTTTAATGTTTCATTCTTTTTCTGACTGCGTCTGCCCGAATTCTTCAACTAGCGACCTTTTCAAAATATTCCAATCGCGAATATCACGCTGACTGCGTATGAATGACTTCGCTGCCCCACTAAGCAACTGCTTTGCATAGATAAACAACTGCAACTGACTCCATTCGACAGAAAGTGCACATTTCTCAAGCAAATAACATCAAGGTTATTTGAACCGGAAAACTGTGACACACTACCTTGTACGTCCTTTAGTGTAAACCACGATCTATTTTGACTATTCTGGGCTGTTTCGCCTATGCTTTCAGTGTTAATCCTAGATTCACTTACACTTTCTCCTCTATTTCGATTAGTATGTGCTGGGTTGTTTCCTTCTACACTAGCAAACGATTCATCATCCTGACCCTGATGCTCATGCTGTTCTACATCCACTAAGTCTTCGGTCAATTGCAAACCATAATAAGCCAATAACTTATTCTGCAAGTCTGTCTTTAATTCAGATGAATTAATTTTTAAGGCCACCAACTTATCACGCAACTCCGCAACTCTCAATGCCAAGATCTCGTTTCGCTCCATATTACGGAAATTTAAATTATCTGTATTAAAACTTATTAACCATAAATCAGAAATATCAAATTTGTTTTGGTTCAGCTTAATTAAACTTAATTAACATTAGTCGATTTCAAACTTTTAACAACTGTCCACACTCGCTGTTATTACAGTGACTCTTCAACTTAACACTATGTTAAATATTCCCAAGCTGAAAAATTTTTAATTTTAACTGCCAAAATGACGTTCTTGTTTGTTTGTCTTACACAGCTTCTTCTACGCAAACCAAATCCGCCGCTCACCAATACCAGCACAAAATTCCCAAAAAATTTCCCGACGCTGCTGTCCGTTTGATTTTTGCCACAATCTGGAGCCAAGTGCCCTTCCTCGACCTCTCCAACGTTGACTCTGATTATCCACAATGCTCCAGACTCTGCTTATGCTCACTATTCCCGCATTACCACGGTCTTCTAGATTCTGCGTTGCTTACACAGCTTAACCACGGTCCTCCAGATTCTGCGTTATTATTGATGACTCGTCTATGAAACTGTCGCTTTATCCGTGTCCCACAGCGCCGCGTTGCAAATCCTGCCTAGCTGCCTGCTCACCAAAGTTGCCTTGCCGACTTCACAGATTAATCCCGTCGTAATTGACTTGGTGCTCTCGTCTTTTGCCAAATCTCACCGTTTGATTTTTCGTAATAGCTTCACCACTTTTATCAGCCAATTTTACAATAAAAGCTACTAACGTTATTGAATTTTAGTAACACAAGTTTGTTTCTCTAGAATTGTGCCTCTTTCGGCGTCTTAATTCAGTTTTGTTTTCAACTTTACAATGCTTGTGCTTTTCTGTTAGGCTCCACACACGCACATTATTTTTACATTCACACAGTTTCAATGTTAAGTTTTTGACAAGCTTATATCCCGGTTGAGCCCCTAAAATTTGTAGGTTCAGCTTTTAGTGTACAAACAAATAGTTTTTATTATAGTATATTCACTTGTCTTATTATTAACAATTTTAAAATGAATGGTGTATATATTTTAAATACATGTTCACGGACTGAGATTCTGGCATAAAGTGTTGACTTTATCGATAATTCTTAACGACTCGATAGTTGGTTAACCGATGTTTCATTGTGAATTAGTTGCTGGCTTTTAATAGGGCTAACCACTCCGAGTCTCACGAACTAGTGTTTGCTCAGATCCAATTCCTACAGTACTGTTCGTTTTGCAGTCCACAACTTAACCCATTTCACCACCGTACACGCACACACTATTCGGCACAATGCTGCAAGCAGAGCTGCCGGCAAAAAAAAAAAATCCAAGATTTATCACTTAAACAGTAAAAATAATAATGCTACCTGTTGAGGACTATAAATCGAATACGTGCATCTAAAAAACGATATGTGCCCTTTTATTACCTCTTTATATACTTGAATGGAAAGTGTTCTAGAGCACCCTAACTTTTAATAAATTTTGTTAAAAAACGACCGATAGGTTCTATGGCATCTATACGATGTATCGGTCCGTACCGGCTCGTTCCGACCTATTAACAGCGGGCAGTAAAAAGAAACATGTATACAAAGTTTCATGAAGGTAGCTCAAAAAGGGAGGCAAAAACTTTTGTTTTGTAAAAAATAAGAAAAGTTCGGTCTCCCCCACCATGACACGCATGCATGGGAATCGAACCTTGGACCCATTACCTAAGAGGTCCACCACTTCTCCATTCGGTCATTAAGCCATTACGCAAATTTTGCCAAAGTTACATTATGAGACCATTCGAAAATTCTTGTTGTTGCTATTTATTCTCATAACTTAAACATACAATTAAATAAAAAATAAAAATAAACAAGTAAGAAAGCTACAGTCGATTGTGCTCGACTGTAATATACCCGCTACCCAGCTGCTTGTACATAATTTATTTGCGGAACAAAAAAAACGGCTACAATCATATTTTGACCGTAAAAGGCTATGGACTTATAATATTTATGCAAAGTCAAAACATAAAATAAAAAAAAAAAAACATTTTTGCACACATTTAATTTTTGATGCGGGCGGGACTCGAACCCGTAAATGCATAATAGTACTGTTCGTTTTGCAGTCCACAACTTAACCCATTTCACCACCGTACACGCACACACGATTCGGCACAATACTGCAAGCAGCGCTGCTTACAGCTATGGAAAACGTTAAGCTGAATAACTTCTGTGTTTATTATCCGATTGTTACCAAATTTTCAGAGATCATCTGGCTAGCTATAGTTATCATATAAACCGAAAATGAACAATATGGCATCAAAATTGCGCTTGTGATCAATTTTTATCGATTTATAGGGGCGGAAGGAGGCGTGGCCAAAATCCAAAATAAACTTGATCAGCGTGCAATAATAACACATACTGTTACCAAATTTGGTAGTTCTAGCTCTTATAATAGCTGAGATCTAGATTTTCACATGGACAGACAGACAGACGGACAGACGGACATGGCTATATCGACTCGGCTGTTGATCTTGAGCCAGGATATATATACTTTATGGGGTCGAAGGTGTCTCCTTCTGCCTGTTACATACATTTTCGGCTTGAACAAAGTTATAATACCCTTCTACTCTATGAGTAGCGGGTATAAAAATTGAGACATCGGAAAACTCCCATATTTCTTCCGTTGACAGGGGTGGCATGTTGTTTCTTTTAAACATTTTTTCAATTTCCATCAACTCATCTTCATTTAGTAAAAGTGTGTTAACCACGTTTAGTCGTGCCCACTGAATGGCATATCTAATGTTAACAATTTCTTCCTTTGGAAGTCTAATCTGATTGTGCAAACTAATAGCTTTTTCGATACTAACTGAACTACTTTTACGAATAGAGTTTTTGAGAGCGTTAGATACTGAAGTGAGTTTATTTTTTCTTTCTTCTAACTGTTTGTTAACAATGACCTGTTGGTTATCGTTGTTTATATGTTTATCTAAGTTCTGTTCAATCATAACCAGGTCATCGTGATCTGGACTACCTGGTATGTACTTCTAACCTGACCCTAGCCAATTTAAGGACCTAGATTTTCGAGTTTTGGGAATGGTTGTAATTGTCTGGAATGTGTGAATAGTTGTATTTATCTCATGGTGAAGGGTAGAGTATAGTGGACTGTGTTTAAGGCTGTTTTCCGTATGTTCGTTTAAAATGTCTAAAGCGGTTTGGATTTGGTCTAGATTAACGAGATGAATTAGTTTGGTTGTTAAGGTTTGTAATTTTCCGATCCCTTTGGTTATTGTTAGTATCTGTGCATTCGTATAGTTTGTAAAATTCATTGTTCTACCGACATCGTTCGTAATCCATAGTAATATCCTGAAAAATTTAAGATTTTGATATGGCTTTTATGTACTGTTTTTCCTGATTTTGTTCTGATTTTGTGCTTGTTTTCTTTCACTGTTTCTTTTTTATATCTTGGGGAAATCTTAGAACCTAATCTAGTGTTAACTTTAACGAATATTTCTTCTCCAGGCTGATAATTACGTATTTCCTTTTTAATTTTATTGTGGTTTGTACGGTCCGTTTCCTGTTTATCTTTAAGTCTTTCAATGTTATCTTGTGTGGCTGTTTCGTATTGGTCCGGGTCTGTTGTCACTCTCCTGCCAAAGAATACTTCTAGTGGTCGTTTCTTGGTAACTGAATGAAAGGAGTTTATTGAAGTTCGGCATTTGGGGGGTGTCTGTCATATTAAGCTTCTTTGCAAACTTTACATTGCTTGAGTAAATGTATAATTATACCCGCTACTCATAGAGTAGAAGGGTATTATAACTTTGTTCAAACCGAAAATGTATGTAACAGGCAGAAGGAGACACCTCCGACGCCATAAAGTATATATGTTCTGGTTCAGGATCAACAGCCGAGTCGATATAGCCATGTCCGTCTGTCTGTCCGTGTGAAAATCTAGATCTCAGCTATTGTAAGAGCTAGAACTACCAAATTTGGTGACAAAATGTGTTATTATTGCACGCTGTTCAAGTTTATTTTGGATTTTGGCCACGCGCCCTTAAATCGAAAAAAATTGATTAGAAGCGCAATTTTGATGCCATATTGTTCATTTTTGGTTTATATGATAAATATAGCTAGCCAAATGATCTCTGAAAACAATAATAACAATCGGTTGATAAACACAGAAGTTATTCAGCTTAACGTTTTCAATAGCTGTAAACTGAGCTGCCGGCAGCATTGCATCATTGTTTTTTATTTATTTTATTTTTTTTTTGTAAACACCGTTTTTACTCCCTCCTGGCCCCGCCGTTAGGCATTACAACAGGGGGGAGTATAGCCTAAGAGGCTCGCATCTGCTCGGATCCTTTCCTCTCGCCTCAGCTGCACCATAACGCTATATGCCATCGCGTTCACAGCATCCCATTTTTCCTGGCAGGCCACCATGTTCGGCACAAGGTTTCCGGGTGATGGTGTCTCCCCGAACGCCTCCTCCACCGCAAATCTTTCCCTGTTAAATCGGGGGCACACGAATATGACGTGTTCGGCATCTTCTTCATAGCCTGCACCACAGGTAGCGCATTGTGCCGAATAGTGTGTGCGTGTACGGTGGTGAAATGGGTTACGAGTTCGAGTCCCACCCGCATCAAAAATTAAATGGCGTGGAAAATTTGGTTACCGAACGAGGTAATACCGATTGCCTTAACATTAGCTTATGATCACCCTTTGGCCTCGCATTGTGGTATCAACAAAACCTTAGAGAGGATACGGAGATATTACTTCTGGCCAAATCTGGTAGCTGACGTTAGAAAATATGTCAATAACTGCGAAATATGCTAGTGCACGAAGCACCCAAGGTATAGCCTGAAACCAACACTTAGCCAGACAGGCGAGACGAGACGTTTCTTTCAGAAGCTATATATGGATTTTTTAGGTCCATACCCATGTTCTCGGTCTGGAAATGAAGAGATTTTTGTAGTTCTAGACCATTTTTCTAAATTTCCGTTCCTTAAGCCAGAGAACAAATTCACTGCTGAAGCCATTTTAAAATACCTGGAAGAAGAACTGCCTTGGCGTACCCGAGGTCATAGTATCCGATAATGGCGTGCAGTTCAAATCCCATGCCTTCAATAACGTATTAAAAAACAAGTAAGAAAGCTACATTCGAGTGTGCTCGACTGTAATATACCCGCTACCCAGCTGCTCGTACATCAAAATTATTTGCGGAACAATAAAGAACGGCTACAATCATATTTTGACCGTAAAAGGCCATGGACTTACAATTTTTATGCAAAATCAAAATCTAAAATAAAAAAAATAAAAAAAAAATTTTGCACACATTTAATTTTAAATGCGGGTGGGACTCGAACCCATAAATGCATAATAGTTCTGTTCGTTATGCAGTCCACAACTTAACCCCTTTTCACCACCGTACACGCACACACTATTCGGCACAATGCTGCAAGCAGCGCTGCCGGCAAAAGAAGTAAAAAGTATTGAAAATGTATAACTTTTATTCAGGTACCAAAAAAATCCAAGATTTATCATTTAAACAGTAAAAATAATAATTCTACCTGTTGAAGACTATAAATCGAATACGTGCATGTAAAAAACGATATGTGCCCTTTTAATACCTCTTTATATACTTCAATGGAAAGTCTTCTAGAGCACTCTAACTTTTAATAAATTTAAAAAAAAAAAAACGACCGATAGGTTCTATGGCATCTATACGATGTATCGGTCCGTACCGGCTCGTTCAGACTTAGTTACAGCGGGCGTCAATAAGAAACATGTATACAAAGTTTCATGAAGGTAGCTCAAAAAGGGAGGCAAAAACTTTTCTTTGCAAAAAATAAGAAAAGTTCGATCTCCCCAACCATGACACGCATGCATGCAGAATCGAACCTTGTACACATTACCTAAGAGGTCCACGCCATTACGCAAATTTTCCCAAAGTTACATTATGAGACCATTCGGAAATTCTTGCACGACAAAAACAAAGTCTGACTGCATGATGCGTGTTGTTGTTGCTATTTATTCTCATAACTTAAACATACAATTAAATAAAAAATAAAAATAAAAAAATATAAGAAAAAGCTGCGCTGTTATCATGTAAACCGAAAATGAATAATATGGCATCAAAATTGAGCTTGTAATCAATTATATATATAAACCAAAAATGAACAATATGGCATCAAAATTGCGCTTGCAATCAATTTTTTTTCGATTTACAGGGGCGGAAGGGGGCCTGGCCAAAATCCAAAATAAACTTGATCAGCGTGCAATAATAACACATACTGTCACCAAATTTGGTAGTTCTAGCTCTTATAATAGCTGAGATCTAGATTTTCACACGGACAGACAGACGGACAGACGGACATGGCTATATCGACTCGGCTGTTAATCCTGAGCCAGAATATATGTACTTTATGGGGTCGGAGGTGTCTCCTTCTGCCTGTTACATACATTTTCGGTTTGAACAAAGTTATAATACCCTTCTACTCTATGAGTAGCGGGTATAAATATAAAATAGCTTACTCGTACACCGCCGTATACTGTCCGCAACGCGTCAGAAAGAGTTAATAGAACAGCCATAGCGATCAAAGCCTATATACATACGAGCCAAAACAATTGGGATGAGCAGCTGAGCAACATATGTCTTCGCTCGACCTGGCACCCAGCAGTTAACACCACACCGTATCGACTAACCTTTGGTCAGACCATGAGCACAAACGGATCAACATACAATCTGTTGAAAATGTTGAACCTGTTAAAAGATCGCTGTGTGTTTTGAAAGGGATGACAGTTTTGACATAGAAGGAGACAAAGCAATAACATCAACGCGGAAACAACACCAAAGAAATGAAAATGCTTACAATTTGCGTGCCCGCGAAGTTTCATCCAGCGTAGGTCAGGAACTACATCGGAAAAACTTCACGCAAAGTAACTTTGCAAAGGGATATAGCGCGAAACCCAATTTTATAAAAAAACGAATATAGAGTAAATTAGGAAACAGATGTTACGACGTAGAAGACCTGAATGGCCATTACCTAGTAAAATTTCATGCTAAAGATCTGAAACAATAGACAAGACTACTTATTTTTTACTTCGCTCCAAGCGTGGATCCCGCATTTAAAGGTTTCCCCTCTAAAGTGTGATCTTGGTGGGAGGGTTTGTAGTATTTGTCGCTCCAAATAATTCTGAGCTACACCTAAAAGTATGCAACGGTAGGAGGCAATACGTTGGTTTAAGTTTTAGTAGTAGAATGCGACGGTAGCAAGTAAAAATAGCCAAAATATATATATATATAAAACTAAAGAAAAGACAAGTAAGAAAGCTACATTCGAGAGTGCTCGACTGTAATATACCCGCTACCCAACTGCTCGTACATCAAAATTATATGCGGAACAATGAAGAACGGCCAAAATCATATTTTGACCGTAAAAGGCCATGGACTTACAATATTTATGCAAAGTCATAATCTAAAATAAAAAAAAATTTTTTGAACAAATTTAATTTTTGATGCGGGCGGGACTCGAACCCGTAAATGCATAATAGTACTGTTCGTTTTGCAGTCCGTACACGCACACACTATGCGGCACAATGCTGCAAGCAGCGCTGCCGCAAAGAAACAAAAACCGCTTGCACCTGGTTGTTTTAGAGAAACTAAAAAAAAGGGAATTGAATTGCATTTTAGTTGGTATCGATATCGGCTTGTGGGAAAAATGCGCCAAAAAGGTTTCCTGGATAGGTCAAACAGTGGCTCTGCTGATTAGCCACTTAATCCTTATACCGGACAGATCATTTCGCGCTAAAAAGAAAAAAAAAGTACGAGCAAGCCAAAGCCATCTTCATACGGTACAAATATTATTACTATTTATATTTTCCTATATATATTCCTTTTGCTTAGTTTGCTAGGTTTGCTTGCAAACAGCTGTTTGCAAGATTTTGCATTACACCGCTCTCTACGCCGAGCAAAAATACCCAGTTGTTTCAAGAGACGCGGAGCGGGAGGAAGCCCAGCTGAGTCGCGCGTAGGAGAATCGTATTTATTTTAGACCATGGATTTTAAAAAAAATACATGGTCTATTGTGTTTTTCGAAATGTGCGTAACAAGTAGAAGGAGGCATCTGCGACCCCATAAAATATATATATTCTTGCTCAGGAGTCGATTAAGCCATGTCTGTCTGTCTCAGAAACTAAAAAAGCTAGAGCCACTAAATTTGGTGACAACACTTATATGAATCATACGCTGTAAAATTTGTATTAAAATTTGGGACACGTCTACTTTCGCCCCCGAAAATCGCTAAACCGTATAGCAAGCGCAATAATAAAGCTAAAGTATTCAATTTTGGTGTGAATGATAACTATCACCACCTAAACGATTGCTCAAAATTTGGTTCCGATCGGATAATGAACATAAGAGTTATTCAACGTTTCATATAGATTTGCACTGCGCCCACTGCAAGCAACCAAGCAGTGTTTTTTCCAAGCAGTGTTTTTACAACCATTCGCCCAGATTCGAAACAAATTATCACACATTTAATTCCATCAAAAAAACGCTGCACAAGTTTATTCGCCACCTATTGTTTAAATTAGATCTATTTTATAGCGCCATCTACATGTAAAAACGGCATAGCTTTACACACGCTACGTCTGAAAGGAAGCATCATGACGATGACGTCACGACGCGAGCACAGGCGCATGCAGTGGAAGTACGGAAAACGGAAACATGGATAACTTCTGTGTTTATCGTCCGATTGGGTTGTAATTTGGGGAATAGATTTATATTGCAATTATTTATGTTCATACCAAAGCAGGAAGCTGTAACTTCGTGGGCGTGGTATCAAAAATTGAAAATAAACGCGATCTACCTATGGTATACAGGAACCTTCATGTGAAATATGGTGTCTCTAGCTTTTGTAATAGCTGAGATCTAGACGTTCAAACGGACAGACGGACAGCGGACAGACAGACGGACATGGCTCAATCGACTCAGCTAGTGATCCTAAGTTAGAATATATATACTTTTTGGGCTCTGCCACGGCTCCTTCTGTTTGTTACATACATTTGCACAAACTTAGTGAACCATTTTTGACCATTTTCAATGGTCGAATGGTATAAAAAAGAGATGTCGGTAACATGGGCAGAAAGTGGGGCTCAGGATCAACAGCCGAGTCGATATAGCTATGTCCGTATGTCCGTCTGTCTGTCCGTCTGTCCGTGTGAAAATCTAGATCTCAGCTATTATAAGAGCTAGAACTACCAAATTTGGTGACAAAATATTTTATTATTGCACGCTGATCTTGTTTATTTTGGATTTTGGCCACGCCCCCTTCCGCCCCTGTAAATCGAAAAAAATATGATAACTATAGCTAGCCAGATGATCTCTGAAAATTTGGATGATAAACACAGAAGTTATTCAGCTTAACGTTTTCCATAGCTGCAAGCAGCGCTGCCGCAAATTCTTTATTTGTACAGGAAATAGTAAGAATGCCTTACAATGCAAATTTTTGCAGTTGTTGTATAATAGCGTCAGTAGCTTAGTGGAAAAGCGATGAACTCATGAATCGACATGCCGGTAGTTCGATTCCCAGTTCATGCCGCTTAAGCTTTTTCTTTTTTTTTTTAAGGACTTTTACTTTAATTTTTGAATATGCATTAATTGGTGGTTGTGCATTTTATTTGAAATTTTTTTAATGGCTCACAATGAACAATTAACAAGTGGAGAAGTGACAGTCTCGTAAATCAGTTGTGTGCGATTGTTAGAGCGCAGCTTTTTCTTATATATTTTTATTTTCATTTTTTATTTAATTGTATGTTTAAGTTATGAGAATAAATAGCAACAACAACAAGCATCATGCATTCAGACTTCGTTTTTGTCGTGCAAGAATTTTCGAATGGTCTCATAATGTAACTTAGGCAAAATTTGCGTAATGGCTTAATGGCCGAATGGAGAAGTGGTGGACCTCTTAGGTAATGGGTCCAAGGTTCGATTCCGCATGCATGCGTGTCATGGGGAAATCGAACTTCTCTTATGTTTTCCAAAAAAAGTCTTTGCCTCCCTTTTTGCGCTACTTTCATGAAACTTTGTATACATGTTTCTTATTGCTGCCCGCTGTACATTAGTCGGAACGAGCCGGTACGGACCGACACATCGTATAGGTTCCATAGAACCTATCGGTCGTTTTTAGACCACGGATTTTATAAAAATACATGGATTATTGTGTTTGTCGAAATGTGCGTAACAGGTAGAAAGAGGCATCTGTGACCCCATAAAGTATATGTCGCAGATTCGTCGTTATTCGCCATAATGGTAGCGCAGTGAGTTTCGATCGCACTAAAGTACTACGCACAACTGCCTTGTGTCGCACACTTCTTCTACGTGCTTACCATCGAACCACACTCGGCGTCAGCGACGACACGCTGGCGCCGCGCTAAAACGGTTTTTCCCAAAACTACAAACTACAGGCGACCAATAACTGCGCAATTAGAGGCTGATGCAATATTTCCATTATGATGAAATACACTACCAGAATACCCATACACTAACACATGCAAACTTATGCTCCGACACGGCCATCCTGACCATTACACGACCTCGTGAAATATTACCAACAATGCCTTTTCTTTAATGCAACAAAACCATTTTCAAATTACACTTACATTAACAAATTAAATTTCACATTTCAATATCATTCTTAGAGTAATACAAACTTTTTAACATAATTCATTCATCATTTCATTACAATATCTAATGCGCCACACGCCATGATCAAAACAATTGTTTTGCACTTGTGCTTACATTATTATTATAAATTTCATTATTAGCCCTTAAGGCACCTGTACTGTCTCTTTCAACAGTTTGTTTTACATGCTTTCATTACTGTCTCTTTCAACAGTTTCATTTTCAGCCATTTCATTACTGTCTCTTTCAACAGTTTCTTTTTCAGCCATTTCATTACTGTCTCTTTCAACAGCTTTCTTTTCCATCTCTTCATTACTGTCTCTTTCAACAGCTTCATTTTCCATCTCTTCATCACTGTCTCTTTCAACAGTTTCACTTAAGTTCTTTTTACATTTTTCTAATTCTTCTTGTACTTGCCAAACTGGCATTTTTCTTATGTCATCGTGAGCATATTTATATTTTCTATTGTTCGTCAACGACCTGAGCATATATCTATCCCCCTCCAACAATTCAGTTATTTCAAAAGGCCCTCTAAACTTCGGACTTAACTTTGTTTGATGCCTTTCTTCATTTTTTAACAACACAAAATCTCCAACTTGACATTTTACAACTTTGGCTTTTCCTTTATCAAATTGCTTCTTGTTATATGCTGCTGCCGATGAAATATTGTGAACTGCCTGTGCTCTTACTTCTGCCAAATCAATCTCGTCTGCCGTATCGCAAGGTGGAAGCAACCCCAACGGGCGGGCAACTTTGCCAATAAACAGTTCTAAGGGACTTGCCTTGGTTGCTTTACTAACCGTACAATTTAACGCTAATTGAACCTCTCCCAACGCATCTTGCCAAGCGCGGCTGCTAGTCTCAACTGCAGTCAATAAGTTCTTTAAGGTGCTCATAATGCGTTCGACTTGCCCATTAGCCCTACTTGCACCAGTCGCAATTAAATGCAAATTTATTTTCTGTTGATCACAAAACTCACTAAATCTAGTGCTGGCAAAACACCTACCCTGATCTGCTATAATGCGATTTGGCACCCCAAACAAAGATATAGCCGACGACACAGCCTTTATACAATTCTCAGCGTCAATCCTAATAGTGTGGGTTAGGTAAACAAATTTAGTAAAGGCATCTACTTGGACGATTACATACTCTTTCTGATCAGCCTTGCCACTCAACTTTCCAGTAATATCAATGTGAACGGTGTGCCAAGGTATATTTACTTTTGGTATTGGATGAAGGCTAGCTTAAATTTTGCCGGAAGAAGTCTTTGACATTTTACAAGTAATGCAGTTTTCAACGAACTTTCGAATATATTTAGACATGTTTGCAAACCAGTAAAAGTCATAGGCCTTATCTAATGTCTTCTCCCAACCCAGGTGCATAACTGCCTCATGAATTTGATTTATAACAGACCATCTAAATGATCTTGGAACAATTGATAAGGAACGGGTTCTGCCGTTTCGCTGAATTTTCCTATATAATATTCCGCTTCTCAATTCATAAGTTTTTGCAACATCCGCAGGAAGAGAATAATCTTTCAATTTATTTACGATATCAACTATTTCGGAATCCTGTCGCTGTTCAGCCAAAAGCCAATTACTGGATATTTCTGCTAGATTAACTCTTTTTTCAGGAATCTTGCACTTTGTAGCAATTACATCCGCTGAAGTCAAATTTCTCGAAAAGAAGTCAACATGTGCCATTCGTTTACCTTCTCTATATTCCAAGTCAAATGTAAACGACTGTAAATAAGCCCACCATCTTTGTACCCTGGGAGATAGGTCAAGTTTCGTCCTTGAAGCCTTAAGCGAGTTACAGTCAGTAAAGACAACAAAATTCCTACCCAGTAAATAATGCCGAAAATGTTTTATAGCCAAAACAACGGCAAGAGTCTCCAATTCATAAGAATGATATCGTGACTCAACAAGTGAAGCAGCCTTACTAAAATATTCGACGACATGAGGCCTATTATTGATTTTTTGTAATAGGATAGCGCCGTATCCACGAGAACTTGCATCTGTATGCAACTCTATTGGGTGTCGCGGGTCAAATATTACTAAAACTGGCTTTTGTGTAAGAATAGAGATAATCCTTTGTCTAATTTGTTCATGCTCTGCATTCCAAATAAATTCACTCCTTTCCGAAGTCAAAAGATATAGCGGCTTCATAAAGCAAGAAAATCCCTGTATAAATTGTCTAAAATAAGAAGCTAATCCTATAAATTGTCGTAAAGAAGAGATCGATTGAGGGGGTGGTAAAGCAGTTAACGCTGCCATTTTTAACGAGTTTGGACGAATTTCACCTGCACTCACTTCGTATCCCAAATATTGAACTGTTGACTTAAGAAAAGAACATTTTTTTAAATTAAATTCAAATCCTGCCTTGGTGAGACAATCAAGAGTAATCTGTAACCTTTCTAAGGCCTCACTTTTTGTTGAAGCAGCCACCATTACGTCATCCATATATACGACAACAAATGTATTTGCCACATCTCCAAGTGCTTGCATCACTGTACGCTGAAAAACGGCAGGAGCATTTTTGAGCCCAAACGGCATTGCCAAAAATTCGTATTGCCCATCTGGGGTGACAAAAGCTGTACACTCTACCGAATCTGCATGCAAGGGAATTTGGTAGTATCCACTTGCCATGTCTAAGCATGTAAAATATTTCGCTCCATGAAGTCTAGCTATCTGGTCTGATATAAGAGGCAAAGGATATCTATCTGAGACCGTATTTGCATTTAATTCTCGATAATCAACGCATAAACGCTGAGAACCGTCCTTTTTGTTAACTAACATTATGGGACTTGCATAGGGTGAGCAGCTCGGTTTTATAATCTTACACTCCAATAGCTCCTTAACTTTCTCACGCACTAATTCTCTTTCATTTGGACTTAGCCTATATGGTCTTCTTTGAACAATTTTATTTGGGTCTACCAATTTAATTTTCATTTCCCCTGAGCTAACTCTAGACAAGGGAATTCCGTTAATAAAAGATTTTGAGTATTTCCCCATTAGACTCTTTAATTTGTTCATATCTTCACCAACTAGATCAGTATTTAACTCACAAAGTTGTTTATCATTTGAACAACAATTTACAGTTTTTGATCTGATAATTTCAAATTGGCCAGGTGATACTATTACATTAAATCCTGAGAACAACACTTCTCGACCAATAATAATATCATTTCTCAAATGCACATCATCCAAAACATGAAACAATATCTCAATACAATAGTTGTTAATTTTTACGTTACTAAGTATTTGCAATGTGCTACAAATACTACCATTGCCAATACCTTTCAACAGCACTACATTGTTAATTCTTTTACCAACAAATTTGTTACTTAGCTTTTGTTTAATTAAAGAACATTCCGATCCAGAGTCAAAAGTTATTGGATATGTCTCGCACTGATGAACCATCTCGCCCTTGGGTTCAACAACTTCACAAAGTTCCGCCCTTTTCACCTGAAGCGTGCCTTTTTCTTTCTTCGGTTTACTACAATATGTTGAAATATGGCCACGTTCACCACAGTTAAAACAGGTTACATCCGATTTTTGATGGTGACCAACTGCGCTTCTATCGTTGCTGTCCTTAGCACGAGATGAAAGATTTTGCCGCTGTTTAATTCTGCATTCGATCATCTTGTGGCCTAGATTTCCACAGAAATGACATCTTATTGAAGGTTTATGACGCTTTATTTCAGACGGAGCCGCTTCTTCTTGCAGAGTTTTCTTCCTTTTGTTGAAGGTAAATGCTTTAAGTTCCGTTTGCAATTCACTTCTGGTCCATACATTTGAAGTAAATGTCAATCGCTGCAATCTGCTATCCACATGTGCCATCTTAGCAAGCGTTACAGAAGCTGCAATTTCCTCCACATTCATATCACGCCATTTCGTAATAAGTGACGTCATCATGCGACTAGCATAATTGGAAAGGCATTCACCATCAGTCGGACAATCTGCCAGCATTGCCAAAAACATAGCCGCTGGAGTTTCCGCACTGGCAAAACGCTGAACGAAAAGTTCTTTAAATTCGGCCCAAGTTATGCCAGGATAACAAATTTGAGCAAGCCACTGCGAAGCACTACCTTCCATCGCTGCACTCAAAGCCATCACCAACGCGCTGCCTTTTATGGTGTTTTCTGCGAAAATTATGTCCACTGTAGAGCACCACGCTGTTGCATCGACGCCAACACCGTCTGCGTTGAATTTGGGTAGCACTACCGACTTTTTATTTGTTGTTTCGGATGCCGTTGTTTGCAGTGTTTTAACAAGCTCGATAAAGTTTTTATTTTGCATTTCCATTAAAATCCGCCATGGCTCACTAGACATATCAGGTAGCGAGCCCGATCCCACTTCTGATGTCGCAGATTCGTCGTTATTCGCCATAATGGTAGCGCAGTGAGTTTCGATCGCACTAAAGTACTACGCACAACTGCCTTGTGTCGCACACTTCTTCTACGTGCTTACCATCGAACCACACTCGGCGTCAGCGACGACACGCTGGCGCCGCGCTAAAACGGTTTTTCCCAAAACTACAAACTACAGGCGACCAATAACTACGCAATTAGAGGCTGATGCAATATTTCCATTATGATGAAATACACTACCAGAATACCCATACACTAACACATGCAAACTTATGCTCCGACATATATATATTCTTGCTCAGGATCACTAGCCGAGTCGATTAAGCTATGTCTGCCTGTCCGTCTGTATAAACGCCTATATCTCAGAAACTAAAAAGCTAGAGCTACCAAATTTGGTGAGAATACTTATGTGAATCAACCGCTGTAAAATTTGTATTGAAATTTGGGACACGCCTACTTCCGCCCCCGCAAATCGAAAAACCATATAGCAAGCGCAATAATAAAGCTAGAGTACAGTTTTGTAGTAGAGCTAGAGTCAGTTTTGGTGTGAATGACCAAACTAACCAAACTATCACCACCTAAACGATCGCTGAAAATTTGGATCCGATCGGATAATGAACATAAAAGTTATTCAACGTTTCATATAGATTTGCACTGCGCCCACTACAAGCAAGCAAGCAGTGTTTTTTCCAAGCAGTGTTTTTTTCCTAACTGCTGCTGGACTGCTTGGCGTCTAACTGAAATTAAAATGTGTTGTTTATTATTTTTCTTTGTAAAACACGTTTATCAATACCAGTTTTCTTATTCTGATTTTTTTCATAACCTTGAAAAATCTATGGTCTTATACAGTCAACACTTGACTGTAGCCGTTCTTACTTGTTTTAACAAAATTTATCAAAAGTTAGAGTGCTCTAGAAAATAAAGAGGTATTAAAAGGGCACATATCGTTTTTTACATGCACGTATTCGATTTACAGTCCTCAACAGGTAGAATTATTATTTTTACTGTTTAAGTGATAAATCTTGGATTTTTTTGGTACCTGAATAAAAGTTATACGTTTTCAATACTTTTTACTCCTTTTGCCGGCAGCGCTGCTTGCAGCATTGTGCCGAATAGTGTGTGCATGTACGGTGGTGAAGTGGGTTAAGTTGTGAACTGCAAAACAAACTGAACTATTATGCATTTACGGGTTCGAGTCCCGCCAGCAAAAATTAAATGTGTGCATTTAATTTAGATTTTGACTTTGCATAATAGTCTTCTACCCTAGACTGGGTGAATCGAGTTTTGGTTCCTTTCGTTATGGACAACGAAAAAGCTTTCAATTCCCAAAATCAATTAAGTTCATGCTGGAACAGCTACACTTAGTAGTTTACACCGCCCCACGATATAAGAGTACCGTTAACTGTCAGATAAAACGATTCAATTCAAGACTTTCAGAAATAATGAGATGCCTCAAGAAGGAAGGCACAGAAAGGAATTTCAAGGAACTTTTAGAAAGGGCAGTTTTCGAGTACAATTACAACTTTCATTAAATTACCAAGAAACGACCACTAGAAGTATTCTTTGGCAGGAGAATGACAACAGACCCGGACCAATACGAAACAGCCAGACAAGATAACATTGAAAGACTTAAAGATAAACAGGAAACGGACCGTACAAACCACAATAAAATTAAAAAGGAAATACGTAATTATCAGCCTGGAGAAGAAATATTCGTTAAAGTAAACACTAGATTAGGTTCTAAGCTTTCCCCAAGATATTAAAAAGAAACAGTTAAAGGAAACAAGCACACTACAATAATAACAGAATCAGGAAAAACAGTACATAAAAGCCATATCAAAAACTAAAATATTAAATATTACTATGGATTACGAACGATGTCGGTGGAACAATGAATTTTACAAACTATACGAATGCCCAGATACTGACAATAACCAAAGGGATCGGAAAATTACAATCCAACGACCAAACTAATTCATTTCGTTAACCTAGACCAAATCCAAACCGCTTTAGACATTTTAAACGAACATACGGCAAACATCCTTAAACACAGTCCACTATACTCTACCCTTCACCATGAGATAAATACAACTATTCACTTCAGTATCTAACGCTCTCACAAACTCTATTCGTAAAAGTAGTTCAGTTAGTATCGAAATAGCTATTAGTTTGCACAATCAGATTAGACTTCTAAAAGAAGGAATTGATAACGTTAGATATGCCATTCAGTGGCCACGACTAAACGTAGTTAACACACTTTTACTAAATGAAGATGAGTTAATGGAAATTGAAAAAATTTTTAAAAGAAACAACATGCCACCTCTTTCAACGGAAGAAATAATGGAGTTTTCCGATGTCTCAATTTTACATAATAAAACAACACTTTTGTATATTGTGAAAAATTCCAAACTTAGAATAAACACAATACCAAGACATTATGATAAAACCCATAGTAAGAAACAATTTAATTATAGCCTTAAACGGTCAAGAAATCTTTGTTTTTGAAAACCTCACCTATGCCATTCCCCAATGTAAAACAATAGAATATATTAAAATATGCAAAATGAAAAAATTGTTTATATAAGCAATTCAAATTGTATTCCAAAGCTAGTTCAGGGAAAGAAAGCGCTGTATAGTTTTAGCAATGCCGACCACGTATCCAAAATAGAAGAAGTGGACAACGGAATCATCCTATTAAGCGACTTCGATGGAAATATAACCTGGAACAGAGGTTCACCTAGAGGGAACCTACCTTGTTCAGCTATCAAACGACTCGATTATTATCGACAACAACCGGTTCAGCAATTTGGAACCTACAGTCCTCACCCCTGGAGCACCTGTTATGCAGTTTACGACTGAGGAAAAAGAAAGACTTAAAGCTCTATCACTTGAAGCGTTGCAAGCATTGCGCATAAATAAAACTGGACAGCTGATGCACATAAAGCCCATTCAACGGTCAACAGAATAACCCTGCTGACGCTCTTTGGCATTGCTCTGACCCACATCCTGGGCTTGCACACCTATAACCACAGGCAGATGAGCATAACATTACAATTGCAATTCCACGCCTGGAATGGAAACAAAAGTCCCAGCGATCGTCGCACCATCAACCTGCGAGCAATCTTTGACTGAGGCACAGTATCAGTTACCTCAGTTCAACAACATTCCCTACTTCTAGAGACCGCTTGTGGACAAACACAAATTGGAGGGGGAAGAGTTAACAACAACAAGTAAGAAACCTACAGTCGAGAGTGCTCGACTGTAATATACCCGCTACCCAGCTGCTCGTACATCATTTATTTGCGGAACAAAAAAAACGGCTTACAATATTTATGCAAAGTCAAAATCTAAAATAAAAAAAAAATATTTTTGCACACATTTAATTTTTGATGCGGGCGGGACTCGAACCCGTAAATGCATAATAGTACTGATCGTTTTGCAGTCCACAACTTAACCCATTTCACCACCGTACACGGACACACTATTCGGCACAATACTGCAAGCAGCGCTGCCGGCAACGCTGCTTACAGCTATGGAAAACGTTAAGCTGAATAACTTCTGTGTTTATTATCCGATTGTTACCAAATTTTCAGAGATCATCTAGCTAGCTACAGTTATCATGTAAACCGAAAATGAACAATATGGCTTCAAAATTGCGCTTGTAATTAATGTTTTTTCGATTTACGGGGGCGGAAGGGGGCGTGGCCAAAATCCAAAATAAACTTGATCAGCGTGCAATAATAACACGTACTGTCACCAAATTTGGTAGTTCTAGCTCTTTTAATAGCTGAGATCTAGATTTTCACACGGACAGACAGACGGACAGACAGACAGACGGACAGACGGACATGGCTATATCGACTCGGCTGTTGATCCTGAGCAAGAATATATATACTTTATGGGGTCGGAGGTGTCTCCTTCTGCCTGTTACATACATTTTCGGTTTGAACAAAGTTATAATACCCTTCTACTCTATGAGTAGCGGGTATAAAAATGTTACAATTTAGAATAATGAACTCCAGTACGCAAGTTCCAATCTGCAAGCTCAGTGTCTGCATAATTTCCTGCACGCGCCGAGCAACCTAGCAGAATTCTAAGAATCTGTTTGGCAAACACTTCCGCGCCCACCAATGCATGTGATTCCTAGAAGACTGCAACATTTCGACCATCATAACATCAGCCGATGTCGTTGCCTATTAACACACTTTCTGCCTTTTTTTTATTCTGGCAATTATTCAGCACATGCCCTTTTTCACCACAGTTGTAGCATTTCACTTCTTTTTTCGCGTCTTTGATGAGAATCTGATTTTTTCTGTCTTTTCCTTGCACATTGTTCTCGTTGCGCTTTGACTTGTCTCTCTCACTCGGATTTTCCTTTGCAATCATTGTTCCGAAACACTTTAGTTAGTCTTTAAATTGACTGATATTTTTGGCACTATATAATAATGTTTTGTTTACACCTTTTTCGTCGATGCCGTCAATTAAATACTGTATGAAAGCGTCATCTTCAATTTTACCTCGAGAAGCAATATCTTTCATTCTATAAAAGTACTCGTAAAACACACTCGTTGTTGCCCCGTTTCGTTTGCGCGAGTTGCTCGTGAATTAGCTTACTGCTTACAGTCGACTTAACTTCGGATAGCACTGCTATTTTGGGAGAATTACACGAATTTAAACCTCTCTCGCTCAACACAAACAGTTTTGCAATTCCTTTTAGTGGTTTTTTTGCAAACAGAAATTTCTGGAAGTCAATCCAATACCTGAGCGTCGCCTGTTCTTCGAATTCTTCTACTTATGCTCTCTTCAACGTCGCGAAAACTGATCGCGTGGCGCCGACATTCTGTCATTTTCTGTAAATACGTTGCGCCTGGTATTCATTTCGTCTACTACTTGCACTTTTTCATCACTTCTTTCGGCATTCGTTTCCCCGCTCGGCGTCTGGAACATAATGTTTTGTGCTTCACCGTTTGTTTCATCGTCTGTTTCGACTTCATCGACTTTGGCTGACGCCAGTAACTTTTCATCTTCAAATTGCAATAAGGTGTACATGCAAGTCTTCGTTTTTGTACCCTATGCCTAGCATATGCGTATTCCCTCTTTGCACTATATCTCTGACCGTTTTCGGCAAAATCGAAACCAGTAAATTCCCGTAATCTTTGACGATTACTTCTGTCTCCTTCATTCTCGAACACAAACTTATGCAGTGCAGTAATGCTCTCTTTCTTGCTTGAGCGTAAGCTAGCACTTATGAAATTATTTAAGCACGCCATTGTATTATTTTTTGTTACACCTTCCAGTTCCACTTTCTGCCTTTTTTTTTATTCTGGCAATTATTCAGCACATGCCCTTCTTCACCACAGTTGTAGCATTTCACTTCTTTTTTCGCGTCTTTGATGAGAATCTGATTTTTTCTGTCTTTTCCTTGCACATTGTTCTCGTTGCGCTTTGACTTGTCTCTCTCACTCGGATTTTCCTTTGCAATCATTGTTCCGAAACACTTTAGTTAGTCTTTAAATTGACTGATATTTTTGGCACTATATAATAATGTTTTGTTTACACCTTTTTCGTCGATGCCGTCAATTAAATACTGTATGAAAGCGTCATCTTCAATTTTACCTCGAGAAGCAATATCTTTCATTTTATAAAAGTACTCGTAAAACACACTCGTTGTTGCCCCGTTTCGTTTGCGCGAGTTGCTCGTGAATTAGCTTACTGCTTACAGTCGACTTAACTTCGGATAGCACTGCTATTTTGGGAGAATTACACGAATTTAAACCTCTCTCGCTCAACACAAACAGTTTTGCAATTCCTTTTAGTGGTTTTTTTGCAAACAGAAATTTCTGGAAGTCAATCCAATACCTGAGCGTCGCCTGTTCTTCGAATTCTTCTACTTATGCTCTCTTCAACGTCGCGAAAACTGATCGCGTAGCGCCGACATTCTGTCATTTTCTGTAAATACGTTGCGCCTGGTATTCATTTCGTCTACTACTTGCACTTTTTCATCACTTCTTTCGGCATTAGTTTCCCCGCTCGGCGTCTGGAACATAATGTTTTGTGCTTCACCGTTTGTTTCATCGTCTGTTTCGACTTCATCGACTTTGGCTGACGCCAGTAACTTTTCATCTTCAAATTGCAAAAAATGTGTACATGCAAGTCTTCGTTTTTGTACCCTATGCCTAGCATATGCGTATTCCCTCTTTGCACTATATCTCTGACCGTTTTCGGCAAAATTGAAACCAGTAAATTCCCGTAATCTTTGACGATTACTTCTGTCTCCTTCATTCTCGAACACAAACTTATGCAGTGCAGTAATGCTCTCTTTCTTGCTTGAGCGTAAGCTAGCACTTATGAAATTATTTAAGCACGCCATTGTATTATTTTTTGTTACACCTTCCAGTTTTGTTTAATGTCATCAATTTTGTTCACATATGTTCAATACCGTTCACATTTGCTCAATCCCATTTTTTTCACATTTGCTCAATTCCGGACGAGCGCCCAAAATGTGGCGTTTTATTATAATTATAATAGTATTAACTTTATTTGTAATTTTAAACAAATGATATAGAATATGTTAATTAATTGTTGTCGTCGTCTCACGGTTACGTCTTCACAGCCGTCTTTATCGTCGTATTGTTGTCGTTCTCGTAGCCACACAGGCAGAGCGCACAACTTACTTCTTCAACGAGCAAACAACAACTCTGCTGCCATCGTACAGCACTTCGCTCTCCTCGCGTTGCGCTCTTGCTCCACCTTGATCATCGTCTTTGCGAATTCGCCACCTCGCTAATTCGCCACCGTTTTCATCTGTAGTCGTTGCTCTTCTCATGCTCGTTGTTCTTGTTATCACCGTTGTCGTTGTCGATGCCTAGGGATCAGCTGTTTCATACTAGTGGGATTTGGGTAAACAGCCAAACACCATATGTGCAAACGCCAATATGCAAACGCCAATATGTAGGTAAGTAGTTTATGTATTAACCGATGTTCCAAGTCAGCCGTCAATATATAAATCCACTTATGTACGTCTATCGAAAACCACAAAGACAAACCATCATAAATTGCATTTACACACACATACAACTGAGTTGAGTTTAATAAATATGTAACCACCAATTCTATATTTTAATCTACGATAATATAGCCGTTTTTGTTTAGTTATATTTGTAATCATGCGAATAATAATTTGATAGTGACTACCAACTTCATATGTATGTATGTGGGTATGATCTGGCAACGCCGAGTCAGATGGCCTAAGCAACAGTCGACGGACTGGCAACGACGTAAATGTATAAGAAGAAGAGCAGAGAGTTCTCGATGACGACGCAAAGAGTAAAGACGTGAAAGAGCAAGGCTGACGCTCAATCAATTAATAAATAAGGACGATATCGAAGAATAAAAAATATTAACCACAATTACTTTAAATAACTAATTATAAGAAACATACATTGAAGTATTACAAATAAAACTATTTAATTAAATAATTAATAACCATCGTGTATCTTACACAACAACTGGGACTTAACTTAACCCTAGTCCCACATGTATATATGTAAACTTTTTTATGCGTGAATGTGCAGATCCCATTCGGTGTGATTTTCCGAAAGAAAGGCTCTAATGCCTGAAATCAAGAATGTTTTAACCCTTTCTGAGGCATTTGATTGGGGAGAATATAAAGCCGAATAAATATGCTTCAGCCAACTAGTCAACCAACCAAATCAAATCAGACGATTTAAATTGAACTCCATTATCACTTATAATGCAGCGCGGTACTCCATATGTCAAAAATATTTGATCTTGCAGAAATTCTTTTATAGGGGCCGTATTAAATTTTTTCAATGGGCATAGCCAATAAAATTTTGAATGGTGATGAACCACTATGAGCAAACCAATATATCCTCGTTTGCTCCTCGGATAGGGACCTAAAATATCTATATATAAGCGTTCAAATGACCTGTCAGATATGGCTGCCTTACCCATAGGAGGCTTTAAGGATTGATTTGGTGCCTTAGTGGATTTACACATATCACAAGCGCGAACATACAAGCGCACCTGTGACACCATGCCTGGCCAATAAAAGTTACGACGTATAAGTTCCAAAGTCTTAGCCATGCCACCATGGGCGGTCATTACCGACTCGTGAGCCCGACGAATGACACTTTCTGTCAAAATTTTGGGTATCCATACTTCCTGCATACCTAAATCTGTGCCATCTTCATGTTTAGTTCGAATATATAAATATTTAGCTAATACTTTTAAATCTGTATATTTTTCTTTCGTTTCGCATTCGGACATAATCTGCCGCATCAAAACATGCAGAGTCGAGATCAATTTCTGGCTCAATCAGCTCATTGGCTGACACATCCTCTAAGTGCATTCTTGAAAGGGCGTCTGGCACTATATTTTCGCTACCTCTCCTATGGCTAATAGAGAACCTATAGCCCCGTAAACGCATAGACCATCTAGCCAACCTGCCTTTAAGATTCGGCTGTCGCATAAGCCATAGTAAACTAGCATGGTCTGTTATGAGATCAAATTCTTGGTGCTCCAAATAACACCTAAACTTTTCAATTGCCAACACAGCCGCCAAGCACTCATGTTCGGTAACGCTATAATTGTGTTGTGCCGTGTTTAATTTTTTGGACATAAATCCCACTGGACGTTCAACATTGTCATGTGAAAGCTGCACTAACACAGCACCCACTCCACAATCGCTTGCGTCGCAGTGTACGAAGAATTTAGAGAATTTAGAGAAATCCGGGTTTTAAAGCACCGGTGCCGATGTAATTACATTCTTAAAATTTTGGAAAGCAGTCTCCGTTGCGTCTGTCCATAAAAATTTCTTTTTAGTTAATAGAACTTCAGTAATCGGGAACACTAGTTCAGAGAAGTTACTGATGAATCTCCGATACCATCCAACAAGGAATAAAAAGCTTCTAACTTGTTTGATCGTCTTAGGGGATGGCCATATTTTTATAGCATCAACTTTTTTAGGGTCAGTAGCGATACCACCATTTCCAATAATGTGTCCCAGGTGTTCAACTTCTGTAACACAGAAACGACTTTTATCCACATTTAAAGTCAAATTAGCCCTACGAAATTGTTCTGCTAACCTGATAAGAATCGACATATGTGTATCAAAGTCTTCTGACACTACACACACATCATCAAGGTAACCAAAAACACATGTTTTTTAAGTCTGCAGGGATCAATTCATCGACTAACCGGCACATGGTCTGTGGAGCATTACAGAGACCAAACGGCATCACTGTTAATTGATATAATGGCGGCCCCGGCACTGTAAAAGCTGTAATGGGCTTAGCCTCATGAGTGAGGTGTATTTGCCAGAATGCGTCCTTCAGATCCAATTTGGTTATGATATTGGCTTTGGGAAGCCGAGAAAAAATGCCATCTATATTTGGCAGTGGGTATGCGTCTTTTTTAGTGCACTCGTTAATACGTCGTGCATCTAAACAAAGGCGTACTTTGTCTGGGTTAATAACGAGCCTCATCGGAGAGCTCCAGGGACTCTTCGATGGCTCAATGACGCCTTCCGACAACATTCTGTCAACCTCTACGTAGGTAAGTTTCTCTACAGCGGGAGAAAACGGATAAAAACGCTGTTTTATTGGCTTAGCGTACTGACGTCAATATCATGACTTAAAAGGGATGTTTTTCCTAACCCCTGTTCTTTATAATTAGGAAATAAATTAATTACACTTTTTAATCGCTTTTCTTGAAATGAAGAAAGTGGAAATTTTTTCAGAAAAGTATCAGTACTATCAACCATTGCCTTGGAAGTATCAATGCTAGATATAATACCTGGTGCTAACTGAAAAATTCTCCAAAAATCAATTCCTAAGATGACACGATTGTTTATTGATGGAATAACATAAAAACCGAGATGTTTCGTTAGCCCATTATAGGCTACATCCGTGCTAATCAAACCAGTTATTTGGTGGCTGCTTCCATCAGCAGTTTTCACACTTGAGGATATTTTTTTAAAACTGGGACAGGATGACCAGTCTTCGGCAGCCAAGTCTGCTCCCAAACAACTTATATTGGCTCCTGTGTCTAATACGCCAATTTCTATTAGACCTAAAATGGTAATAGAAGCATAAAGACGACCATCTGTCTGAGTGTCTACAACCGAAGATCTAATCTTATGTCAAGGGTCAAGGTCAAGGGTAGTTACTTCTGAAAATATTTTTGCTCTGATCTGATTATAATGAGCTAATCTCTCATGATATGGTTTTATTTGACGTAGTAAAGGAATGTCGGAGTGTGAATGTGGAGATGCCTGTTTTAAAATTGCAGGCATCTGCCGTGGGCAATCTGATTCTGCAGATTGATGTTCAGTTGCGGATTCTAGTTTTGGGCCATTCGCCTGCCGTCGACGAATGAGCCCCACTTGGAGTTTTCCGCTCTCTTAAGGCATGTTGGGCATTGAGGTTTATAGAAATCTTTTTGCTCCGCACCCATAGCAAAAGATTCTTCGTTCTGCGAGGCACATGTCTCATGCGTGTCCTGGCTGATCACAGTTCCGGCAAACCATAGGTCGTTTGGAAAGTTGCAAAGCCTCTACAGATACAGACTCCGTCTCTGAGGCCGACTGTAAAGACTCTTCAGTCTCCACAGCAGCAACGGCTCTTCTAAACACCCTCGGATGAGTATTGATCTTGCTAGATTACTAAAAATCTGCATCTCCTAGCAGATTTTCACGTTTCTGGACCAGTTGTCGCAGATGAGCAACAGAATGAATGGAGATGTATAGTAATACTTGTCTTAGCTCTGGAATTAAATTCCTTTGCAGCTGCTGAACAAGTCTGTACTCGTCGAAAGGAATAGTTAATCGAGAAACGATGGACATAATGTCCTCATAAAACGAGTCAAAGGGGTCTTCCTCTTTCTGCTTTCGAGCACGAATTTCTTCGAGAAGGACCTCATCGTCTTTATGGACCTGATATTGATTTTTCAGAGCCGCACAATAATCTTCCCATATTACCTCAGGGTTCTCTTTACGGTATCTCCAATACCATTCTCTTGCTTTACTTGTCAAGAGAAAATGTAAGTTTTTGCATACAATAGCAAAATCAAATCATCAGGTTTAAGTTGTCAAATTTGGCTTGTATAAGATGTTCGATCCTTCTAAAAATTCTGTCATAATCGATTACTTCAAAATGATGTGCAGGCGGATCGGAAATCCGCGGCTGATAGTGAATATTTCTATTTCGAGCTCCACCACCCTTACGCTGTCGACCTTGGGTGGATCGTGAATTAATTTTCGGCTGAGTATCTTGGCTTTGTGACTCATTTAAGTCAGCTGCCCCTATCTCCTCATCTATATGTTTGTTTAGTGTTACCCCAGTATCGGGTTTTCCTTTACTTCGTGTGTTGTGTACTTTTGGAAAAGCACCTTTGCTATTGCTTGCTTGAGGCTCTAGATGTGCTGATTAATGCCAGACCTGTATTGTACCAGGTGCTTTGCACTCAGGACAATCTGGATACTTTTCTAGATGTGTCACGATACACTGATTGTGGAATCTATGCCCGCATTCAGTATTAAGTATGCTTTCTGTTGTCAGCAGATGCTCAAAACAAAGATTGCAAGTACCTTCAGGCACTCCTGCAGTTGCATGTACCTGACGCATGTCCTCTCTACTGCGTGCTAAAGGCATATTTGTTTTTTTAAATGTTCAGAAAAAACTTTATTATTTTTTTGTCAGTTTATCCTAAAATGTTTATTATTTTATTTATTTATTTTTATTTTTAATAAGGTTGTCGTTTTTCTTATGCTACTCAGGGAAGTTGATGAAAGGGTAGTTTCAATTAGCTTTTACTAACATAACAGCAGACCGCTTGGGTCATACCTCACGATGACTCTTTAAATTATAAACTTTTCACGCTGTAGCTTTTTGGGTGATGTTTAGCTGAGCTGAACGTATCTCATTCAATATTCGGCCGATTTCCTGAATACTCCACAATTGTAAACTTATTTGATGGTCAATAGACAACGACTCATCACTATCTGTGATTTCGTCAGCCCTAATAAAAAGTTCGATTTATTATTGAGGTTTCTCTTCATTATTGTGAATGCGTTTGTCTATTGGTAAGTTTACTTCGCTTCCTATTTGGGGAAAGAATGAGCCATATTTTCATTGTATTAGAAATATGCTTCCTGCTCTATTTTATAATCCCATTGTGGAAGGTCTAGTGAATTAATTTCTAGAATTTACTTTAAAATTAACAATTATTTCCGATCCCTTTGCATTAACAGGTCTGTCGTATATTCTCTAAGACACGATCCTTAGGAGTATAGTTCCAGACAGAACTCAATGCAAATAAAACGGATATAATTTCCCGACAACTAATTTAAAGATCTCGGATCTAAAGACTGGACGAGTTTTTCGGTCAATGCCAAAAATAGTTTCTCCAATTCTTCAGTTTCAAAATCTAAATCAGTTTACTACTATAGCATATGCACTTGGGATAAGTGAAGCCGCGATCGCTTAATTTTTTTAAGCTATTGTTAACAGTCTATTATCCGACGCTAACTTGCGATTTAACAAACTTGGTATAAATAAAGGCTTGATGGATTTCGCCTTCTAATTTAAAGTACCTAGTAGTTTCTGTGTAGCCCCACGCGTTGGGCGTCAAATTCTATAATGTACTATCCATATTGATTGAGTGGTGAGATCTTCGCTAAATTGTTGGCCGATTGGGACCCTAGTTAGCTAGCTAACAATCGTATTTGGGGTGTTCGTTGGCCAAATAGTAAAGCCCTCACTCGATCAGAAAGCCAAGTTGAATTAAATTTATAGTCCCGTGCCTCTTACGTAGATGAACAAGATTTATAATTAATGCATAAAAAAATTTATAAGAAAGAACAAAAGTCTGAGAATTCATGGGTGTAGAATGCTGCTATGGCAATATATCTAATGGAAATGCGGCTACACTAATGGTATTGTAGCCCGCCTCTGTACCCACCCTCCATGATTTACCTTTGGCGCTATATGGTAAATCCCTAATTTAAATGTTAGCCTTTCATTATACCTTTCGCCTTTTCACTTAAGGAAAACTATATATATTTACCAAAACAGAGAAGAAAGAAGATAGTATATAAGGCCATGCTGCCTTGTTGATAAGTTTTAAAAATAAAGAAAATTTAATTTTATTTAACCCAATCTTATGCAAATTTTTTATGATTATTTAACTACATTATCTCCAGCTTATTTGTTCCATTTTTGTTTCTTTTTTTTAACCTATGCAATATTTTATTTAATTTTTCTGTTACAGTTGCTAAATTTAATTTAATTCATTTAATTAAATTTAATTCAATTTAATTTTTATTTGTTTTCATTCATATTTCATACTCTTAAATTGTCTACATTTTATTTCCTTTTTAATTATTTCTGTAATTTCGTTTAAATCTATACACCTAATTCTGTTTTTACACGAATTATTTTTACACGAATTTGAAATAACACGAGTAAATACGAAAAATTATTTCTATTTTTACACGACATAATTTGAAATAACACGAATACAAAAAAAAAAATTACTTTTTTTACATGAATTATTGGATTTAACACGTTTGGCCAGAATGCGTAAAATGCAAAGATCCTGTTAACGATAATAACGCTGAACTTGCTGATATAATATGCAATCGGTGGGGATGGATTCGATGACCTATCGTTAGCAGATGTAGAAGAATTGTTGGTAGATGAAAGCTTGAGCGAAATTGAAATTATAGATCTCACCCTTGAGACTCGTTATGATAAAGAACATAGTGACAGTGACGAAAGAGATCGTCCAATTTTGAAAGCATCTCTAATTAAAGAAGGTCTTGATCTCGCTACAAAATTAGGTAGTCATTTTGAACAACATGATCATGACGAGGAACGAGCTGCCAAATTTCAACGTGAACTGAAATCATTAATGGCATCTTACAGGGAAGTTTATAATGGGTTAACGCGAAATAAAACTCAATCTAAGATAACTGATTTCGTTCAAAAATCTACTGATGTCCCAACACAGTCGGCTAGAAATGATAATGATCAACAAAATCATTCCAGTGATGGCAGTGATATTGTAGTCTTTCGCAAACGTTTACGTTTATTATCAGACAGTGACAATAAATAAAATTGTTTAATGTTTAAATTTTTCTTATGGTTGTACTTTATGTTATTTAAGTTTTTTGGCAATGAATTTCTGGTATTATTTTTTTTATGAAATCTAAATTTTAATTTATTTTATTATAATTTAGTTTATTTAATAAATTAAAATGAAAATAAATTCTTAAAATAACTACAACAATATTTTTTTATATTATTTAGTCTAACTTTAACTTATTTTTTGAGGTCTAGAACCAATCTATTATTTTTGTACTTGGCCAGTATCTTTTTTTACACGATTTTTTTTTACACGAATTTCTCGGGAACCATTCTATCGTGTAAAAACAGAATTAGGTGTATTTTATTTCTGTTTCACAAATTTAATTCTACTAAACTTTTATTGAATGTAACTTTCATTTTCTTGTCTTTCACTTTTAATTTTTTCCTCTTAATTCTTTTATTTCATTTATGTAGGGATTGTGCAATTTATAGGGTATAATATCTGTATGTAGTTGTTGGTATATGTTCACATAAGCAAGTGTAAATATAAAGAAAATAATAAGTTCACTTACCCAAATCCATCCTATGGGCCCAGAGGAATTGTTGTTGGGTTTTAATTATATTAATTTAATTGGCTGAAACAAAAAATTTACACTTGTGCCAATACCATATACCCATGTATGGTATATTGCCAAATAAAATGCCTTGTCTCACTTAAAAATCAAAAATGATAAAAATAATGGTTGGCAGTCGCCCACAAAAATTGTAATGAACGAAATTAAAAAAAAAACAAGTAAGAAAGCTACATTCGAGTATGCTCGACTGTAATATACCCGCTACGCAACTGCTCGTACATCAAAATTATTTGCGGAACAATAAAGAACGGCTACAATCATATTTTGACCGTAAAAGGCCATGGACTTACAATATTTATGCAAAGTCAAAATCTAAAATAAAAAAAATAATTTTTTGCACACATTTAATTTTTGATGCGGGTGGGTCTCGAACCCATAAATGCATAATAGTTTTGTTCGTTATTCAGTCCACAACTTAACCCATTTCACCACCGTACACGCACACACTATTCGGCACAATGCTGCAAGCAGCGCTGCCGGCAAAAGGAGTAAAAAGTAATGAAAAAGTATAACTTTTATTCAGGTACCAAAAAAATCCAAGATTTTTCACTTAAACAGTAAAAATAATAATTCTACCTGTTGAAGACTATAAATCGAATACGTGCATGTAAAAAACGATATGTGCCCTTTTAATACCTCTTTATATACTTGGATAGAAAGGGTTCTAACTCTAACTCTTAATAAATTTTGTTAAAAAAAACGACCGATAGGTTCTATGGCATCTATACGATGTATCGGTCCGTACCGGCTCGTTCTGACTTAGTTACAGCGGGCAGCAATAAGAAACATGTATACAAAGTTTCATGAAGGTAGCTCAAAAAGGGAGGCAAAAGTTCGATCTCCCCCACCATGACACGAATGCATGCGGAATCGAACCTTGCACCCATTACCTAAGAGGTCCACCACTTCTCCATTCGGTCATTAAGCCATTACGCAAATTTTGCCAAAGTTACATTATGAGACCATTCGGAAATTCTTGCACGACAAAAACAAAGTCTGAATGCATGATGCGTGTTGTTGTTGCTATTTATTCTCATAACTTAAATATACAATTAAATAAAAAATAAAAATAAAAAAATATAAGAAAAAGCTGCGCTCTAACAATCGCACACAGCTGATTTAAGAGACTGTCACTTCTCCACTTGTTAACTAAGTTCATTGTGAGATATTGAAAAAATATTAAATAAAATGCACGACCACCAATTAAAGCATATTCAAAAATTAAAGTATAAGTTCTTAAAAAAAAAGAAAAAGCTTAAGCGGAATGAACAGGGAATCGAACCACGGGACTGTCGGTTTAGGAGTTCATCGCTTTTCCAATAAGCTACTGACGCTGTTATCCAACAACTGCAAAAATTTGCATTGTAAGGCATTCTTATTATTTCCTGTACAAATAAAGAATTTGCGCTGCCGGCAGCGCTGCTTAGAGCTATGGAAAACGTTAAGCTGAATAACTTCTGTGTTTATTATCCGATTGTTACCAAATTTTCAGAGATCATCTGACTAGCTATAGTTATCATGTAAACCGAAAATGAACAATATGGCATCAAAATTGCACTTGTTATCAATGTTTTTTCGATTTGCGGGGGCGTGGCCAAAATCCAAAATAAACTTGATCAGCGTGCAATAATAACACATATTTTCACCAAATTTGGTTGTCCTAGCTCTTATAATAGCTGAGATCTAGATTTTTACACGGACAGACAGACGGACAGACGGACATGGCTATATCGACTCGGCTGTTGATCCTGAGCCAGAATATATAAACTTTATGTGGTCGGAGGTATCTCCTTCTGCCTGTTACATACATTTTCGGTTTGAACAAAGTTATAATACCCTTCTACTCTATGAGTAGCGGGTATAAAAATATAAGAAAATGCTGCGCTCTAACAATCGCACTCAGCTGAGTTAAGAGACTGTCATTTTTCCACTTGTTAACTAAGTTCATTGTGAGCCATTAAAAAAATGTTAAATAAAATGCACGACCACCAATTAATGCATATTCAAAACTTAAAGTAAAAGTTCTTAAAAATAAAAAAAAGAAAAAGGTTAAGCGGCATGAAGTGGGAATCGAACCACGGGAATGTCGGTTCAGGAGCTCATCGCTTTTCCACTAAGCTGCTGCCGCTGTTTTACAACAACAAAATTTGTATTATAAGGCATTCTTATTATTTCCTGTACATATAAAGAATTTGCGCTGCTGGCAGCGCTGTTTACAGCTACGGAAAACGTTAAGCTGAATAACTTCGCTGCAGGCAGCGCTGCTTACAGCTATGGAAAACGTTAAGCGGAATAACTTCTGTGTTTATTATCCGGTTGTTACCAAATTCAATTTGGCAACTGGGAATTGCATCGATAGCGGGGAGCATAGGTCGCTTTTCTTCTTGTTGCCTTGCACTGTGCACTTTACGCAGTTTTTGCCCATGCTACCGACATCTCTTTTTATACCCGCTACTCATAGAGTAGAAGGGTATTATAACTTTGTTCAAACCGAAAATGTATGTAAAAGGCAGAAGGAGACAACTCCGCCCCATAAAGTAAGTATATTCTGGCTCAGGATCAACAGCCGAGTCGATATAGCCATGTTCGTCTGTCCGTCTGTCGATCTGTCCGTCTGTCTGTCCGTGTGAAAATCTAGATCTCAGCTATTATAAGAGCTCGAACTACCAAATTTGGTGACAGTATGTGTTATTATTGCACGCTGATCAAGTTTATTTTGGATTTTGGCAACGCCCCCTTCCGTCCCTATAAATCGAAAAAAATTTACAAGCGCAATTTTGATGCCATACTGTTCATTTTCGCTTTAGATGATAACTATAGCTAGCCAGATTATCACTGAAAATTTGGTAACAATCGGATAATAAACACAGAAGTTATTCAGCTTAATAGCTCCATAGCTGTAAGCAGCGCTGCCGGCAGCGCAAATTCTTTATTTGTATAGGAAATAATAAGAATGCCTTACATTGCAAATTTTTGCAGTTGTTGGATAACAGCGTCAGTAGCTTAGTGGAAAAGCGATGAACTCCTGAATCGACAGGCCCGTGGTTCGGTTCCCAGTTAATGCCGCTTAAGCTTTTTCTTTTTTTTTTTTAAGAACTTATACTTTAATTTTTGAATATTCATTAATTGGTGGTCGTGCATTTTATTTAAAATTTTTTTAATGGCTCACAATGAACTTATTTAACAAGTGGAGAAGTGACAGTCTCTTAAATCAGTTGTGTGCGATTGTTAGAGCACAGCTTTTTCTTATATTTTTTTATTTTTATTTTTTATTGTATTGTATATTTAAGTTATGAGAATAAATAACAACAACAACACGCATCATGCATTCAGACTTTGTTTTTGTCGTGCAAGAATTTTCGAATGGTCTCATAATGTAACTTTGACAAAATTTGCGTAATGACTTAATGACCGAGTGGAGAAGTGGTGGACCTCTTAGGTAATGGGTCCAAGGTTCGATTCCGCATGCATGCGTGTCATGGTATGGGGAGATCGAGCTTTTCTTATTTTTTGCAAAGAAAAGTTTTTGCCTCCCTTTTTGAGCCTTCATGAAACTTTGTATACATGATGACCGATGACCGATACATCGTATAGATGCCATAGAACCTATCGGTCGTTTTTTTAAAAAAGTTTATTAAAACTTAGGGTGCTCTAGATCACTTTCCATTCAAGTATATAAAGAGGTATGAAAAGGGTTTATTCGATTTATAGTCTGTCAGCTGTTTAAGTGATAAATCTTTGATTTTTTTGGTACCTGAATAAAAGTTATAGGTTTTCAATACTTTTTACTCTTTTTGCCGACAGCGCTGCTTCCAGCATTGTGCCGAATAGTGTGTGCGTGTAAGGTATAACGAACAGAACTATTTTGCATTTATGGGTTCGAGTCCCACCCGCATCAAAAATTAAATGTGTGCAAAAAATTATTTTTATACCTGCTACTCATAGAGTAGATGGCTATTATAACTTTTTTCAAACCGAAAATGTATGTTACAGGGAGAAGGAGACACCTCCGACCCCATAAAGTATATATATTCTGGCTCAGGATCAACAGCCGAGTCGATATAGCCATGTCCGTTTGTCCGTCTGTCTGTCCGTGTGAAAATCTAGATCTCAGCTATTATAAGAGCTAGGGGTACCAAATTTTGTGACAATATGTGTTATTATTGCACGCTGATCCAGTTTATTTTTGATTTTGGCCCCGCTGCCGGCAGCGCTGCTGGGTAGCGGGTATATTACAGTCGAGCACACTCGAGTGTGGCTTTCTTACTTGTTTTATTTTAGGTTTTGACTCTGCATAAATATTGTAAGTCTATGGCGTTTTACGCTCAAAATATGATTGTAGCCGTTCTTTATTGTTCCGCAAATAATTTTGATGTACGAGCAGCTGCGTAGCGGGTATATTACAGTCGAGCATTTTCGAATGTAGCGTTCTTACTTGTTTTTTGTATAAGGCAAGTCACTGTACTCCTCTTAAACTTCCATTTGCATTGGCGGGCAAAGATCTTATCCAGCCTAACTCCACACAAACAAGTAAGACCGGCTACAGTCAAGTGTTGACTGTATAAGACCATGGATTTTTCAAGGTTATGAAAAATTCAGATTTAGAAAACTGTTATTGGTAAGCGTGTTTTACAAAGAAAAATAATAAACAACACATTTTATTTTCAGTTTGACGCCAAGCAGTCCAAGCAATTGGATAAAAACAGTACTTGGAAAAAACACTGCTTGCTTGCTTGCAGTGGGCGCAGTGCAAATCTATATGAAACGTTGAATAACTTTTATGTTCATTATCCGATCTGAACCAAATTTTCAGCGATCGGTTAGGTGGTGATAGTTATCTTTCACACCAAAACTGAATACTCTAGCTTTATTATTGTGCTTACTATACGGTTTTTCGATTTGCGGGGGTGGAAGTAGGCATGTTCCAAATTTTAATAAAAATTTTACAGCGTATGATTCACATAAGTGTTGTCACGAAATTTGGTGGCTCTAGCCATTTTAGTTTCTGAGATATAGGCACTTCCAATACGGTTTTTCGATTTGCGGGGGCGGAAGTAGGCGTGGCTCAAAGTTTAATAAAAATTTTACAGCGTATGATTCACATAAGCGTTGTCACCAAATTTGGTGGCTCTAGCTTTTTTAGTTTCTAATATATAGGCGTTCATACAGACGGACAGACGGACAGACAGATATGGCTTAATCGACTCGGCTTGTGCTCCTTACCCAGCCCTTAAAAGGAATAGACCAAGTTCTAGTGGCCAACCAAGAATGGACACGTCCGAAAATTTTCATCAAATTGCCTCGGACGACGAACAAGAACAAGCCCGTTCATAAATATTGTTATAAATAATATAAATATATATATATATATATATATATATATATATATATATATATATATAAATATACATATTATTGATACCGGATCTACGATTAATATTATAAAATCTAATTTCCTTAATTTCCCCAAAAAAATTAATAAGTTGAAAGTTCATACCATTAACGGTATAATAACATTAAAAGATAGTATTAGTTTGAAATCTAGTAAACTTTGCCCCACTAAACAATATTTTAGACCATGGATTTTAAAAAAATACATGGTCTATTGTGTTTGTCGAAATGTACGCAACAGGTAGAAGGAGGCATCTGCGACCCAATAAAGTATATATATTCTTGCTCAGGATCACTAGCCGAGTCGATTGAGTCGGTGAATGATAACTATCACAGATGCCATAGAACCTACCGTCGTTTTTTTAACAAAATTTACCAAAAGTTAGAGTGCTCTAGAACACTTTCCATTCAAGTATATAAAGAGATATTAAAAGGGCACACATCGTTTTTTACATGCAGGTATTCGATTTATAGTCCTCAACAGGTAGAATTATTAACTTTACTGAATAAGTGATAAATCTAGGATTTTTTTGGTACCTGAATATAAGTTATACGTTTTTAATACTTTTTATACCCTCTACTGATAGAGTAGAAGGGTATTATAACTTTGTTCAAACCGAAAATGTATGTAACAGGCAGAAGGAGACACCTCCGACCCCATAAAGTATATATATTCTGGCTCAGGATCAACAGCCGAGTCGATATATCCATGTCCGTCTGTCCGTCTGTCTGTCCGTGTAAAAATCTAGATCTCAGTTATTATAAGAGCTAAGACTACCAAATTTGGTGACAATATGTGTTATTATTGCACGCTGATCAAGTTTATTTTGGATTTTGGCCACGCCTCCTACCGCCCCCGTAAATCGAAAAAGCATTGATTACAAGCGCAATTTTGATGCCATATTGTTCATTTTCGGTTTACATGATAACTATAGCTAGCCAGATGATCTCTGAAAATTTGGTAACAATCGGATAATAAACACAGAAGTTATTCAGCTCAACGTTTTCCATGGCTGTCGGCAGCGCTGCTTGTAGCATTGTGCCGATTCGTGTGTGCGTGTACGTTGGTGAAATGGCTTAAGTTGTTGACTGCAAAACGAACAGTACTATTATGCATTAACGGGTTCGAGTCCCGCCCGCATCAAATATTAAATGTGTGCAAAAATGTTTTTTTTTTATTTTAGATTTTGAGTTTGCATAAATATTGTAAGTCCATAGCCTTTTAAGGTCAAAATATGATTGTAGCCGTTTTTTTTGTACCGCAAATAAATGATTACGAGCAGCTGGGTAGCGGGTATATTACAGTCGAGCACACTCGAATGTAGCTTTCTTACTTGTTACTCCTTTTTATACCCGCTAATCATAGAGTATAAGGGTATTATAACTTTGTTCAAACCGAAAATGTATGTAACAGGCAGAAGGAGACACCTCCGACCCCATAAAGTATATATATTCTGGCTCAGGATCAACAGCCGAGTCGATATTGCCATGTTCGCCTGTCCGTCTGTCTGTCTGTCCGTCTGTCTGTCCGTGTGAAAATCTAGATATCAGCTATTATAAGAGCTAGAACTCCCAAATTTGGTATGTGTTATTATTGCACGCTGATCAAGTTTATTTTGGATTTTAGCCACGCCCCCTTCCACCCCTATAAATCGAAAAAGAATTATTATAAGAGCAGTTTTGATGCCATATTGGTTTACATGATAACTATAGCTAGCCAGATGATCTCTGAAAATTTGGTAACAATCGGATAATAAACACAGAAGTTATTCAGCTCAACGTTTTCCATGGCTGTCGGCAGCGCTGCTTGTAGCATTGTGCCGAATCGTGTGTGCGTGTACGTTGGTGAAATGGCTTAAGTTGTTGACTGCAGAACGAACAGTACTATTATGCATTAACGGGTTCGAGTCCCGCCCGCATCAAAAATTAAATGTGTGCAAAAATGTTTTTTTTTTATTTTATATTTGGACTTTGCATAAATATTGTAAGTCCATGACCTTTTACGGTTAAAATATGATTGTAGCCGTTTTTTTTTGTTCCGCAGGTAATTGTTGATGTAAGAGCAGCTGGGTAGCTGCTATACTATAGTCTAGCACACTCGAATGTAGCTTTCTTACTTGTTTCCTTTCTTCTGTACCGTTTGAATAAATTACGCAAATTGTTGTTGTTGCTGGAAATTTACCAAAATTTATTTTTCATCAAAAAGAGTATAAAATTCCCTCTTAGAAAAAATGCTTTGGTATGCGTAATCTGTAATAGTATTGAAAAATATTGTGTGTTCAATATTGCGCACTGCAAAAAAACAAGCTGTTCGAGTAAATAGTTGTTGGGGCTCGTATATATTGAAATTTGACACACTGACACTTTAACACAGATAAATTCAGGGCAATCAATTAACAATTGTTCGACAGACAAATCTGATCAAGCAGCTATAAGAACGCCTCCACCAGTTCGACATAAACGGTCGCTTCTGAGGGAAGTATACTTATCTGTAAAGATTGAGCTACTGAGTATATCTGGTTTCAACCAAGTTTCAGTAAATATTAAAATATAAATAAAATATATTAAATAAAGAAACACAATCAATAAACAATTTAGAGAGCTTAGTATTAAGTCCTCTTACATTTTGATAAGCAAAAACAAGTAAAGAAAGCTACAGTCGAGCGCGCCCGACAGTAAGATACCATTCGCCCAATTTCGAAAAAAAATATCACACATTGAATTCCATCAAAAAACTCTGCACAAGCTTATCCGCAACCTATTGTTTAAATTAGATCTATCTTTGAATAGCGCCATCTACATGTGAAAACGGCATAGCTTTACACACGCTACGGCTGAAACGAAGCATCTTGACGATGACGTTACGACGCGCAGCACAGGCGCAAGCAGTGGAAGTACGGAAAACGGAAACAAGGATAACTTCTGTGTTTATCGTTCGATTGGATTGAAATTAAGGGAATAGATTTATATTGCAATTATTTATGTTCATACCAAAGCAGAAAGCTGTAACTTCAATAATTCTCCTAATATCGCAAATAAGTGATTTGCGTGGGCGGTGGGCATGACATAGAAAATTGAAAATAAACTCGATCTACCTGTGCTATACAGGAACCTTCATGTGAAATTAGGTGTCTCTTGATTTTGTAATAGCTGAGATCTAGACGTTCAAACGGACAGACAGACAGACAGACGGACACGGCTCAATCGACTCAGCTAGTGATCATGAGTCAGAATATATATACTTTGTGGGGTCTGCCACGCCTCCTTCTGCCTGTTAATACATTTGCACAAACTTAGTATACCATTTTTGACAATTTTCAATGGTCGAATGGTATAAAAAGTGAAGATAGATTTAGTTTTTTGATGTTCCACTCAAAGTCGGGGCACTGGAAACTACTGGCAAAGAATTTTTTGCTTAGGAGTATACTCCTTAACAATTAAGTCCGGCGGTCAAAAATTTAAAATGTCTGCAGAAATATTAATTTTAAACGATGGAATGTCTCGTGCATAGTTAAATTTAAATTTCTCAACAACAAGGTTCGTTATTGAGATCTTAGATTGAATGAATGCTTGCACATCTTCAATCGAAGTATCAGGGGCCAAACGAGAAACAAAAATAAATTTCTTTGGCTTAACGGCGACCAGAGATTTAACATTTGTAGTTATGCTTGAAGGCATAGCTACAAAAGAACTGCAAACCGTGTTATATTCTAAACTCATAGATACAGGCGAAGTAGGGGAAGTGACGACCACACTAGGTGGATTGATCTAATTAACCGCGGAGGCTTGAGGCAATATAGGCGAGACAGCGGAGTTTGCGAGAGGAGTGTTCACATGAGAAGAAGGAGTTGACGGAGCAACGGTCTCGAGCGAAGGGTCCGCTAGAGAATTAAGGGTATTAAGGATTCAAGATCAATAAACTCCGAATGCAATTTAGAAAAAGCCCGCAAACGAGCAACATTCAATTTGGTCTGCCTCAGGCCTAGACCAGGTACAATTACAAAATCCAACAAATTATCAAACAACTCAAGTGCTCCTAACCCAGCCCATAAAAGGAAAAGACTAAGTTCTAGTGGCCAATCAAGAATGGACACGTCCGAAAATTTTCATCAAAATGCCTCGGACGACAAACAAGAACAAGCCCGTTCATGAATATTGTTATGAATAATATAAAGCACTGTTGTATTATTGATACCGGATCTACAATTAATATTATAAAATCTAATTTCCTTAATTTCCCCGATAAAACTAATAAGTTGAAAGTTCATACCATTAACGATATAGTAACATTAAAAGATAGTATTAGTTTGAAACCCAGTAAACTTTGCCCCACTAATTAAGTTTTTTATTTCCATAATTTTTCGGAAAATTATGAATTCATACAATCGATACCGACTGCATGAACTGTTTAGAGCCATCATCAACTGAGGACGAAGCAATAAATTATGCAATAGAAAATGAGTTAAAAAAATCAAATGAATTCAGGCTCGACCATTTAAACAAGTAAGAATGAAATGCTCTGACTAAAGTTTAAAGTTTTAAAGACATTCAGTACAGAGAAGGTAAAAATTTGACATTCTCAAGCACTGTCAAACATGTCATAAATACAAGGCATGAAGATCCTATTTTTAAGAAACCTTATAAATATCGCCAAGCTCACGATAAAGAAGTCGAAGTCTAAATCAAAGAAATGATTGATCAAGGCATTATTCGAAAATCGCACTCGCGTTATTGCTCACCTATTTGGATAGTACCAAAGAAGACTGATGCATCCGGTATACAAAAGTTTAGCATAGTAATTGACTATCGCAAGTTAAACGAAATTACAGTGGACAACAAATACCCAATTCCTGTTATGGATGAAAAATTGGATAAACTCTGTAGATCACAATATTTCACTACCATAGATTTAGCAAAAAGTATTCATCAAATTTGGTATTGACCAACAAATAATAACGGCTAAAGTCAAGTGTTGACTGTACAAGACCACGGATTTTTTAAGATTATGAAAAAAAAAACAGATTGAGAAAATTGTTATTGGTAAACGTGTTTTTCGAAGAAAAATAATAAGCAACACATATAATTTTCCGTTAGACGCCAAGCAATCCAAGCAGTTGAAAAAAACTGCTTGAAAAAGCACTGCTTGCTTGCTTGCAGTGGGTGCAGTGAAAATTTAAGTATATGAAACGTTAAATAACTTTTATGTTCATTATCCGATCGGAACCAAATTCAGCGATGGTGATAGTTACCATTCACACCAAAAGTGAATACTTTAGCTTTATTATTGTGCGTGCTATACGATTTATCAATTTGCGGGGTCGAAAGTAGGCGTGTCCCACATTTTAATACAAATTTTACCGCGTATGATTTACATAAGTGTTGTCACCAAATTTGGTGGCTTTACCTTTTTTAGTTTCTGAGATATAGGCGTTCATACAGACGGACTATCGGACAGACAGACATGGCTTAATCGACTCAGCTAGTGATCCTGAGCAAGAACACTTTATGGGGTCGCATAAAGTCTTTATGCCTCCTTCTGCCTGTTACGCACATTTCGACAAACACAATAGACCATGTATTTTTTTTTAAATCCATGGTCTTAAAACAGCTTTCTCTACCAAGAATGGACATTACGAGTTCACTCGAATGCAATTCGGACCGAAACATTTCAACGTTGCGTAAACAGTCTATTAGCAGATCTTACCTATTTTTTGGTATACATAGATGACATTTTAGTATTCTCCACTACATTGGAAGAACATTTAATGTCTCTGCGTAAAGTTTTTGATGAAATGAAAGAAGCAAATCTGAAATTGCAGATAGACAAATGCGAATTCAAATTTCAAAAAAAAAAAAAAAAAAAAACAGAGTTTGTAGGACACATCATAACAACTGAAGGAATTAAACCTAACCCAACAAAAATAAATGCAAGTAAGAATTTTTCGATTCCCAAAACACCTAAGCAAACAAAGTCGTTTCTTGGCCTTTTCGGTTTGTACAGAAAGTTTATCCCCAACTTTGCGAAAATTGCAAAACCAATGACCCAAAATCTTAAGAAAGGCGTCAAGATAAATTCCAACGATTTAAACTATATATCCGCTTTCGAGAAATTTGAAGTTCTCATAATGTCCGATCCAATCTTAATTTACGCTAATTTTGAGAAACCATTCTCACTGACTACAGAGGCCACCAATATTGCTCTAGGTGCTGTACTCTCACAGGATCATAAACCTGTTTGTTACTCTAGTCGTACACTCAATGACCACGAACTTAATTATTCGGCAATAGAGAAAGAACTTTTATCTATTGTCTGGCCCACCAAATACTTCAGGTCCTATCTATTCGGTCGAAAATTTCGAGTTCTAAGTGACCACCGCCCCTTAGTTTGAAATAACCAAACATGAAACTTCAAAAATAGAGAATCAGGTAAAGAAAACCATGTTGCAGATGCACTTTCACGGGTAAAAATTGAAAACTTTCTCGGTGAAATTTTCACCACCGTTGCTACCATACATAGTAGTCACGAGGACAGTCAAAATTATATTCCTATAACAGAAAGGTCAATTAATTAATTTACCAATCAGATAGAATTTACTAAATGTCATATAAATGAAGTAAAGGTAACGAAATATTTCCATAAAATATTAATAAATATAACCTATAAGGAAATGACATTGGATTATGCAAAAGAGCTTATTAAAGTATTCATTTCTACGAAAAGCACTGTATTTTATTTCAATAATGATGAAGACTTTACAACATTCCAAAACGCCTTCGTAAATATTATTTGTCCAAATAATATTACAAAAGTAATGAGATCTACTTCAAAACTTACCAATATTCACACACATGCTCAATTTAAACAAATTATACTTCAAACACACAAAGAACTTTTACATCCCGGTATTGAAAAAACCATTGCCCTTTTCAAAGAAAACTTCGGTTTCCCCGATTATCAAAAATTATTTTAAACATCATAAACGAATGCGATGTTTGCAATGCAAAAACTGAACATAATTCAACCCTGAAAATAAATTAACTAGTTTTGAAACAATACTTTATATTTATAGTCATAAAACAATACGACTGGAAGACCCACAACCAATATATTCATTTTTGCAGGAATACCTGCTTATAACATAAAAACTAATAAAAGTAACAAGATATATAAATTAAACGAAACACGTGAAGAGTACGAAATAAATACTAGACATAGGCAAGCACAATTAGTTAAATCTAAAAAAACAAATCCGTTTAAGAAAATAGGAGAGATCACTGAGATGAGAAACATTACGAAGAGAAAACAAGTAAGAAAGCTACATTCGAGTGTGGTCGCCTGTTATATACCCGCTACCCAGACGCTCGATCATTAAGAACGAGCACTATTAGGCAGTCAGCACTGCCAGCAGCACTACTTACAGCTATGGAAAACATTAAGCCGAATAACTTCTGTGTTTGTTATCCAATTGCGCTTGTAATCAATTTTTTTCGGTTTACAGGGGCGGAAGGGGGAGTGGCCAAAATCCAAAATAAAGTTGATCAGCGTGCAATAATAACACATACTGTCACCAAATTTGGTAGTCCTAGCACTTATAATAGCTGAGATCTAGATTTTCACACGAACAGACAGACGGACAGACGGACATGGCTATGTCGACTCGGCTGTTGATCCTGAACCAGAATATATACCCTTTATGGGGTCGGAGGTTTCTCCTTCATCCTGTTACATACATTTTCGGTTTGAACAAAGTTATAATACCCTTCTACTCTATGAGTAGCGGGTATAAACAGAGGTAGAACAAGTAAGAAAGCTACAGTCGAGTGTGCTCGATACCCGCTACCCAGCTGCTCGTACATCATTTATTTGCGGAACTTACAATATTTATGCAAAGTCAAAATCTAAAATAAAAAAAGTTATTTTTTGGACGCATTTAATTTTTGATGCGGGTGGGACTCGAACCCATAATAGTTCTGTTCGTTATACAGTCCACAACTTAACACATTTCACCACCGTACACGCATACACTATTCGGCAGAATGCTGCAAGCAGCGCTGCCGGCAAAAGGAGTAAAAAGTATTGAAAACGTATAACTTTTATTCAGGTACCAAAAAAATCCAATATTTATCACTTAAACAGTAAAAATAATAATTCTACCTGTTGAAGACTATAAATCGAATACGTGCATGTAAAAAACGATATCTGCCCTTTTAATACCTCTTTATATACTTGAATGGAAAGTTTTCTAGAGCACTTTAACTTTTAATAAATTTTGTTTAAAAAACGACCGATAGGTTCTATGGCATCTATACGATGTATCGGTCCATACCGGCTCGTTCCGACTTACTTACAGCGGGCGGCAATAAGAAACATGTATACAAAGTTTCATGAAGGTAGCTCAAAAAGGGAGGCAAAAACTTTTCTTTGCAAAAAATAAGAAAAGTTCGATCTCCCCCACCATGACACGGATGCATGCGGAATCGAACATTGGACCCATTACCTAAGAGGTCCACCACTTCTCCATTCGGTCATTAAGCCATTAGACAAATTTTGCCAAAGTTACATTATGAGACCATTCGGAAATTCTTGCACGAAAAAAACAAAGTCTGAATGCATGATGCGTGTTGTTGTTGCTATTTTTTCTCATAACTTAAACATACAATTAAATAAAAAATAAAACAAGTAAGAAAGCTACAGTCGAGTGTGCTCGACTGTAACATACCCGCTACCCAGCTGCTTATTCAAAATTTATTTGCGGAACAAAAAAACGGCTACAATCATATTTTGACCGTAAAAGGCTATGGACTTATAATATTTATGCAAATTCAAAATATAAAATAAAAAAATAAAAACATTTTTGCACACATTTAATTTTTGATGCGGGCGGGACTCGAACCCGTAAATGCATAATAGTACTGTTCGTTTTGCAGTCCACAACTTAACCCATTTCACCACCGTACACGCACACACGATTCGGCACAATGCTGCAAGCATTACAGCTATAACTTCTGTGTTTATTATCCGATTGTTACCAAATTTTCAGAGATCATCTGGCTAGCTTTAGTTATCATGTAAACCGAAAATGAACAATATGGCATCAAAATTGCGCCTATAATCAATTTTTTTCGATTTACAGGGGCGGAAGGGGGCGTGGCCAAAATCCAAAATAATTTTGATCAGCGTGCAATAATAACACATATTGCCACCAAATTTGGTAGTCCTAGCTCTTATAATAGCTGAGATCTAGATTTTCACACGGACAGACAGACCCCTTCTACTCTATGAGTAGCGGGTATAAACAGAGGTAGAACAAGTAAGAAAGCTACAGTCGAGTGTGCTCGACTGTAATATGCCCGCTACCCAGCTGCTCGTACATCAAAATTATTTGCGGAACAATAAAGAACGGCTACAATCATATTTTGACAATAAAAGGCTGTGGACTTACAATTTTTATGCAAAGTCAAAATCTAAAATAAAAAAAATTATTTTTTGGACGCATTTAATTTTTGATGCGGGCGGGACTCGAACCCATAATAGTTAGGTTCGTTATGCAGTCCACAACTTAACCCATTTCACCACCGTACACGCACACACTATTCGGCACAATGCTGTAGATCACAATATTTCACTACCATAGATTTAGCAAAAAGTGTTCATCAAATTTGGTATTGACCAACAAATAATAACAGCTAAAGTCAAGTGTTGACTGTACAAGACCACGGATTTTTTAAGATTATAAAAAAAAAAAACAGATTGAGAAAATTGTTATTGGAAAACGTGTTTTTCGAAGAAAAATAATAAGCAACACATATAATTTTCCGTTAGACGCCAAGCAATCCAAGCAGTTGAAAAAAAACTGCTTGAAAAAGCACTGCTTGCTTGCTTGCAGTGGGTGCAGTGAAAATCTAAGTATATGAAACGTTAAATAACTTTTATGTTCATTATCCGATCGGAACCAAATTCAGCGATGGTGATAGTTATCATTCACACCAAAAGTGAATACTTTAGCTTTATTATTGTGCGTGCTATACGATTTATCAATTTGCGGGGTCGAAAGTAGGCGTGTCCCACATTTTAATACAAATTTTACCGCGTATGATTTACATAAGTGTTGTCACCAAATTTGGTGGCTTTACCTTTTTTAGTTTCTGAGATATAGGCGTTCATACAGACGGACTATCGGACAGACAGACATGGCTTAATCGACTCAGCTAGTGATCCTGAGCAAGAACACTTTATGGCGTCGCAGATGCCTCCTTCTGCCTGTTACGCACATTTCGACAAACAAAATAGACCATGTATTTTTTTTTAAATCCATGGTCTCTACCAAGAATGGACATTACGAGTTCACTCGAATGCAATTCGGACCGAAAAATGCACCCGCAGCATTTCAACGTTGCGTAAACAGTCTATTAATGTCTCTGCGTAAAGTTTTTGATGAAATGAAAGAAGCAAATCTGAAATTGCAGATAGACAAATGCGAAACTAAAAAAAAAAAAAAAAAAAAAAAACAGAGTTTGTAGGACACATCATAACAACTGAAGGAATTAAACCTAACCCAACAAAAATAAATGCAAGTAAGAATTTTTCGATTCCCAAAACACCTAAGCAAACAAAGTCGTTTCTTGGCCTTTTCGGTTTGTACAGAAAGTTTATCCCCAACTTTGCGAAAATTGCAAAACCAATGACCCAAAATCTTAAGAAAGGCGTCAAGATAAATTCCCACGATTTAAACTATATATCCGCTTTCGAGAAATTTGAAGTTTTCATAATGTCCGATCCAATCTTAATTTACGCTAATTTTGAGAAACCATTCTCACTGACTACAGAGGCCACCAATATTGGTCTAGGTGCTGTACTCTCACAGGATCATAAACCTGTTTGTTACTCTAGTCGTACACTCAATGACCACGAACTTAATTATTCGGCAATAGAGAAAGAACTTTTATCTATTGTCTGGCCCACCAAATACTTCAGGTCCTATCTATTCGGTCGAAAATTTCGAGTTCTAAGTGACCACCGCCCCTTAGTTTGAAATAACCAAACATGAAACTTCAAAAATAGAGAATCAGGTAAAGAAAACCATGTTGCAGATGCACTTTCACGGGTAAAAATTGAAAACTTTCTCGGTGAAATTTTCACCACCGTTGCTACCATACATAGTAGTCACGAGGACAGTCAAAATTATATTCCTATAACAGAAAGGTCAATTAATTACTTTACCAATCAGATAGAATTTACTAAATGTCATATAAATGAAGTAAAGGTAACGAAATATTTCCATAAAATATTAATAAATATAACCTATAAGGAAATGACATTGGATTATGCAAAAGAGCTTATTAAAATATTCATTTCTACGAAAAGCACTGTATTTTATTTCAATAATTATGAAGACTTTACAACATTCCAAAACGCCTTCGTAAATATTATTTGTCCAAATAATATTACAAAAGTAATGAGATCTACTTCAAAACTTACCAATATTCACACACATGCTCAATTTAAACAAATTATACTTCAAACGCACAAAGAACTTTTACATCCCGGTATTGAAAAAACCATTGCCCTTTTCAAAGAAAACTTCGGTTTCCCCGATTATCAAAAATTAATTTAAAACATCATAAACGAATGCGATGTTTGCAATGCAAAAACTGAACATAGAGATATAAAATTAAAATTCAAAACAACTCCTGAAGTCATTAATCCAAGAGGTAAATATGTAATGGACTTTTATATGGTCAATAATAAACAATTTCTATCTTGCATTGATATTTATTCAAAGTTCGCCTTTTTAACTGAAATGCAATCCAGATATTGGCTTGAAGCCAAACGAGCAATACTATCAGTTTTTACGAATATGTGTATACCAATAAAAATCAAAGCAGATAAAGATTCAGCATTTATGTGCGCAACTTTACAACTTTGGTTACAAACAGAAGGCGTAAAAATAGAAGTCACAACCAGTAAAAATGGATGAATCTGATGTCGAGAGACATCAAAGAGAGACATAAAACTATTAATGAAAAATTAAGAATAATTAATTAATTCAACCCTGAAAATAAATTAACTAGTTTTGAAACAATACTTTATATTTATAGTCATAAAACAATACGACTGGAAAACCCACAACCAATATATTCATTTTTGCAGGAATACCTGCTTATAACATAAAAACTAATAAAAGTAACAAGATATATAAATTAAACGAAACACGTGAAGAGTACGAAATAAATACTAGACATAGGCAAGCACAATTAGTTAAATCTAAAAAAACAAATCCGTTTAAGAAAATAGGAGAGATCACTGAGATGAGAAACATTACGAAGAGAAAACAAGTAAGAAAGCTACATTCGAGTGTGGTCGCCTGTTATATACCCGCTACCCAGACGCTCGATCATTAAGAACGAGCACTATTAGGCAGTCAGCACTGCCAGCAGCACTACTTACAGCTATGGAAAACATTAAGCCGAATAACTTCTGTGTTTGTTATCCAATTGCGCTTGTAATCAATTTTTTTCGGTTTACAGGGGCGGAAGGGGGAGTGGCCAAAATCCAAAATAAAGTTGATCAGCGTGCAATAATAAGACATACTGTCACCAAATTTGGTAGTTCTAGCACTTATAATAGCTGAGATCTAGATTTTCACACGAACAGACAGACGGACAGACGGACATGGCTATGTCGACTCGGCTGTTGATCCTGAACCAGAATATATATACTTTATGGGGTCGGAGGTTTCTCCTTCATCCTGTTACATACATTTTCGGTTTGAACAAAGTTATAATACCCTTCTACTCTATGAGTAGCGGGTATAAACAGAGGTAGAACAAGTAAGAAAGCTACAGTCGAGTGTGCTCGCCTGTTATATACCCGCTACCCAGACGCTCGATCATTAAGAACGAGCACTATTAGGCAGACAGCACTGCCAGCAGCACTACTTACAGCTATGGAAAACATTAAACCGAATAACTTCTGTGTTTGTTATCCGATTGCGCTTGTAATCAATTTTTTTCGGTTTACAGGGGCGGAAGGGGGAGTGGCCAAAATCCAAAATAAAGTTGATCAGCGTGCAATAATAACACATACTGTCACCAAATTTGGTAGTCCTAGCACTTATAATAGCTGAGATCTAGATTTTCACACGAACAGACAGACGGACAGACGGACATGGCTATGTCGACTCGGCTGTTGATCCTGAACCAGAATATATATACTTTATGGGGTCGGAGGTTTCTCCTTCATCCTGATACATACATTTTCGGTTTGAACAAAGTTAAAATACCCTTCTACTCTATGAGTAGCGGGTATAAACAGAGGTAGAACAAGTAAGAAAGCTACAGTCGAGTGTGGTCGATACCCGCTACCCAGCTGCTCGTACATCATTTATTTGCGGAACTTACAATATTTATGCAAAGTCAAAATCTAAAATAACAAGTGAGAAAGCTACATTCGAGTGTGCTCGACTGTAATATACCCGCTACCCAGCTGCTCGTACATCAAAACTATTTGCGGAACAATAAAGAACGGCCAAAATCATATTTTGACAATAAAAGGCCATGGACTTACAATATTTATGTAAAGTCAAAATCTAAAATAAAAAAATTATTTTTTGGACGCATTTAATTTTTGATGCGGGTGGGACTCGAACCCATAATAGTTCTGTTCGTTATACAGTCCACAATTTAACCCATTTCACCACCGTACACGCACACACTATTCGGCACAATGCTGCAAGCAGCGCTGCCGGCAAAAGGAGTAAAAAGTATTGAAAACGTATAACTTTTATTCAGGTACCAAAAAAATCCAATATTTATTACTTAAACAGTAAAAATAATAATTCTACCTGTTGAAGACTATAAATCGAATACGTGCATGTAAAAAACGATATGTGCCCTTTTAATACCTCTTTATATACTTGAATGGAAAGTTTTCTAGAGCACCCTAACTTTTAAATTTTGTTAAAAAAACGACCGATAGGTTCTATGGCATCTATACGATGTATCGGTCCGTACCGGCTCGTTCCGACTTACTTACAGCGGGCGGCAATAAGAAACATGTATACAAAGTTTCATGAAGGTAGCTCAAAAAGGGTGTGTGTTGTTGTTGCTATTTATTCTCATAACATAAACATACAATTAAATAAAAAATAAAAATAGAAAAAAAAAGAAAAAGCTGCGCTCTAACAATCTCACACAGCTGATTAAAGAGACTGTCACTTCTCGACTTGTTAACTAAGTTCATTGTGAGCCATTAAAAAAATTTTAAATAAAATGCACGACCACCAATTAATGCATATTCAAAAGTTAAAGTATAAGTTATTGAAAAAAAAGAAAAATCTTAAGCGGCATGAACTGGGAATCGAACCACGGGACTGTCGGTTCAGGAGTTCATCGCTTTTCCACTAAGCTACTAACGCTGTTATCCAACAACTGCAAAAATTTGCAATGTAAGGCATTCTTATTATTTCCTGTACAAATAAAGAATTTGCGCTGCCGGCAGCGCTGCTTACAGCTATGGAAAACGTTAAGCTGAATAACTTTTGTGTTTATCATTCGATTGTTACCAAATTTTCAGAGATCATTTGGCTAGTTATAGTTATCATATAAATCACAAATGAACATATGGCATCAAAATTGCGCCTATAATCAATTTTTTTCGATTTACAGGGGCGGAAGGGGGCGTGGCCAAAATCCAAAATAAACTTGATCAGCGCGCAATAATAACACATATTGCCACCAAATTTGGTAGTCCTAGCTCTTATAATAGCTGAGATCTAGATTTTCACACGGACAGACAGACCCCTTCTACTCTATGAGTAGCGGATATAAACAGAGGTAGAACAAGTAAGAAAGCTACAGTCGAGTGTGCTCGACTGTAATATACCCGCTACCCAGCTGCTCGTACATCAAAATTATTTGCGGAACAATAAAGAACGGCTACAATTAATTTTGGCCGTGAAAGGCCATGGACTTACAATTTTTATGCAAAGTCAAAATCTAAAATAAAACAAGTAAGAAAGCTACATTCGAGTTTGCTCGACTGTAATATACCCGCTACCCAGCTGCTCGTACATCATTACAATATTTATGCAAAGTCAAAATCTAAAATAAAAAAAAAGCATTTTTGCACACATTTAATTTTTGATGCGGGCGGGACTCGAACCCGTAAATGCATAAAAGTCCTGTTCGTTTTGCAGTCCACAACTTAACCCATTTTACCACCGTACACGCACACCCGACAGCGTGGAAAACGTTAAGCTGAATAACTTCTGTGTTTATTATCCGATTGTTACCAAATTTTCAGAGATCATCTGACTAGCTATAGTTATCATATAAACCGAAAATGAACAATATGGCATCAAAATTGCGCTTGTTATCAATTTTTTTCGATTTACAGGGGCGGAAGGGGGCGTGGCCAAACTCCAAAATAAACTTGATCAGCGTGCAATAACAGCACATACTGTCACCAAATTGGGTAGTTCTAGCACTTAGAATAGCTGAGATCTAGATTTTCACACGGACAGACAGACGGACATGGCTATATCGACTCGGCTGTTGATCCTGACCCAGAATATATATACTTTATGGGGTCGGAGGTGTCTCCTTCTGCCTGTTACATACATTTTCGGTTTGAACAAAGTTATAATACCCTTCTACTCTTTGAGTAGCGGGTATAAAAATAACAAGTAAGGAAGGCTACGGTCTTATTGACCGAATAAGACCATGGATTTTTTAAGTTTATGAAGAAATTCAGATTGAGAAAACTGTTATTATACGTGTTTTTCAAAGAAATATAATAAACAACAAATATAACTTTCAGTTAGACGCCAAACAGTCCAAGCACTTTAAAAAAAAACACTGCTTGGAAAAAACACTGCTTGCTTGCTTGCAGTAGGCGCAGTGCAAATCTATATAAAACTTTGAATAACTTTTATGTTCCTTATCCGATCGGAACCAAATTTTTAGCGATCGTTTAGGTGGTGATAGTTATCATATACACCAAAACTTTTAGTATTTATTATTTTATTATTGCAGTTGCTATACGGTTTATCGATTTGCGGGGGCGGCAGTAGGCGTTTCCCCAATTTTATTAAAAATTTTACAGCGTATGATTCACATAAGTGTTGTCACCAAATTTGGCGGCTCTAGCTTTATTAGTTTCTAAGATAAAGGCGCTTGCAATACGGTTTTTCGATTTGCGGGGGCGGAAGTAGGCATGTCCCAAATTTTAATAAGAATTTTACAGCGCATGATTCACAGAAGTGTTGTCACCAAATTTGGTGTCTCTAGCTTTTTTAGTTTTTTAGATATAGGCCCTTGCTATACGGCTTATCGATTTGCGGGGGCGGAAGTAGGCGTGTCCCAAATTTTAATACAAATTTTACAGCGTATGATTCACATAAGAGTTGTCACCAAATTTGGTGGCTCTAGCTTTTTTAGTTTCTGAGATATAGGCGTTCATACAGACGGACTATCGGACAGACAGACATGGCTTAATCGACTCGGCTAGTGATTCTGAGTAAGAATATATATACTTGATGGGGTCGCAGATACCTCCTTCTACCTGTTACGCACATTTCGACAAACACAATAGACCATGTATTTTTTTAAAATCCATGGTATAAAAATTCATAATTTGGCAGGAAACAGCGTGGAAACTAACGAATTTAATGAAGCAATAAGAGAAGTCAATAAAGGCATAGAAATAATAAACTTTTTAAGCACGATACTTGAAGGAGACCAGAGACTTAAGATTATATTATTTAATTTATAACGGTTTACCGAGTATATAAAAGATATTGAACTAGGAATGCAGCTAACAAGACTTGGCATTTTTAACCCTAAATTATTAAAACATGATTACTTAACAAATATAAACTCTGAATAAGTTCTAAATATTAAAACTTTAACTTGGTTAAAAACTGACATGAATAAAATTATTTTAATTTCCCATATCCCAAATGATATTATTAAAACCCCAGTTTTTACAATAATACCGGACCCCGATAGCAATAAAAATATATTAATTGAAAATACAAACGACAAATATTATGTTCAAAGCAATACAACTTTCTTAGTATCTTCGAAAAAATTATTATCAAACAAATGCATAACAGGTATTCTAAACAAAGCAAATACAAAATGTAGATACACAAAAACCCATAACAATATAGAAATAAGTTATGTCCAACCTAACATTATATTAACATGGAAATTACCAAAAACCACACTCAACCGACCCAACCATATTTCAATATCAAATACATTTCTTGACCTACAAACAGTATATGTAAATAATAACGTAACAAAACTAGAAACATTAACATATATTGAAGCAAAGGAAATTTTTGAAACAAAAACAAAAGATACTTTTCAAACAGTATTAATAACGTCAGTTATTATATTTATTATAATAATAATGTTATATTTTGTTTACATATATTGTACAAGAGTGTAGAAAAAATCATAATTCATCTAATCTAAACAAGTAAAGAAAGCAACAGTCGAGCGTGCCCGACAAAAAGATACCACTCGCCCAGTTTCGAAACAAATTATCACATATTTAATTCCATCAAATAACTCTGCACAAGTTTATCCTCTTTACACACGCTACGGCTGAATCGAAGCATCGTGACGATGACGTCACGACGCGCAGCACAGGCGCAAGCAGTGGAAGTACGGAAAACGGAAACATGGATAATGTTTATGGTCCGATTGGATTGTAATTTGGGGAATAGATTTATATTGCAATTATTTATGTTCATACCAAAGCAGTAAGATGTTACTTCAATACTTCTCCTGATAATCGAAAATTAGCGATTTGCGTGGGCGGTGGGCGTGGCACCTCAAATTTCAAATAAATCTTAACTGCGCATGATTTATAGGAAATATCATGCCAAATTTGGTGTCTGTAACTGTAATACTTTCCTTAATATTAAAAAAATTATCGATTTGCGTGGGCGGTGGGCGTGACACTCCAAATTTGAAATAAACTTGATCTGCGTATGGTATACAGGAACCATCATGTCAAATTTGGTGTCTCTAGCTTTTAATAGCTAAGATCTCAATGTTCATACAGACAGACGGACAGACGGACAGAAGGACAGACTCGGCTGTTGAATCAAAGCCAGAATATATATACTTTATGGGGTCTGCCATGTCTCCTTCTGCCTGTTATATACTTTTGCACAAACTTAGTATACCATTTTTGACCATTTTCAATGGTCGAATGGTATAAAACCAAGTTCCCACTCCCACAGAACCACCAAAAATTGTCAACATTGAAGTATTTTAAACCCTATATTGTATCCTAACTTATCCGCCTGAGGGCAGGCCAATTTTTTAAGGATGGGGAAGTAGCACATGTACCATAGTTCACCATTTGTCCACACATACACACCCACAAATAGTTCCACATACATACATAGACGTGACCATTGTACTTAGCATATAAGACAAACATTTATGTATATCACTAGAACCCATCCGCCTTCTTAGACATAAACATTTGCATCCCCCAACATATGTATCCCCCAATTCGGCGACAATTCTGCCTACTTAGACATAAACATTTGTATCCCCCATTTCGGCGACAATAAAAAGTCAGCCTACTCCGATCACTTATAAACATTCCCAAGAACTGCCTACGCAGCGCAAATTCTCGGCTGATCTGTTCCCATGCACAATCTACTCAAGAGAGTTCCTGGTATCATGTAAACATAAAAGAGAGCCTTATGTACAGGAGTAACTCAGCTGGCGATGCATCGCTGAGTTTTGCTGCCGTAAGTTGCCGTAGTGTGTATTGTCATGAATAAAGAAAAGTTATCTTACTTTTTTCCAATATCAAATTTATGACGCTATCGACTACTATTCCTTTATGTTAGTGCTGCTGCTGTCTTTTTGTCATTTGTGTTTTGTGTATAATTTTGTATATAACTTTTAAAGATTTTTATCTTTTTGCGCATCTTTTTCGATTTTGTTTTTTTAGCAGCTTCTTATAAGTGTGTGTTTTCACTCATGCATATTTTTGAGCTTTGGTGCACAGAAGAGGGCTCGTATGCAGAAAAAGCTTAGGCTGTGCTGAATTCAGTAATAATTAGCATTAAAAACAAGGGCTTTACAGTCGAGTTGACCGCGGCTAAAAAATGTTTAGGTTAAATTTTCATAAAAAATTACCGCTTTTTGAGTTAAATACAATCGTGCGAAGAAAGCAGTTTTAAAACATTAGTTCAATTGGCTTGACACTATAGAAATTATTATACGTAAGCCTCCTTTTTTTCCACAACAAATGGCCACAAGTATTTATCGTGGTCGCTCTAAAATTGATTTTCCTAAGTCCTCTATGCAGAAAAAGCTCAGGCTGTGCTGAATTCAGTAATAATTAGCATTAAAAACAAGGGCTTTACAGTCGAGTTGACCGCGGTTAAAAAATGTATAGGTTAAATTTGCATAAAAAATTACCGCTTTTTGGGTTAAATACAATCATGCGAAGAAAGCAGTTTTAAAACATTAATTCAATTAGCTTGACACTATAGAAATTATTATACGTAAGCCTCCTTTTTTTCCACAACAAATGGCCACAAGTATTTATCGTGGTCGCTCTAAAATTGATTTTCCTAAGTTCTCTAAAAGGACTAATCGCCGCCGAATAACTCTGCTAGAAGAACGTGATGACTCTGCTTAGAATGATATTGTAGCACTAAAACTCTTCTGGAAATATATTTCGCTTCCATTCGTATTCTTAATGTATAGATTTGTGTTTTACTGTTGCTTTTATTAAAACATTTATACATACGAGGGTCGTTTGATAAGTCCGTGACTTTTTGAATAAAATATATTTTTTTCGTCAAAGAAGCGTTTTATTTCTCAACATAATCTCCTTTTAGCTCTATACATTTAGTCCAGCGTTTTTCCAATTTTTTTATTCCTTCCAAATAATAGGTTTTCTCAAGGCCCTCAAAATAGTCGTTTGTTTCTGTGATGACCTCTTCATTTGACCCGAATCTCTTACCGCCGAGCCATTTCTTCATGTTTGGAAACAAAAAATAGTCACAGGGGCTAAATCTGGAGAATATGCTGGATGGGGTAGCAGTTCGTAGCCCAATTTATGAAATTTTGCCATGCTGACTACACACGTGTGCACCCGTGCATTGTCCTGATGGAACAGCACTTTTTTTCGCCAAATGCGGTCGTTTCTGCTTCAAATCAATATCGAATCTGTCCAAAAGCTCTGAATAATATTCGCCGGTGATCGTTTTACCCTTTTCAAGGTAATCGATGTGAATGATACCTTGTGCATCCCAAAAAACTGTGGCCATGACCTTGTTGGCCGACAGACCCACCTTGGCCTTCTTTGGTGCACGTTCACCCGGAGAAACCCACTGTCTTGATTGTTCTTTGGTCTCTGGTGTGGTGTGGTGGATCCATGTTTCGTCTACGGTAACGAAACGGCGCAAAAATTCGTTTGGATTGCGGTTGAACATCGCCAAACACTCCTTTGAAATGGTCACACGGTTGCGCTTATGGTCGTGTGTGAGCAATCGCGGCACCCATCGCGCGGAAAGCTTTTTCATGTCCAAATATTCATGTAAAATGTGATGTACCCGTTCAGTTGAGATGCCTACAGCCTCAGCTACCTCACGCACTTTCATTCTCCGATCATCCAATATCATTCCATGGATTTTGTCGACGATTTCTGGCATGACGACCTCTTTTGGGCGACCTGAACGTTCGGCATCACATGTACTGGTACGACCACAACGGAACTCAGTAAACCATTTCTTAACCATTGAAATTGATGGTGCAGAGTCCCCATAATATTTATCAAGTCTTTCCTTGGTTTCGGTGATGGATTTTTTACGCAAAAAATAATGCTTAATTAGCACACGAAATTCACTTTTTTCCATTTTCGTTAAAATTCACGAGATCGTCTGCTTTCAATGCCTATAAAACGCAAACCAAAAAACGCAGCTTTCTCAAAATTTTACAGTCAGCTGTTAATCGATAACTGCTGACAGGAGCAGTGTTGTATTTAGAGCAGGTGCGCGGCAAATACAAAAAGTCACGGTCTTATTAAACGACCCTCGTATAATATTTCATGTAAAGAAATTGTAGCATGATTTTAGGTGAATTTTTTGGTTTTTGCCTTCCTGTGGGCGTAAATTTTATCGACCACGCCTATTTTTTACATTTTAAGATTTCATAATTTTTAAAGAACTTATAGTATCAATTTCAAAAAGCTATTACCACTAGAAGTATTTTTGGCCGCAACTCCATACAAGCCCAACCAGTGTGCAGTGTGCGATGGCTCGTAAACAGTAAATACTGAGATAAGTCACTTAGTAAGGAAGTACGCGTTATTGTGTTGGTGTAAGATAGAAGATGGAAGAGAAGGATGGAGATGTTATGATATGTTAGAACATCGAAGGTGAAACTAAACTATTGCTAAGGAATGGAACAGAAATGAAATAAAATGATTGAGAAATGATAATAAAACAAGAAAGAAAGCTACAGTCGAGTGTGCTCGACTGTAATTTACCCGCTACCCAGCTGCTTGTACAAAATTTATTTGCGGAACAAAAAAACGGCTACAATCATATTTTGACCGTAAAAGCCTATGGACTTTATGCAAAGTCAAAATATAAAAAAAAAAAAAAAAAAACATTTTTGCACACATTTAATTTTTGATGCGGGCGGGACTCGAACCCGTAAATGACTCGGCTGTTGATCCTGAGCCAGAATATATACACTTTATGGGGTCGGAGGTGTCTCCTTCTGCCTGTTACATACATTTTCGGTTTGAACAAAGTTATAATACCCTTCCACTCTATGAGTAGCGGGTATAAAAACATTTTTGCACACATTTAATTTTTGATGCGGGCGGGACTCGAACCCGTAAATGCATAATAGTACTGTTCGTTTTGCAGTCCACAACTTAGCCCATTTCACCACCGTACACGCACACACGATTCGGCACAATGCTGCAAGCAGCGCTGCCGGCAGCGCTGCTTACAGCTGTGGAAAACGTTAAGCTGAATAACTTCTGTGTGTATTATCCGATTGTTACCAAATTTTTTAGAGATCATGTGGCTAGCTATAGTTATCATGTAAACCGAAAATGAACAATATGGCATCAAAATTGCACTTGTTATCAATGTTTTTTCGATTTGCGGGGGCGTGGCCAAAATCCAAAATAAACTTGATCAGCGTGCAATAATAACACATATTTTCACCAAATTCGGTTGTCCTAGCTCTTATAATAGCTGAGATCTAGATTTTCACACGGACAGACAGACGGACAGACGGACATGGCTATATCGACTCGGCTGTTGATCCTGAGCCAAAATATATATACTTTATGGGGTCGGAGGTGTCTCCTTCTGCCTGTTACATACATTTTCGGTTTGAACAAAGTTATAATACCCTTCTACTCTATGAGTAGCGGGTATAAAAATATATAGAGAAAGAACAAGAAAGAGAGAGAAAGATAGAGAGATCATTTATACTATAAAAACGAAATATTATATAAACTGTCCAATACAGGGCAAATAAATAAAAATAAGAGAAAGAGAAAGAAAGAAAAGGAAGAACTGGTTTATGTGGCTCTAAAAAACTTATAATCCTATAAAAATTAAACCTTAACTAAACAGATTTTTCATGAATCCATTCTTCTAAAAATTTTAAGAAAAGATTACAATTCCAAACAAGATGATTGCTATAAATTTTCGGTCCCTTAAGTGTCTAAATTGTCCTCTCCTTACACTACTCACTTTTTTTCTGCCGACTTGACAACTCTTTTGCCCCCTTTTCGTCCTGAGGAAACCCTACGCCCGCTGTCAACTTATCACGTTCACTTTATTGACTTTTCTATATGAATGCATATTTGGCTGATGTTTATTTTTCCCGTTGTTGCTTATTCTTGTAGCTGTTGATATTGTTGTTTCTTAGCTGCTGTCAGTGTTTCGAGACATTTTAGACCAGGCTGGGGCAAATTGAGCTTGCCTGTCCCCATGGAGCCGAAGCCAAGTCCACACAAAGAGAACAATGACAAATCGCAGGGTCAAGGCGTTTTTTGAATAGAGAGACAGTTGAAGAATAGCGGGGGGTCACTAGGGAGCCTAGAGGGTCTAATTGATGGACCGTGTCCAGCATTAGTCGATATCGAAAATCTCCCGAGAACATCAAGCTTATAAATAGAAAAGAGATTAGGCGCGATTAGCTGGAAATCAGCTGCAAAAAAGAAACGCCTTAGGTTGTTTCATTGAGTTGTTCGAGGTACGAAATTTGGTGTTCCAATTATAATCAAAGTTAAAGATTGATCTGCAATTAAATAACTAATGCGATTTTAATAAAAGTGTAAGATTTTGTAATATTAAAAGGTACAATTTAGCATACAACTAGAATTAAAATCTTAAAATTAAGAACTTTAAACATCCCAATTTATTTATCGATTTGTGGATGTGTGTGGAACGCAAAATTTAGAATAAACTTGTGGAGATAATATTCAGAAATCTTGAAGCTCAATTTGGTGTCTCTAGCTTTTAAGTTAGCTAATTCTGTGTGTTAATGCAGACAGACATGGCTCAATTAACCTGACTTGTGATTCTGAGTAAGAATATATTATATACACTTTGTTGGGTCTGCCACGCCTCCTTCTGCCTGTTACATACATTTGCACAAATTTAGTATACCATTTTTGACCATTTTCTTTCTTTAATTGTTTAAATTGTACATGCGCTTTAAGCATTATCAAACTGGGGAGCAAAAGATATGCTGGAACTGGAATTGGAACTGAAACTGGGGAGCAGCAGCGGAGCGTTGTTGTTGTTGCCCTACACTTTGCAATTACACGCATCAGCGTGTTGCATACATCGTGATCTTATGACAAATTATCGACAATGACAATAAGAGAGGACGAGTGAGAGAGAATAATGAAAGACAAGCTTTATAATTCAATAATTGTGACCCGATACCGTCCGTAACTATAAAATAACCACAACATCAGCGACAGCAAGAACGACAGCTAAAACAAACCGACTGCGGAGCGTGTGCCGAGGGAACATTAGGTTAGTGCTATGTATAAAATCAGATTTAGAAAACTGTTATTGGTAAACGTTTTTTAAAAGATAAATAATAAACAACACATACAATTTTCAGTTAGACGCCGAGCAGTCCAAGCAGTTGGAAAAAAACACTGCTTGGAAAAAACACTACTTACTTGCTTGCAGTGGGCGGAGTGCAAATCTATATGAAACGTTGAATAACTTTTATGTTCATTATCCGATCGGAACAAAATTTTAAGCGATCGTTTAGTTGGTGATAGTTATCATTCACACCAAAACTGAATACTCTAGCTTTATTATTGCGCTAGCTATACGGTTTATCGATTTGCGGGGGCGGAAGTAGGCGTGTCCCAAATTTTAATAAAATTTTTACAGCGTATGATTCACATAAGTGTTGTCACCAAATTTGGTGGCTCTAGCTTTATTAGTTTCTAAGATATAGGATATCAGATACTAATAAAGCTTGAGCCACCAAATTTAGTGACAACACTTATGTGAATCATACGCTGTAAAATTTTTATTAAAATTTGGGAAACGCATACTTCCGCCCCCCATATCGATAAATCGTATAGCAACCGCAATAATAAAGCTAGAGTAATCAGTTTTGGTGTGAATGATAACTATCACCACCTAAACGATCGCTGAAAATTTTGTTCCGATCGCATAATGAACATAAAAGTTATTCAACGTTTCATATAGATTTGCACTGCGCCCATTGCAAGCAAGCAGGCAGTGTTTTTTCCAACTGCATGGACTGCTTGACGTCTAACTTAAAATTATATGTGTTGTTTATTATTTTTCTTTGAAAAACACGTTTAATAACAGTTTTCCCAATCTATATTTTTTCATAATCTTAAAAAGTCCATGGTCTTATACAGTCAACACTTGACTGGAGCCGCTCTTACATGTTTATGATATGATTTGATTTGTGACAATGAAAATTATTGTGATGTAACACGTTTCTGTTTTAAAACTAAATTCTTGTGAAAAACTGAATTGCGCGGTTTAAAATATATTTTTGCAAATTATATGTAAGCTTGGGCGCATGCACTATAAGCGGAAGTTCTTGAATTATTTAAGAGACTGTAAAGTAACTTTACAATTTTAATTTACTTCACACAATCAGAATGTTGTTGGTTTTAAATTCCCCAGCTAAATCTGAATTTTGAAAGGGACCATGTATCGCTAAGTGGTAATAATATGGGTGTTTAAAGTTTTTAAAACCACTTAAGTCATTTTGGCCTGCAAATTTTATGGAAACCGAGAACTTACCGGAGGCTATATCTCCTAAGCTAACCCAAAAATTCAAAAGTTTTATTAATAATTTTTGTCTTATTTCGTCAAGTTCTATAGAAAGCCGTCGTCAGATCTTGGCGACACGGAAGAAGCAATATCCCAAAAATATTTAAAATACAACCAAGTAAAGATTGCCAAAAAGACATTTAATGCTATAATCGATTTTGCTGACAAACATCGGTATTTTAATTTCCTGCCGGCAGCGCTGCTAACAGCTATGAAAAACGCTAAGCCGAATAACTTCTGTGTTTATTTTTCGATTGTTACCAAATTTTCAGAGATCATCTGGCTAGCTATAAACCGAAAATGAACACTATGGCATTAAAATTGCGCTTGTTATTAATTTTTTTCGATTTACGGAGGCGGAAGGGGCGTGGAAAAATCCCAAAATAAACTTGATCAGCGTGCAATAATAATTAATTTTTTCACCAAATTTGCGAGTTCTAGCTCTTATAATAGCTGAGATCTAGATTTTCACACGGACGGACACACGAACAGACGGACATGGATATATCGACTCGGCTGTTGATTCTGAGCCAAAATATATATATTTTATGGGGTCGGAGATGTCTCCTTCTGCCTGTTACATACATTTTCAGTTTGAACAAAGTTATAATACCCTTCTACTCTACCAGTAGCGGGTATAACAAGTGGACATCATCAACAGCAACAGCATAAACAACAACAACGACAACAACAAGAAGAATTACTCTAAATTGCGCATTAAAATTTGGAATTCCAACGATTAGTCAACGTTATCACTAATGCCTGCTGCTTTGAGTGCAATCAAGGGCGTAGAAAGCACGCAAGGCCCGGAAGGCCCGGCGTGCGTGAAAGCAAAAAATATAATGATGTTTTAATCGATATCGTTTTTATGAGTGTCAGTATTGTTTTTATACTAAAATAGATACATTCATTGCACATCTCTAATTCATAATTATTGCACACCATTAACATCAAAAACGGCTCGTCGCCTTTAAAAAAGTCGGGCTTCCTTTAAAAAGTGCCGGGCCGGGCCGGGTCGGGCCTAAAAAATTCAAGTCGGGTTCGGGCTTGGCACGGCCGGGCTCCCTTTAAAAAAGTGGAAAGTTCTGTTGCATTTCGCCAACACACCGTGCTGGGCCCGCCCACAAACGGTTGTACACGACAATTATATTGTTATTAATTATAATTTTTTGTAGTAAAACAATGTATAATGACGAATACAAATCACAATTCAATTCGTCATTTCGTGTCGGCAATTTAGTCGCGCGGCTGTGAGGTAATACGCAAATATGTCTTGCCGGACGGCACTTCGATGGTATTGACACCGTCCGGGAAGAGCTTTGGCACATCGGCGGTCTGCAATGTGGGCAACACCATGCACTGCCCGCCCTGCTTCCAGTCGGCGGGTGTGGCCAAGCTCTTGTTCTGTGTCAGCTTCAAAGAGTCGATAACACGTAAAATTTCACTGAAGAAACCAAAGTATTAAATTAAATTGAAAAATTTAAAACATTAGTTTCTTGAACTTACTCAAAATTACGGCCTGTGGTGGCCGGATACAGAATGGATAAACGTAACTTCTTCTTGTCATCGATAACAAAGACGGCGCGGCATGTTAACGGTATTCCCTCGGTATTGAGTTCGTCCTTGTCTAACATATTAAACTTCAAAGCCAATTCACGCTTGTTGTCTGCAATTATCGGGTAATCGAAGCTTGGCAATTCTACAATGATAAGGGGGAGCAAGATTGATAAGGAATTGAGGAATAAAGATCTATTGCAAGTGCCTTCCGGAACTTACTGCCATAGCTCTTAATATCCTCAATCCAAGCGTTGTGCGAATCAACAGTATCACAAGACAAGGCAATTGGCTTAATGCCACGCTTTTGGAATTCCGGAATTAGTTGTGCAACACGAGCCAGCTCCGTGGTGCAGACTGGAGTGAAATCTGCCGGGTGCGAGAGTAGTATGGCCCAACTGTCGCCCATCCAGTTGTAGAAATCAATTTGACCCAAACTGGTCTGTGCATTGAAATTGGGAAACTGATCGCCAATATTAAGAGCTTTGCCCGACATTTTTAAGAAATTTTATGTTGAAATTTTTCGAATGTGACTGTGAATGTTAGATTATCAAGAATCGGCGACATCAAATCTGTCAAGCTATCGACATTTAGGACCAATGCTATCGAGATTACTAAGGTTGTTGATAATATATCAATATATCGATATTTATTTCTGTAAATCATATATTTATATTGTGATATTGTTTTTCCCAAATAACGCAATATCGTTTTTTAAAGCCGCTACTCGTAGAGTAGAAGGGTATTATAACTATATTCAAACCGAAAATGTATGTAACAGGCAGAAGGACACACCTCCGACCCCATAAAGCATATATATTCTGGCTCAGGATCAACAGCCGAGTCGATATAGCCATGTCCGTCTGTCCGTCTGTCTGTCCGTGTGAAAATCTAGATCTCAGCTATTATAAGAGCTAGGACTACCAAATTTGGTGACAATATGTGTTATTATTGCACGCTGATCAAGTTTATTTTTGATTTCGGCCACGCCCCCTTCCGCCGCTGTAAATCGAAAAAAAATGATTACAAGCGCAAGTTTGATGCCATATTGTTCATTTTCGGTTTACATGATAACTATAGCTAGCCAGAAGATCTCTGAAAATTTGGTAACAATCGGATAATAAACACAGAAGCTATTCCGCTTAACGTTTTCCATAGCTGTGAGCAGCTCTGCCGGCAGCGCAAATTCTTCATTTGTTCAGGAAATAATAATTCGCTCTGGCTCCCATTGATGCCACCATTTACAGGGGCGCCACAAAAGCGAAACGTAAACGAAAGCTGATTATTGATGAGATCAAGAATATATCCGGTGAGGAAATGAAGGCACAACTAACAGACACATCGGATATTATTACCACACTAGATCTGGCGCCGCCAACCAAGCGGCTAATGTACTGGAAAGAGACGGGCGGTGTCGAGAAACTCTTCGCGCTACCCTCACGTACGATACCCGCTCGTGTTCTGTGAACAATTACAACAGACAATTGCTGTCGCACTCGACGCCGCTTGAGGACTTCTTAAGTATTTCACCCATGGATGTGCTGGCCTTGGAGCTGTATGCCCAGGAGGGTGAGAGTTCTCTAATGAACAAAAAGGGACGCAAGCGTAAGAACGATGGTTCGACCACGGCTGTGGATGATGCAGCCGCAGAAACTACGCTCATCCAGAGAGAACAAAACAGCCTTTTGCCGCAAGGTGATGTTACCATTTTTGAAAAAATGCGTAGTCCGGCACTCTTATCCTTTACCAACATGGAGAACTTCTCGAATCTGAATGAGCTGCCGCTAACGCCACGCCGATGGTCATCACGATATGGGCGATGACTTCCATCATGGCGATCTAACATCCGCCAGTCTCGATCACTGTGAAATGACACCACATCAAGCTGGCATGGGTGATATGCAGTTACCCAATTTGCCACCCGATCAAGTTAGCTCCATTCTGAATGAACCGAAGAGCAACGTTCCCATACGGACGCCAATAATTACAATAAGACATGCGAAATTTCAACCGATTGGAATGATTATGATTTACCGCCCTCAGTGGGGCTTCAAAATGTGCCTGCCGACGAGCAGATGGAAAACGAAACGGACGAACAGTTCGAAGGGCGCGTGCTCAATAAGAGGACAGCACAGCTCTTTCTCGTTGTTAGAGTTCACTTTAATAACAACGATCATCTGACTCTGTCCACGCCTCCTTCCGCCCCTGTAAATCGAAAAAAATTGATTACAAGCGCAATTTTGGTGCCATATTGCCGGCAGCGCTGCTTGCAGCAATGTGCCGAATCGTGTGTGCGTGTACGGTGGTGAAATGGGTTAAGTTGTTGACTGCAAAACGAACAGAACTATTATGCATTTACGGGTTCGAGTTCCACCCGCATCAAAAATTAATTGTGTGAAAAATTTTTTTTTTATTTTAGATTTTGACTTTGCATAAATATTGTAAGTCCATGGCCTTTTACGGTCAAAATATGATTGTAGCCGTTCTTTATTGTTCCGCAAATAAATGATATACCAGCAGCTGGGTAGCGACTGTAGCTTTCTTACTTGTTTTAACAAAATTTATTAAAAGTTAGAGTTCTCTAGAACACATTCCATTCAAGTATATAAAGAGGTATTAAAAGGGCACATATCTTTTTTTACATGCACGTATTCGATTTATAGTCTTCAACAGGTAGAATTATTATTTTTACTGTTTAAGTGATAAATCTTGGATTTTTTTGGTACCTGAATAAAAGTTATACGTTTTCAATACTTTTTACTCCTTTTGCCGGAAGCGCTGCTTGCGCTTGTGTCGAATAGTGTGTGCGTGTACGGTGGTGAAATGGGTTAAGTTGTGGACTGCATAACGAACAGAACTATTATGCATTTATGGGTTCGAGTTCCACCCGCATCAAAAATTAATTGTGTGCAAAAAATTTTTTTTTATTTTAGATTTTGACTCTGCATAAATATTGTAAGTCCATGACCTTTTACGGTCAAAATATGATTGTAGCCGTTCTTTATTGTTCCGCAAAAAATTTAGATGTACGAGCAGCTGGGTAGCGGGTATATTACAGTAGAGCACACTCGAATGTAGCTTTCTTACTTGTTATTATTTATATATGATTTTTTTATAATCAAGCAAATATTTGTAGCAGTTCTCGACTGAGACTATGCAAAAAATTTAATAGTCTAGAGTTTTTACAAGTATTTCTGTAATTATTTAAATAACGTTAAATGACAAAAAAAAAAAAATTAAAGAAATAATTTATAGAATTTATATAAACATATACAGCATTGTTTGCTTGTATATTGATTTGCAAATTGTTGTTAATTTTAACCAAATATAAAAGCCGAAACATTTCCCAGTCTCGCGTAGCTGGAAGAGGATTTGGGCACTGAAGGATCAATGTCCACGCCCTGTACGTATTTCACAAAGCAATAAATTTGATAATTGGCGCCTTTAACGGAGTTGTAATTTGCAGATGTGCAGGTGGATCTTTATTAACACCAACGTACACATATGCACGGGAAATCATCAGCTTTAGCCGTAAATAGTGTGGATGCCTTAATAGCTTTTTATACCCGGTACTCATAGAGTAGAAAGGTTATATAACTTTGTTCAAACCGAAAATGTATGTAACAGGCAGAAGGACACACCTCCGACCCCATAAAGTACATATATTCTGGCTTAGGATCAACAGCCCAGTCGATATAGACATGTCCGTCTGTCTGTTCGTGTGAAACTCAAGATCTCAGCTATTATAAGAGCTAGAACTACCAAATTCGGTGGCAAAATGTGTTATTATTGCACGCTGATCAAGTTTATTTTGGATTTTGGCCATGCCCCCGGGGCGGACCCTGTAAATCGAAAAAAAAATTGATTACAAGCGCAATTTTTATGCCATATTGTTATACCCGCTACTCATAGAGTAGAAGGGTATTATAACTTTGTTCAAACCGAAAATGTATGTAACAGGCAGAAGGAGACACCTCCGACCCCATAAAGTATATATATATTCTGGCTCAGGATCAACAGCCGAGTCGATATAGCCATGTCCGTCTGTCTGTCCGTGTGAAAATCTAGATCTCAGCTATTATAAGAGCTAGGACAACCAAATTTGGTGACAATATGTGTTATTATTGCACGCTGATCAAGTTTATTTTGAATTTTGGCCACGCCCCCTTCCGCCCCCGAAAATCGAAAAAACATTGATAACAAGTGCAATTTTGATGCCATATTGTTTATTTTCGGTTTACATGATAACTATAACTTGCCAGATGATCTCTGAAAATTTGGTAACAGTCGGATAATAAACACAGAACTTATTCCGCTTAACGTTTTCCATAGCTGTAAGCAGCGCTGCCGGCAGCGCAAATTCTTGTTTTCTACAGGAAATAATAAGAATGCCTTACAATGCAGTTGTTGGATAACAGCTTCAGTGGATTAGTAAAAATGCGATGAACTCCTGAACCGACAGGCCCGTGGTTCGATTCCCAGTTCCCAAAAAATTATTTTTTTTATTTTAGATTTTGACTTTGCATAAATATTGTAAGTCCACCGTACACGCACACACTATTCGGCACAATGCTACAAGCAGCGCTGCCGGCAAAAGGAGTAAAAAGTATTGAAAACGTATAACTTTTATTCAGGTACAAAAAAAAATCCAAGATTTATCACTTAAACAGTAAAAATAATAATTCCACCTGTTGAAGACTATAAATCGAATACGTGCATGTAAAAAACGATATGTGCCCTTTTAATACCTATTTATATACTTCAATGGAAAGTGTTCTAGAGCACACTAACTTTTAATAAATGTTGTTAAAAAAAACGACTGATAGGTTCCATTATTCGATGTATCGGTCCGAACCGGCTCGTTCGCATCGAACCTTGGACCCATTACCTAAGAGGTCCACCACTTCTCCACTCCGCCATTAAGCCATTACGCAAATTTTCCCAAAGTTACATTATGAGACCATTCGGAAATTCTTGCACGACAAAAACAAAGTCTGACTGCATGATGCGTGTTGTTGTTGCTATTTATTCTCATAACTTAAACATACCATTAAAAAAAAAATAAAAATAAAAAAATATAAGAAAACCCTGCGCTCTAACAATCACACATAGCTGATTTAAGAGACTGTCACTTCTCCACTTGTTAACTAAATTCATTGTGAGCCATTAAAAAAATTATAGATAAAATGCACGACCACCAATTAATGCATATTCAAAAATTAAAGTATAAGTTCATAAAAAAAAAAGAAAAAACTTAAGCGGCATGAACTGGGAATCGAACCACGGCCCTGTCGGCTCAGGAGTTCATCGCTTTTTCACTAAGCTACTGACGCTGTTATCCAACAACTGCAAAAATTTGCAATGTAAGGCATTCTTATTATTTCCTGTACAAATAAAGAATATGCGCTGCCGGCAGCGCTGCTTACAGCTATGGACAGCGTTAAGCTGAATAACTTCTGTGTTTATTATCCGATTATTACCAATTTTTCAGAGATCATCTGGCTAGCTATAGTTATCATATAAAATATATTATCATAAATTATAAAAATGAACAATATGGCATAAAAATTGCGCTTGTAATCAATTTTTTCACTATTCGGCACAATGATGCGAGCAGCGCTGCCGGCAAAAGGAGTAAAAAGTATTGAAAACGTATAACTTTTATTCAGATACCAAATAAATTCAAGATTTATCACTTAAGCAGTAAAAATAATAATTCTACCTGTTGAGGACTATAAATCGAATACGTGCATGTAAAAAACGATATGTACCCATTTAATACCTCTTTATATACTTGAATGGAAAGTGTTCTAGAGCACTCTAACTTTTGATAAATTTTGTTAAAAAAATCGACCGAAAGGTTCTATGGCATCAATTTGATATATCGGTCCGTGCCGGCTCGTTCCGACTTATTTTCAGCGGGCAGCAATAAGTAACATATATACAAAGTTTCATGAAGGTAGCTTAAAAAGGGAGGCAAAAACTTTTCTTTGCAAAAAATAAGAAAAGTTCGATCTCCCCCACCATGACACGCTTGCATGCAAAATCGAACCTTGGACCCATTACCTAAGAGGTCCACCACTTGTCCATTCGGTCATTTGGCCATTAGACAAATTTTGCCAAAGTTACATTATGAGACCATTCGGAAATTCTTGCACGACAAAAGCAAAGTCTGAATGCATGATGCGTGTTGTTGTTGCTATTTATTCTCATAACTTAAACATACAATTAAATAAAAAATAAAAAAATATAAGAAAAAGCTGCGCTCTAACAATCACACGCAGCTGATTTAAGAGACTGTCACTTCTCCACTTGTTAACTAAGTTCATTGTAAGCCATTAAAAATATTTTAAATAAAATGCACGCAAAGGGCGTGGCCGAAATCCAAAATAAACTTGATCAGCGTGCAATAATAACACATACTGTCACTAAATTTGGTAGTCCTAGCTCTTATAATAGCTGAGATCTAGATTTTCACACGGACAGACAGACGGACAGACAGACAGACGGACAGATGCGGATTCGGGTGGGACTCGAACCCATAAATGCATAATAGTTCTGTTCGTTATGCAGTCCACAACTTAACCCATTTCACCACCGTACACGCACACACTATTCGGCACAATGATGCGAGCAGCGCTGCCGGCAAAAGGAGTAAAAAGTATTGAAAACGTATAACTTTTATTCAGTTACCAAATAAATTCAATATTTATCACTTAAGCAGTAAAAATAATAATTCTACCTGTTGAGGACTATAAATCGAATACGTGAATGTAAAAAACGATATGTGCCCATTTAATACCTCTTTATATACTTGAATGGAAAGTGTTCTAGAGCACTCTAACTTTTAATACATTTAAAAAAAAAAATGACCGATTGGTTCTATGGCATCTATACGATGTATCGGTCCGTACCGGCTCGTTCCGACTTAGCTACAGCGGGCAGCAATAAGAAACATGTATGCAAAGTTACATGACGGTAGCTCAAAAAGGGAGGCAAAAAAAAAGAAAAAGTTCGATCTCCCCCACCATGACACGCATGCATGCGGAATCGAACCTTGGACCCATTACCTAAGAGGTCCACCACTTCTCCATTCGGTCATTAAGCCATTACGCAAATTTTTCCGAAGTTACATTATGAGACCATTCGGAAATTCTTGCACGAAAAAAACAAAGTCTGAATGCATGATGCGAGTTGTTGTTGCTATTTATTCTCATAACTTAAACATACAATTAAATAAAAAATAAAAATAAAAAAATATAAGAAAAAGCTGCGCTCTAACAATCACACACAGCTGATATAAGAGACTGTCACTTCTCCACTTGTTAACTAAGTTCATTGTGAGCCATTAAAATGCATATTCAAAAATTAAAGTATAAGTTCTTAAGAAAAAAAAAAAAAGCTTAAGCGCCATGAACTGGGAATCGAACGACGGGTCTGTCGGTTCAAGAGTTCATTGCTTTTCCACTGAGCTACTGACGCTGTTATCCAACAACTGCAAAAATTTGCAATGTAAGGCATTCAAATGAAGAATTTGCCCTGCCGGCATCGCTGCTTACAGCTATGGACAACGTTAAGCTGAATAACTTCTGTGTTTATTATCCGATTGTTACCAAATTTTCAGAGATCATCTGGCTAGCTATAGTTATCATATAAACCGAAAATGAACAATATGGCATCAAAATTGCGCTTGCAATCAATTTTTTTCGATTTACAGGGGCGGAAGAGGGCGTGGCCAAAATACATAATAAACTTGATCATTCATTATGAACCATTAAAAAAATTTTAAATAAAATGCACGACCCCCAATTAATTCATATTCAAAAATTAAAATAAAAGTTCTAAAAAACAAAAAGAAAAGAAAAAGCTTAAGCGACATGAACTGGGAATCGAACCACGGGCCTGTCGGTTCAGGAGTTCGTCGCTTTTCCACTAAGCTACTGACGCTGTTATTCAAAAACTGCAAAAATTTGCATTGTAAGGCATTCTTATTATTTCCTGTACAAATAAAGAATTTGCGCTGCCGGCAGCGCTGCTTACAGCTTTGGAAATCGTTAAGCTGAATAACTTCTGTGTTTATTATAAGATTGTTACCAAATTTTTAGAGATCATCTGGCTAGCTATAGTTATCATATAAATCACAAATGAACATATGGCATCAAAATTGCGCTTGTAATCAATTTTTTTTTCGATTTACAGGGGCGGAAGGGGCCTGGCCAAAATCCAAAATAAACTTGATCAGCGTGCAATAATAACACATATTCTCACCAAATTTGGTTGTCCTAGCTCTTATAATAGCTGAGATCCAGATTTTCACACGGACAGACAGACGGACAGACGGACATGGCTATATTGACTCGGCTGTTGATCCTGAGCCAGAATATATATACTTTATGGGGTCGGAGGTGTCTCCTTCTGCCTGTTACATATATTTTCGGTTTGAACAAAGTTATAATTCCCTTCTACTCTATGAGTAGCGGGTATGAAAAATAACTTTTTGCACACATTTAATTTTTGATGCGTGTGGGACTTGAACCCATAAATGCATAATAGTTCTTTTCGTTATGCAGTCCACAACTTAACCCATTTCACCACCGTCCTCGCACACATTATACGGCACAATGCTGCAAGCAGCGCTGCCGGCAAAAGGAGTAACAAGTAAAGAAACCTACAGTCGAGCGTGCCCGACAGTAAGATACCATTCGCCCAGTTTCGAAACAAATTATCACACACTTAATTCCATCAAATAAAAACTGCACAAGTTTATCCGCCACCTATTGTTTAAGTTAGATCTATTTTTGAATAGCGCCATCTACATGTGAAAACGGCATAGCTTTACACACGCTACGGCTGAAACGAAGCATCGTGACGATGACGCCACGACGCGCAGCACAGGCGCAAGCAGTGGAAGTACGGAAAACGGAACCATGGATAACTTCTGTGTTTATCGTCCGATTGGATTGATTTGGGGAGTAGATTTATATTGCAATTATTTATGTTCATACCAAACCAGAAAGTTGTAACTTTAATACTTCTCCTTATAATCGAAAATTATCGATTTGCGTGGGCGGTGGCCATGGCATCTAAATTTGAAAATAAACTCGATCTACCTATGGTATACAGGAACCTTCATGTGAAATATGGTGTCTCTAGCTTTTGTAATAGCTGAGATCTAGACGTACAAACGGCCAGACCGACAGACGGACATGGCTCAATCGACTCAGCTAGTGATCCTGAGTCAGAATATATATACTTTGTGGGGTCTGCCATACCTCCTTTTGCCTGTTACATACATTTGCACAAACTTAGTATACCCTTTTTGACCATTTTCAATGGTCGAATGGTCCAAAAAGTATTGAAAACGTATAACTTTTATTCAGGTACCAAAAAAATCTAAGCTATATCACTTAAACAGTAAAAATAATAATTCTACCTGTTGAGGACTATAAATCGAATACGTGCATGTAAAAAACGATATGTTCCCTTTTAATACCTCTTTATTAACTTGAATGGAAAGTGTTCTAGAGCACTCTAACTTTTAATAAATTTTGTTAAAAAAAAACGACCGATAGGTTCTATGGCATCTATACGATGTATTGGTCCGTACCGGCTCGTTCCGACTTAGTTACAGCGGGCAGCAACAAGAAACATGTATACAAGGTTTCATGAAGGTAGCTCAAAAAGGGAGGCAAAAACTTTTCTTTGCAAAAAATAAGAAAAGTTCGATTTCCCCCACCATGACACGCTTGCATGCAGAATCAAACCTTGGACCCATTACCTAAGAGGTCCACCACTTCTCAATTCGGTCTTTTGGCCATTAGACAAATTTTGCCAAAGTTACATTATGAGACCATTCGGAAATTCTTGCACGACAAAAGCAAAGTCTGAATGCATGATGCGTGTTTTTGTTGCTATTTATTCTCATAACTTAAACATACAATCAAATAAAAAATAAAAAAATATAAGAAAAAGCTGCGCTCTAACAATCACACGCAGCTGATTTAAGAGACTGTCACTTCTCCACTTGTTAACTAAGTTCATTGTAAGCCATTAAAAATATTTTAAATAAAATGCACGCAAAGGGCGTGGCCGAAATCCAAAATAAACTTGATCAGCGTGCAATAATAACACATACTGTCACCAAATTTGGTAGTTCTAGCTCTTATAATAGCTGAGATCTAGATTTTCACATGGACAGACAGACGGACAGACAGACAAACAGACGGACAGACAGACAAACAGACGGACAGACGGACATGGCAATATCGACTCGGCTGTTGATCCTGAGCCAGAATATATATACTTTATGGGGTCGGAGTTGTCTCCTTCTGCCTGTTACATACATTTTCGGTTTGAACAAAGTTATAATACCCTTCAAGTCTATGAGTAGCGGGTACGAAAAATAATTTTTTGCACACATTTAATTTTTGATGCGGGTGGGACTCGAACCCATAAATGCATAATAGGTCTGTTCGTTATGCAGTCCACAACTTAACCCATTTCACCACCGTACACGCACACACTATTCGGCACAATGCTGCAAGCAGCTCTGCCGACAAAAGGAGTAAAAAGTATTGAAAACGTATAACTTTTATTCAGGTACCAAAAAAATCCAAGATTTATCACTTAAACAGCTAAAATAATAATTCTACCTGTTGAAGACTATAAATCGAATACGTGAATGTAAAAAACGATATGTGCCTTTTAATACCTCTTTATATACTTGAATGGAAAGTGTGCTAGAGCACTCTAACTTTTAATACATTTTAAAAAAAAAAAAAGACCGATTGGTTCTATGGCATCTATACGATGTATCGGTCCGTACCGGCTCGTTCCGACTTAGTTACAGCGGGCAGCAATAAGAAACATGTATGCAAAGTTACATGACGGTAGCTCAAAAAGGGAGGGAAAAACTTTTCTTTGCAAAAAATAAGAAAAGTTCGCTCTCCCCCAACATGACACATTCGGTCATTAAGCCATTACGCAAATTTTGCCAAAGTTACATTATGAGACCATTCGGAAATTCTTGCACGACAAAAACAAAGTCTGAATCCATGATGCGTGTTGTTGTTGCTATTTATTCTCATAACCTAAACATAGAATTAAATAAAAAAAATTTAAAATAATATAAGAACAATTAAGAAAGCTACAGTCGAGTGTGCTCGACTGTAATATACCCGCTACCCAGCTGCTTGTACATAATTTATTTGCGGAACAAAAAAACGGCTACAATCATATTTTGACCGTAAAAGGCTATGGACTTAAAATATTTATGCAAAGTCAAAATATAAAAAAAAAAAAAACATTTTTGCACACATTTAATTTTTGATGCGGGCGGGACTCGAACCCGTAAATGCATAATAGTACTGTTTGTTTTGCAGTCCACAACTTAACCCATTTCACCACACTATTTGGCACACTATTCTATCGGCAGCGCTGCTTACAGCTATGGAAAACGTTAAGCTGAATAACTTCTGTGTTTATTATCTGATTGTTACCAAATTTTCAGAGATCATCTGGCTAGCTATAGTTATCATGTAAACCGAAAATGAACAATATGGCATCAAAATTGCACTTGTTATCAATGTTTTTTCAATTTGCGGGGGCGGAAGGGGGCGTGGCCAAAATCCAAAATAAACTTGATCAGCGTGCAATAATAACACATATTCTCACCAAATTTGGTTGTCCTAGCTCTTATAATAGCTGAGATCCAGATTTTCACACGGACAGACAGACGGACAGACGGACATGGCTATATCGACTCGGCTGTTGATCCTGAGCCAGAATATATATACTTTATGGGGTCGGAGGTGTCTCCTTCTGCCTGTTACATATATTTTCGATTTGAACAAAGTTATAATTCCCTTCTACTCTATGAGTAGCGGGTATGAAAAATAATTTTTTGCACACATTTCATTTTTGATGCGTGTGGGACTCGAACCCATAAATGCATAATAGTTCTGTTCGTTATGCAGTCCACAACTTAACCCATTTCACCACCGTCCTCGCACACACTATACGGCACAATGCTGCAAGCAGCGCTGCCGGCAAAAGGAGTAACAAGTAAAGAAACCTACAGTCGAGCGTGCCCGACAGTAAGATACCATTCGCCCAGTTTCGAAACAAATTATCACACATTTAATTCCATCAAATAAAAACTGCACAGGTTTATCCGCCACCTATTGTTTAAGTTAGATCAATTTTTGAATAGCGCCATCTACATGTGAAAACGGCAGAGATCATCTGGCTAGCAATAGTTATCATGTAAACCGAAAATGAACAATATGGCATCAAAATTGCACTTGTTATCAATGTTTTTTCAATTTTCGGGGGCGGAAGGGGGCGTGGCCAAAATCCAAAATAAACTTGATCAGCGTGCAATAATAACACATATTCTCACCAAATTTGGTTGTCCTAGCTCTTATAATAGCTGAGATCTAGATTTTCACACGGACAGACAGACGGACAGACGGACATGGCAATATCGACTCGGCTGTTGATCCTGAGCCAGAATATATATACTTTATGGGGTCGGAGGTGTCTCCTTCTGCCTGTTACATACATTTTCGGTTTAAACAAAGTTACAATACCCTTCTACTCTATGAGTAGCGGGTATAAAAAGCTGCGCTCTAACAATCACACACAGCTGATTTAAGAGACTGTCACTTCTCCACTTGTTAACTAAGTTCATTGTGAGCCATTAAAATGCATATTCAAAAATTAAAGTATAAGTTCTTAAAAAAAAGTCGGTTCAGGAATTCATCGCTTTTCCACTAAGCTACTGACGCTGTTATTCAACAGCTGCAAAAATTTGCAATGTAAGGCATTGTTATTATTTCCTGTACAAATAAAGAATTTGCGATGCCGGGAGCGCTGCTTACAGCTATGGAAAATGTTAAGCTGAATAACTTCTGTGTTTATTATTCGATTGTTACCAAATTTTTAGAGATCATCTGGCTAGCTATAGTTATAATATAAACCGAAAATGAACAAAATTGCGCTTGTAATCAATTTTTTTCGATTTACAGGGGCGGAAGGGGGCGTGACCAACATCCAAAATAAACTAGATCAGCGTGCAATAATAACATATCTTGTCACCAAATTTGGTAGTCCTAGCTCTTATAATAGCTGAGATCCAGATTTTCACACGGACAGACAGACGGACAGACGGACATGGCTATATCGACTCGGCTGTTGATCCTGAGCCAGAATATATATACTTTATGGGGTCGGAGGTGTCTTCTTCTGCCTGTTACATATATTTTCGGTTTGAACAAAGTTATAATTCCCTTCTACTCTATGAGTAGCGGGTATGAAAAATAATTTTTTGCACACATTTCATTTTTGATGCGTGTGGGACTCGAACCCATAAATGCATAATAGTTCTGTTCGTTATGCAGTCCACAACTTAACCCATTTCACCACCGTCCTCGCACACACTATACGGCACAATGCTGCAAGCAGCGCTGCCGGCAAAAGGAGTAACAAGTAAAGAAACCTACAGTCGAACGTGCCCGACAGTAAGATACCATTCGCCCAGTTTCGAAACAAATTATCACACATTTAATTCCATCAAATAAAAACTGCACAGGTTTATCCGCCACCTATTGTTTAAGTTAGATCGATTTTTGAATAGCGCCATCTACATGTGAAAACGGCATAGCTTTACACACGCTACGGCTGAAACGAAGCATCGTGTCGATGACGTCACGACGCGCAGCACAGGCGCAAGCAGTGGAAGTACGGAAAACGGAACTTCTGCGTTTATCGTCCGATTGGATTGATTTGGGGAGTAGATTTATATTGCAATTATTTATGTTCATACCAAACCAGAAAGTTGTAACTTTAATACTTCTCCTTATAATCGAAAATTATCGTTTTACGTGGGCGGTGGCCGTGGCATCTAAAATTGAAAATAAACTCGATCTACCTATGGTATACAGGAACCTTCGTGTGAAATATGGTGTCTCTAGCTTTTGTAATAGATGAGATCTAGATTTTCACACGGACAGACAGACGGACAGACAGACAGACAGACGGACAGACGGACATGGCTATATCGACTCGACTGTTGATCCTGAGCCAGAATATATAGACTTTTTGGGGTCGGAGGTATCTCCTTCTGCCTGTTACATACATTTTCGGTTTGAACAAAGTTCTAATACCCTTCAACTCTATGAGTAGCGGGTATGAAAAATAATTTTTTGCACACATTTAATTTTTGACGCGGGTGGGACTCGAACCCATAAATACATAATAGTTATGTTCGTTATGCAGTCCACAACTTTACCCATTTTACCACCGTACACGCACACACTATTCGGCACAATGCTGCAAGCAGCGCTGCCGGCAAAAGGAGTAAAAAGTATTGAAAACATATAACTTTTATTCAGGTACCAAAAATATCCAAGATTTATCACTTAAACAGTTAAAATAATAATTCTACCTGTTGAAGACTATAAATCGAATACGTGCATGTAAAAAACGATATGTTCATTTAATACCTCTTTATATACTTCAATGGAAAGTGTGCTAGAGCACTTTAACTTTTAATAAATTTTGTTAAAAAAAACGACCGATAGGTTCTATGGCATTTATACGATGTATCGGTCCGTACCGGCTCGTTCCGACTTAGTCACAGCGGGCAGCAACAAGAAACATGTATACAAAGTTTCATGAAGGTAGCTCAAAAAGGGAGGCAAAAACTTTTCTTTGCAAAAAATAAGAAAAGCTTGATCTCCCCCACCGTGACACGCATGCATGGGGAATCGAACCTTGGACCCATTACCTAAGAGGTCCACCACTTCTCCATTCGGTCATTAAGCCATTACGCAAATTTTTGCCAAAGTTACATTATGAGACCATTCGGAAATTCTTGCACGACAAAAACAAAGTCTGAATGCATGATGCGAGTTGTTGTTGCTATTTATTCTCATAACTTAAACATACAATTAAATAAAAAATAAAAATAAAAAAATATAAGAAAAAGCTGCGCTCTAACAATCACACACAGCTGATTTAAGAGACTGTCACTTCTCCACTTGTTAACTAAGTTCATTGTGAGCCATTAAAATGCATATTCAAAAAATAAAGTACAAGTTCTTAAGAAAAAAAAAAAAAGATTAAGCGCCATGAACTGGGAATCGAACGACGGGTCTGTCGGTTCAAGAGTTCATTGCTTTTCCACTAAGCTACTGACGCTGTTATCCAACAACTGCAAAAATTTGCAATGTAAGGCATTCAAATGAAGAAATTGCCCTGCCGGCAGCGCTGCTTACAGCTATGGACAATGTTAAGCTGAATAACTTCTGTGTTTATTATCCGATTGTTACCAAATTTTCAGAGATCATCTGGCTAGCTATAGTTATCATATAAACCGAAAATGAACAATATGGCATCAAAATTGCGCTTGCAATCAATTTTTTTCGATTTACAGGGGCGGAAGAGGGCGTGGCCAAAATACATAATAAACTTGATCATTCATTGTGAGCCATTAAAAAAATTTTAAATAAAATGCACGACCCCCAATTAATGCATATTCAAAAATTAAAATAAAAGTTCTAAAAAACAAAAAGAAAAAAAAAAGCTTAAGCGACATGAACTGGGAATCGAACCACGGGCCTGTCGGTTCAGGAGTTCGTCGCTTTTCCACTAAGCTACTAACGCCGTTATTCAAAAACTGCAAAAATTTGCATTGTAAGGCATTCTTATTATTTCCTGTACAAATAAAGAATTTGCGCTGCCGGCAGCGCTGCTTACAGCTTTGGAAAACTTAAAGCTGAATAACTTCTGTGTTTATTATCCGATTGTTACCAGAGATCATCTGGCTGGCAATAGTTATCATATAAACCGAAAATGAGCAATATGGCATCAACATTTCGCATGTAATCAATTTTTTTCGATTTACAGGGGCGGAAGGGGGCGTGGTTACGCACACGGACAGACGAACAGACGGACATGGCTATATCGACTCGGCTGTTGATCTTGAGTCAGAATATATATACTTTATGGGGTCGGAGGTGTCTCCTTCTACCTGTTACATGCACTTTCGGTTTGAACAAAGTTATAATACCCTTCTACTCTATGAGTAGCGGGTATAAAATCGACCGATAGGTTCTATGGCATCTATACGATGTATTGGTCCGTACCGGCTCGTTCCGACTTACTTAAAGCGGGCAGCAATAAGAAACATGTATACAAAGTTTCATGAAGGTAGCTCAAAAAGGGAGGCAAAAACTTTTATTTGCAAAAAACAAGAAAAGTTCGATCTCCCCCACCATGACACGCATGCATGCGGAATTGAACCTTCGACCCATTACCAAGGAGGTCCACCACTTTTCCATTCGGTCATTAAGGCGTTACGCAAATTTTGCCAAAATTACATTATGAGACCATTCGGAAATTCTTGCACGACAAAAACAAAGTCTGAATGGATGATGCGTGTTGTTGTTGCTATTTATTCTCATAACTTAAACATACAATTAAATAAAAAAATAAAAAATAGAAGAAAAAGCTGCGCTCTAACAATCACAGCCGGCATCATTTGATGCGGGTGGGACTCGAGCCCATAAATGCATTTTAGTTCTGTTCGTTATGCAGTCCACAACATAACCAATTTCACCACCGTACACGCACACACTATTCAGCACAATGCTGCAAGCAGCGCTGCCGGCAAAAGGAGCAAAAAGTATTAAAAACGTATAACTTTTATTCAGGTACCAAAAAAATCCAAGATTTATCACTTAAAGAGTAAAATAATAATTCTACCTGTTGAAGACTATAAATCGAATACGTGCATGTAAAAAACACTATGTGCCCTTTTAATACCTCTTTATATACTTGAATGGAAACTGTTCTGGAGCACTCTAACTTTTAATAAATTTTGTTTAAAAAAACGACCGATAGGTTCTATGGCATCTATACGATGTATCGGTCCATACTGGCTCATTCCGACTTAGTTACAGAGGGCAGCAATAAGAAACATGTATACAAAGTTTCATGAAGGTAGCTCAAAAAGTGAGGCAAAAACTTTTCTTTTGGAAAAAATAAGAAAAGTTCGATGTCGATGTGAAAAATAGAAGAAAAAGCTGCGCTCTAACAATCACACACAGCTGATTAAAGAGACTGTCACTTCTCCACTTGTTAACTAAGTTCATTGTGAGCCATTAAAAAAATTTTAAATAAAATGCACAACCACCAATTAATGCATATTGAAAAACTAAAGTAAAAGTTCTTAAACAAGTAAGAAGGCTAAAGTCGAGTGTGCTCGACTGTAATATACCCGCTACCCAGCTGCTCGTACAAGTAGCGCTGCTTACAGCTATGGAAAACGTTAAGCTGAATAACTTCTGTGTTTATTATCCGATTGTTACCAATTTACCATGTTACCATTTTCAGAGATTATCTGGCCAGCTATAGTTATCATGTAAATCGAAAATGAAAAATAATGCATCAAAATTGCGCATGTAATAATTTTTTTTCGATTTACAGGGGCGGAAGGGGGCGTGGCCAAAATCCATTATAAACTTGATCATTCATTGTGAGCCATTAAAAAAATTTTAAATAAAATGCACGACCACCAATTAATGCATATTCAAAAATTAAAGTAAAAGTTCTAAAAAACAAAAAAAAAAGAAAAAGCTAAAGCGACATGAACTGGGAATCGAAACATGGGCCGGTCGGTTCAGGAGCTCATCGCTTTTCCACTAAGCTACTGACACTGTTATCCAACAACTGCAAAAATTTGCATTGTAAGGCATTCTTATTATTTCCTGTACAAATAAAGAATTTGCGCTGCCGGCAGCGCTGCTTACAGCTATGGACAACGTTAAGCTGAATAACTTTTGTGTTTATTATCCGATTGTTACCAGAGATCATCTGGCTGGCAATAGTTATCATATAAACCGAAAATGAATAATATGGCATCAAAATTACGCTTCTAATCAATTTTTTTTCGATTTACAGGGGCGGAAGGGGGCGTGGTTACGCACACGGACAGACGAACAGACGGACATGGCTATATCGACTCGGCTGTTGATCCTGAGTCAGAATATATATACTTTATGGGGTCGGAGGTGTCTCCTTCTACCTGTTACATACACTTTCGGTTTGAACAAAGTTAAAATACCTTTCTACTCTATGAGTAGCGGGTATAAAAACGACCGATAGGTTCTATGGCATCTATACGATGTATCGGTCCGTACCGGCTCGTTCCGACTTAGTTACAGCGGGCAGCAATAAGAAACATGTATACAAAGTTTCATGAAGGTAGCTCAAAAAGGGAGGCAAAAAAAAAGGAAAAGTTCGATCTCCCCCACCATGACACGCATGCATGCGGAATCGAACCTTGGACCTATTACCTAAGAGGTCCACCACTTCTCCATTCGGTCATTAAGCCATTACGCAAATTTTTCCGAAGTTACATTATGAGACCATTCGGAAATTCTTGCACGACAAAAACAAAGTCTGAATGGATGATGCGTGTTGTTGTTGCTATTTATTCTCATACCTTAAACATACTATTAAATAAAAAATAAAAATAAAAAAATATTAGAAAAAGCTGCGCGCTAACAATCGCACACAACTGATATAAGAGACTGTTACTTCTCCACTTGTTAACTAAGTTCATTGTGAGCCATTAAACAAATTTTAAATAAAATGCACGACCACCAATTAATGCATTTTCAAATATTAAAGTATAAGTTCTTAAAAAAAAAACAAGTAAGAAAGCTACAGTCGAGTATGCTCGACTGTAATATACCCGCTACTCAGCTGCTCTTACATCATTTATTTGCGGAACAAAAAAATTGGCTACAATCATAGTTTGACCGTAAAAGGCTATGGACTTACAATATTTATGCAAAGTCAAAATCTAAAATAAACAAGTAAGAAAGCTACATTCGAGTATGCTCGACTGTAATATACCCGCTACCCAGCTGCTCGTACATCAAAATTATTTGCGGAACAATAAAGAACGGCCACAATCATATTTTGACCGTAAAAGGTCATGGAATTACAATATTTATGCAATATCAAAATCTAAAATAAAAAAAAAATTGTTTGCACACATTTATTTTTGATGCAGGTGGGACTCGAACCCATAAATGCATAATAGTTCTGTTCGTTATGCAGTTTACAACATAACCCATTTCACCACCATACACGCACACACTATTCGGCACAATGCTGCAAGCAGCGCTGCCGGCAAAAGGAGTAAAAAGTATTGAAAACGTATAACTTTTATTCAGGTAACAAAAAAATCCATAATTTATGACTTAAACAGTAAAAATAATAATTCCACCTGTTGAAGACTATAAATCAAATACGTGCATGTAAAAAACGATATGTGCCCTTTTAATACCTCTTTATATACTTAAATGGAAAGTGTTCTAGAGCACTCTAACTTTTAATAAATTTTGTTTAAAAAAACTACCGATAGGTTCTATGGCATCTATACGATGTATCGGTCTGTACTGGCTCGTTCCGACTTAGTTATAGCGGGCAGCAATAAGAAACATGTATACAAAGTTTCATGAAGGTAGCTCAAAAAGGGAGGCAAAAACTTTTCTTTTGGAAAAAATAAGAAAAGTTCGATCTCCCCACCATGACACGCATGCATGCGAAATCGAACCTTGGACCCATTACCTAAGAGGTCCACCACTTCTCCATTCGGTCTTTTGGCCATTACGCAAATTTTTCCGAAGTTAAATTATGAGACCATTCGGAAATTCTTGCGCGACAAAACCAAAGTCTGAATGCATGATGCGTGTTGTTGTTGCTCTTTATTCTCAAGACTTAAACATACAATTAAATAAAAATTAAAAATAAAATAAATATAAGAAAAAGCTGCGCGCTAACAATCGCACACAGCTGATTTAAGAGACTGTTACTTCTCCACTTGTTAACTAAGTTCATTGTGGGCCATTAAAAAAATTTTAAATAAAATGCACGACCACCAATTAATGCATATTCAAAAATTAAAGTATAAGTTCTTAAAAAAAAAACAAGTAAGAAAGCTACAGTCGAGTATGCTCGACTGTAATATACCCGCTACTCAGCTGCTCTTACATCATTTATTTGCGGAACAAAAAAATTGGCTACAATCATAGTTTGACCGTAAAAGGCCATGGACTTACAATATTTATGCAAAGTCAAAATCTAAAATAAAAAAATAATTGTTTGCACACATTTAATTTTTGATGCGGGTGGGACCCGAACCCATAAATGCATAATAGTTTTGTTCGTTAAGCAGTCCACAACATAACCCATTTCACCACCGTACACGCACACACTATTCGGCACAATGCTGCAAGCAGCGCTGCCGGCAAAAGGAGTAAAAAGTATTAAAAACGTATAACTTTTATTCAGGTACCAAAAAAATCCAAGATTTTTCACTTAAACAGTAAAAAGAATAATTCTGCCTCTTGAAGACTATAAATCGAATACGTGCATGTAAAACACGATATGTGCCCTTTTAATACCTCTTTATATACTTGAATGGAAAGTGTTCTAGAGCACTCTAACTTTTAATAAATTTTGTTTAAAAAAACGACCGATAGATTCTATGGCATCTATACGATGTATCGGTCCGTACTGGCTCGTTCCGACTTAGTTACAGCGGGCAGCAATAAGAAACATGTATACAAAGTTTCATGAAGGTAGCTCAAAAAGGGAGGCAAAAACTTTTTTTTGGCAAAAATAAGAAAAGTTCGATCTCCCCACCATGACACGCATGCATGCGAAATCGAACCTTGGACCCATTACCTAAGAGGTCCACCACTTCTCTATTCGGTCATTAAGCCATTACGCAAATTTTTCCGAAGTTAAATTATGAGACCATTCGGAAATTCTTGCACGACAAAAACAAAGTCTGAATGAATGATGCGTGTTGTTGTTGCTATTTATTCTCATACCTTAAACATACAATTAAATAAAAAATAAAAAAAAGAAGAAAAAGCTGCGCTCTAACAATCACACACAGCTGATTTAAGAGACTGTCACTTCTCCACTTATAAACTAAGTTCATTGTGAGGCATTAAAAAAATTTTAAATAAAATGCACAACCACCAATTAATGTATATTCAAAAATTAAAGTATAACTTCTTAAAAAAAAAAAAGAAAAAGCATAAGCGGCAGATAGACGGACAGACAGACAGACGGACAGACGGACATGGCTATATAGACTCGGCTGTTGATCCTGAGCCAGAATATATATACTTTATAGGGAAGGAGGTGTCTCCTTCTGCCTGTTACATACATTTTCGGTTTGAACAATGTTATAATACCTTTCTACTCTATGAGTAGCGGGTATAAAAAAAGAAAAAGCTTAAACGGCATGAACTGGTAATCGAACCACGGGCCTGTCGCTTCAGGAGTTCATCGCTTTTCCACTAAGCTACTGACGCTGTTATCCAACAACTGCAAAAATTTGCAATGTAAGGCATTCTTATTATTTCCTGTACAAATAAAGAATTTGCGCTGCTGGCAGCGCTGCTTACAGCTATGGACAACGTTAAATTGAATAAATCTTGTGTTTATTATTCGATTTTTACAAAATTTTCAGAGATGATCTGGCTAGCTATAGTTATCATATAAACCGAAAATGAACAATATGGCATCAAAATTGCGCTTGTAATCAATTTTTTTTCGATTTACAGGGGCGGAAAGGGGCGTGGCCAAAATCCAAAATAAACGTGATCAGCGCGCAATAATAACACATACTGTCACCAAATTTGGTAGTTCCAGCTCTTATAATAGCTGAGATCTAGATTTTCACACGGACAGACAGACGGACAGTCGGACATGGCCATATCGACGCGGCTGTTGATCCTGAGCCAGAATATATATACTTTATGAGGTCGGAGATGTCTCCTTCTGCTGTATGTATGTATAAAAATTTTTGCAGACATTTAATTTTTGATGGGGCGGGACTCGAGCCCGTAAATGCATAATAGTACTGATCGTTTTGCAGTCTACAACTTAACCCATTTCACCACCGTACACGCACACACTATTCGGCACAATGCTGCAGGAAGCACTGCCGACAAAGCTGCTTACAGCTATGGAAAACGTTAGGCTGAATAACTTCAGTGTTTACAATCCGATTGTTACCAAATTTTCAAAGATCATCTGGCTAGCTACAGTTCATATAATCCAAACATGAACAATATGGCATCAAAATTGAGCTTGTAATCGTTTTACGGGGCGGAAGGGGGCGTGGCCAAATCCAAAATAAACTTGATCAGCGCGCAATAATAACACATTTTATTCGCAAAGTTGGTAGTTCTAGCTATTATAATAGCTGAGACCTAGATTCTCCCACGGACTGACAGGCGGACAGTCGGACATGGCTATATCGACGTGGCTGTTGATCCTGAGCCAGAATATATGTGGGACTAGGGTTAAGTTAAGTCCCAGTTGTTGTGTAAGATACACGATGGTTATTAATTATTAAATTAAATAGTTTTATTTGTAATACTTCAATGTATGTTTCTTATAATTAGTTATTTAAAGTAATTGTAGTTAATCTTTTTATTCTTTGATATCGTCGTTATTTATTGATTGATTGACCGTCCGCCTTGCTCTTTCACGTCTTTACTCTTCGCGTCGTCATCGAGAACTCCCTGGTCTTGTTCTTATACATTTACGTCGTTGCCAATCCGTCGACTGTTGCTTAGGCCATCTGACTCGGCTTTGCCCGATCATTCCCACAACTCGGCCATCCTAAACTGCATTCGCCTCGAATGCGTCGTCGTTCATGCTCATCCAGGGCTTCATATATACAGCACACGTCGTCGTGTTCTTTGGTCCATCGCTAAAAGTTGCATCTTTAATTACGTCATAAGTGTTGTTCGTCTTTTCATTGATGATTTTGTACGGGCCTAGGTATTTGGGCTTCAGCTTAAGTCCACCACCTAGTTGTGTACGCTTGATGGCAACTAGCTCTCCTAGCTTGTATGTGTTGGCCGTCTTGCGTCGTAAATTATAGGAATGTTTATTTTCATTCTGCATTTTGATAAATTGCTGTTTTGCTTGTCGTCGGATTTTTTCTCGGTTGTCTTCAAAAATCTGGATCATCTTGTCGTGTATTATTCTGTGTATATTCACATCAGTTTTTGTCCGCATCTTGTTACCAATAAGGAGTTCAAACGGCGTCTTTAGGGTACTTCGACAAAATGTTGAATTTATATTTTGTTGAACCTTATCAACAAACTTGTACCATTTACAGGGGTCGTCTATAGCAAGTTTAGCTAAAACGGGTACAATGATCGCATTGAGTCTCTCCACTTGTCCGTTAACACGTGGTAATCCTGTTGTGACTACGTGATGTTTGATTCCTTCATCTTCGCAGTATTGCTTAAACTCTTCTGAAGTGAAAGCAGCTCCTCGGTCGGAAATTATAAGCGTTGGATTCCCAAAGGAATCTGCGTTCTAAGAATCGTCGTAACTTCAATCGCTGCCGTCGTCTTTGTAGGATACAACCAACAGAACTTGGTAAATCCAAATATTATGGCAAGTATGTGCTTATACTGTTTGTGTGTAGATTCCAAAGGTCCAAGAAAGTCTATATGATACGTCTGAAGTGGCTGCTCGTTTTTCGGAATTGGATTGAGTTTACCATCCTTTTTGCCTTGTTTCCTATTAGACATAATACAGGGTATACAGTGACTAATATGCTTTTGTATTTTTTCGTCAAGTTTGGGAATATAAAAGTCTTTAGTTAACAGCTCTATTGTTTTTTTAACGGAAATAGGTCCTCTTTCATGCGCTTGCTTTATGATTTCGTTTTGCATTCCAAGAGGCACTACAATTAGTTCGTCGTCGTTGACCACGTTGTGCAAAATATCGAATTTCATTAAATATCCGTTGTGTGATGTCTTCTCTGTGAGGATGTCCATAATCACACGTAATTCGTCATCTTGATTTTGCACATATTTTACTATGTACGGTGTTGTCCTTTATAATCATGATCGGGTGACGGCTTAAAGCATCGACGTTACCTATTCGTGTTCCACTCCTGTGTTCAATTTCGTAATTGAATTCCTGTAGCAAGGGGACCCATCGAGCTACTCGTGTAGGTAAGAGATTCTTTTTGTCCAACGTTTTTGCAAAGGCGTTACAATCTGTTAAAGGTTTGAAACGAATACCTAGAAGACAAACACAAAATCTGCTTAGTGCTTCTACAACTGCAAGAATCTCCAAATGATAACTAGACAGCTTTCTATCAGCTTCGGACGTTTTCTTGCTCATATAATATACAGGGTGCATCAGGTCATCGTCAGGTGATTTTTGTAAAAGGACCGCACCATATCCTTCCATCGAAGCATCTGTATGCAATTTTGACTCGTGTTGTTGGTGGTAAATCTTTAATACTGGCTTCCTTGTTATAATATCTTTTAAATTTTTGAATGCAAATTATGCCTTTTCATTCATTTGAAACTTTGCATCTTGTTTTGTAAGATCGGTAAGAGGCTTCGCAATACTTGCAAATCCTGGTATAAATCTTCGGAAATAACCAACAAGTCCCAGAAAACTCAACAATTCATTATTATTTCGTGGTTGAATGAAATTAGTAACAGCTTTCGTTTTTTCGTCAGAAAGACTCATTTTTTGGTTTTCGATTATATAGCCAAGACATTCAATTTTACTTTTTAGGAAATGACTCTTTTTTATGTTTAGCATCAGACCATATTCTGCACATCTTTGAATAACTATTGCCAGGTTTTAATCGCTTCGTCTTCGTCTTTCTCTGGTATAATGACATCATCAATATAAGGTAAAGCTATACCTTGACTTGTCAGATCTCTAAATTCTGCATTAACCTGTCGTTGGAAAACGCTCGGAGAGTTAGATAAACCAAACGGAACTCTCTTGAACTCAAACTGTCCATTATGAGTTACAAATGAAGTGAACTTACGACTGTTCTTTCCGATGTCTGAATAATGTCGTCTCTGAGCCATTCTTTAATCTGGTTGTCCACAATGCATCTCTCGGAGTAGGGCAGTCGATGAGGTCGTGAAAATATCGTTGTGTTGTTTTAGTTTGAATCGGTTTATAATTGTTTATCAGGTTAACGACTTTACTTTTTATTTGTGGACTTGCCCTTTCCTCGATATTTAGTTCAATCTCTTTACTAGTGTCTATTTTCATTAGAAAATTTTCTTCTTTAATTTCGTCTTTAATCTTTTAAATCGTTATTCCATTACGCGTTATTTTGATTTCTGCATGTTTGCAAAACTGTTCACCAAGAATTAAATCAACGTCGAGAAGCTCTGTGTGTACTACCAAACAATTACTGATAAATTCTTCGTTGTCTATTATAAAAGATTGTAGAATTTTATCAAAAGGTTTCACTCTGTCTTTGTTATTCTTATTTCCGAATCCAATAAGATATACATTAGTTTCGCTAAGTTTAGCATTTAAGTTTTTATAGGTTTCCACCGTCATTATCTTATGTTTACTTCCCTTCTTCTTCTTTAACTTTCACTGTCTTACACATCATTGAGTCATCAGCTATCTTACGCATATTTCCAACATTTGAATTGTTTTTTGAACTTTGAAACTTGAAACATTTTTTTCCTTTAAGTTTATCGGCGCAGTTATTAGATGTGTGTCCTTTCTCACCACAATTAAAACATTTTACTTCATGATCATTTTTATTTACTGTATTTTCTTTTTCATTGTCAATTTTATTTTTATGGTAACGGCGGTTAGACCAATATTTTTTACGTATTGTTTCGTAGCACTTGAGTTTTTGTTTAAATTCTTTTAAATTATTTGCATCATACAAAATTGATTTGTTTACATTTAAATCGTTTATGCCATCAATCACGTATTCCATTAATCAATTATTGTCAATATCACCGCGAGATGATAGTTCTTTCATTATCAAAAAATATTCTTGTAAACTTTTACCTTTCTTTATTTTACGATCACTCATTTGTTTATGTAATTGAGCACTGCTTGTTGTTGTTTTAAATTCGTTTAACAAAGCTTTTCATAAATTATGCCAGCTTGAAATACCCCGTTCACTAGCTACAAACATTCGTGCCAATCCTTTCAACGATCGTTTGGCAAAAATATATTTTTGTAAATCATCCCATTCCATAACTTGTGCAGTATCTTCAAAGTCTTGTAACCATACCTCAATCGAAAGTGTAAAATCATCGCCACCGAATTTACGAATCGCGTCCTCAATGTCACGAAAGTTTAAAGCGAACCTCGGAGTCGCTAAACTATTTTGTATACCGGCATCACTATTTTGAGGCATCACTGTAGAGTTCACTCGATCTCCTTTGTTTCTGGCATTCGCTTGTTCCAATTTTGCCGTTTCGCATTGATTGTCACAGCTTACCAAACTTTGCGCGTACTCGTAGTTTTCGCGATTTCATCTTCATCGTCGTTAGCATTCAAATTAGCGTCCCTCAGCAAATTTCCTTTCTTCAAATTGCAAAAAATATACAAGGCCACGTTACTTTTATTATGCGGAATGTTTAATAAATGACATATTAACACCAGGTCTGCTTTTGTTAAATTATCGTTTATGTAATCAATTTTTTTTAATAAAGTTTTCATTTATTTCGATATATTCGAATCCTTCAAACTCGCGTAAACGATTACGATTTTGTCTATCACCATTTTTTTTCAAATATAAATTTATGAAGAAGTTCAATATGCTCCTTTCTTTCTTTCCTCAGCATCTGTTTAATTACGTCGTATTCTGCTAGTCGCGACATTTTTCGGCTTTCTTGTTTCGCGTGCGGCGCCACAATGTACATGCGTTTTTTTGGTTCTCTTTAACCCGTTATTCTTGAAGTCGCTGCAAACGCAATATAATGAAATTATTCTTTAATTGACGCTTGTTATACAATTTATATTTTTACTACACCGGTTTGGAATTATTGTTTTTCATTACGTTGAGTCTTAATTATTGTGTTTTTTAGGTTGAGCCCCCAATTATGTGGGAATAGGGTTAAGTTAAGTCCCAGTTGTTGTGTAAGATACACGATGGTTATTAATTATTAAATTCAATAGTTTTATTTGTAATACTTCAATGTATGTTTCTTATAATTAGTTATTTAAAGTAATTGTAGTTAATCTTTTTATTCTTTGATATCGTCGTTATTTATTGATTGATTGACCGTCCGCCTTGCTCTTTCACGTCTTTACTCTTCGCGTCGTCATCGAGAACTCCCTACTCTTCTTCTTATACATTTACGTCGTTGCCAGTCCGTCGACTGTTGCTTAGGCCATCTGACTCGGCGTAGCCAGACCATTCCCACATATATATACTTTATTGGGTCGGGGATGTCTCCTTCTGCTGTTACATACATTTTCGGGTTGAACAAAGTTATGATACCCTTCTACTCTATGAGTATCGGGTATAAAAATTTTTGCGGCTATAAATGTTTTTGCTGCCGGCAGCGCTGAATAAGGCAACTGAATAACTTGTGTTTATTATCTGATTGTTACAGAATTTTCAGAGACCATCTGCAATAATAACACATTTTATCCCCAAAGTTGGTAGTTCTAGCTCTTATAATAGCTGAAATCTTGATTTTCACACGGACAGACAGACAGACATGGCTATATCGACTATGCTTTTGATCCTGAGCTAAAATATATATTTTATGTGGTCGGAGATGTCTTCTTCTGCCTGTTTCATACATTTTCGGTTTGAACAAAGTTATAACACCCTTCTACTTTATGAGTAGCGGGTATACAAATATTTGCACATTTAATTTTTGATGTTCGTTTTGCAGTCCACAACTTACCCCATTTCACCACCGTACACGCACCCACTATTCGGCAAAATGCTGCAAGGAGCGTTGCGAACAGCGTTGCTTACAGCTATGGAAAACGTTAAGTTGAATAACTTCTGTGTTTACTATCCAATTGTTACCAAATTTTCAGAGATCATCTGGCTAGCTATAGTTATCATATAAGCCAAAAATGAACATTATGCCATGAAAATTGCGCTTGTAATCGGTTTATGGGGCGGAAGGGGGCGTGGCCAAAATTCAAAATAAACCTGATCAGCGTGCAATAATAACACATTTTGTCCCCAAAGTTGGTAGTTCTAGCTCTTATAATAGCTGAGATCTAGATTTTCACAAGGACAGTCAGACGGACAAACTGCGTCTGTAATCTATGCAGAGTCGTGGTGATCCATCGCGTTTTCGCACTAATGCAACTGGGCTGCTGTATTCTGATTCCAATGTCTGAATAATGTCGTCTCTGAGCCATTCTTCAATCTGATTGTCCACAATGCGTCTCTCGGAGTAGGGCAATCGATGAGGTCGTGAAAATATCGGCGTGTCTTCGTTTGATGTTATGCGCATTTGAATTTGTGTTGTTTTAGTTTGAATCGGTTTATAATTGTTTATCAGGTTAACGACTTTAGTTTTTATTTGTGGACTTGCCCTTTCCTCGATATTTAGTTCAATCTCTCCACTAGTGTCTATTTTCATTAGAAAATTTTCTTTTTCAATAACGTCTTTAATCTTTTTAATCGTTATGCATGTTTGCAAAACTGTTCACCAAGAATTAAATCAACGTCTAGAAGCTCTGTGCTTACTACCAAAAATTTACTGATAATTTCTTCGTTGTCTATTATAAAAGATTGTTCAATTTTACCAAAGGGTTTCACTATGTCTTTGTTATTCTTATTTCCGAATCCAATAAGATATACATTAGTTTCGGTAAGTTTAGCATTTAAGTTTTTATAGATTTCCACCGTCATTATATTATGTTTACTTCCCGTATCAATCAGCGCTTTAAATTCATTTTCTTTAATTTTCACAGTCTTACACATCATTGAGTCATAAGCTATCTTACGCATATTTGCAACGTTTGAATTGTTTTTTGAACTTTGACATTCCTCAGAAATGTGTCCGAAATTGTTGCACTTGAAACATTTTTTTCCTTTAAGTTTATCGGCGCAGTTATTAGATGTGTGTCCTTTCTCACCACAATTAAAACATTTTACTTCATGATCATTTTTATTTACTGTATTTTCTTTTTCATTGTCAATTTTATTTTTATGGTAACGGCGGTTAAACCAATATTTTTTACGTATTGTTTCGTAGCACTTGAGTTTTTTTTTAAGTTCTTTTAAATTATTTGCATCATACAAAATTGATTTGTTTACATTTAAATCGTTTATGCCATCAATCACGTATTCCATTAATGAATTATTGTCAATATCACCGCGAGATGATAGTTCTTTCATTATCAAAAAATATTCTTGTAAACTTTTACCTTTCTTTATTTTACGATCACTCATTTGTTTATGTAATTGAGCACTGCTTGTTGTTGTTTTAAATTCGTTTAACAAGGCTTTTCATAAATTATGCCAGCTTGAAATACCGCGTTCACTAGCTACAAACATTCGTGCCAATCCTTTCAACGATCGTTTGGCAAAAATATATTTTTGTAAATCATCCCATTCCATAACTTGTGCAGTATCTTCAAAGTCTTGTAACCATACCTCAATCGAAAGAGTAAAATCATCGCCACCGAATTTACGAATCGAGTCCTCAATGTCACGAAAGTTTAAAGCGAACCTCGGAGTCGCTAAACTATTTTGTATACCGGCATCACTATTTTGAGGCATCACTGTAGAGTTCACTCGATCTCCTTTGTTTCTGGCATTCGCTTGTTCCAATTTTGCCGTTTCGCATTGATTGTCACAGCTTACCAAACTTTGCGCGTACTCGTAGTTTTCGCGATTTCATCTTCATCGTCGTTAGCATTCAAATTAGCGTCCCTCAGCAAATTTCCTTTCTTCAAATTGCAAAAAATATGCAAGGCCACGTTACTTTTATTATGCGAAATGTTTAATAAATGATATATTAACACCAGGTCTGCTTTTGTTAAATTATCGTTTATGTAATCAATTTTTTTAATAAAGTTTTCATTTATTTCGTCATATTCGAATCCTTCAAACTCGCGTAAACGATTACGATTTTGTCTATCACCATTTTTTTTCAAATATAAATTTATGAAGAAGTTCAATATGCTCCTTTCTTTCTTTCCTCAGCATCTGTTTAATTACGTCGTATTCTGCTAGTCGCGACATTTTTCGGCTTTCTTGTTTTGCGTGCGGCGCCACAATGTACATGCGTTTTTTTGGTTCTCTTTAACCAGTTATTCTTGAAGTCGCTGCAAACGCAATATAATGAAATTATTATTTAATTGACGCTTGTTATACAATTTATATTTTTACTACACCGGTTTGGAATTATTGTTTTTCATTACGTTGAGTCTTAATTATTGTGTTTTTTAGGTTGAGCCCCCAATTATGTGGGAATAGGGTTAAGTTAAGTCCCAGTTGTTGTGTAAGATACACGATGGTTATTAATTATTAAATTCAATAGTTTTATTTGTAATACTTCAATGTATGTTTCTTATAATTAGTTATTTAAAGTAATTGTAGTTAATCTTTTTATTCTTTGATATCGTCGTTATTTATTGATTGATTGACCGTCCGCCTTGCTCTTTCACGTCTTTACTCTTCGCGTCGTCATCGAGAACTCCCTACTCTTCTTCTTATACATTTACGTCGTTGCCAGTCCGTCGACTGTTGCTTAGGCCATCTGACTCGGCGTAGCCAGACCATTCCCACATATATATACTTTATTGGGTCGGGGATGTCTCTTTCTGCTGTTACATACATTTTCGGGTTGAACAAAGTTATAATACCCTTCTACTCTATGAGTATCAGGTATAAAAATTTTTGTGGCTATAAATATTTTTGCGGCCGGCAGCGCTGAATAAGACAACTGAATAACTTGTGTTTATTATCTGATTGTTACAGAATTTTCAGAGACCATCTGCAATAATAACACATTTTATCCCCAAAGTTGGTAGTTCTAGCTCTTATAATAGCTGAAATCTTGATTTTCACACGGACAGACAGACAGACATATCGACTATGCTTTTGATCCTCAGCTAAAATATATATTTTATGTAGTCGGAGATGTCTTATTCTGCCTGTTTCATACATTTTCGGTTTGAACAAAGTTATAACACCCTTCTACTTTATGAGTAGCGGGTATAAAAATATTTGCACATTTAATTTTTGATGCGGGCGGGACTCGAACCCGTAAATGCATAATAGTACTGTTCGTTTTGCAGTCCACAACTTACCCCATTTCACCACCGTACACGCACACACTATTCGGCAAAATGCTGCAAGCAGCGTTGCGAACAGCGTTGCTTACAGCTATGGAAAACGTTACTATCCAATTGTTACCAAATTTTCAGAGATCATCTGGCTAGCTATAGTTATCATATAAGCCAAAAATGAACATTATGCCATGAAAATTGCGCTTGTAATCGGTTTATGGGCGGAAGGGGGCGTGGCCAAAATTCAAAATAAACCTGATCAGCGTGCAATAATAACACATTTTGTCCCCAAAGTTGGTAGTTCTAGCTCTCATAATAGCTGAGATCTAGATTTTCACAAGGACAGTCAGACAGACAAACTGCGTCAGTTATGCATGCAGAGTCGTGGTGACCCATCGCATTTTCGCACCAATGCAACTGGGCTGCTGTATTCTGATTCCAATGTCTGAATAATGTCGTCTCTGAGCCATTCTTCAATCTGATTGTCCACAATGCGTCTCTCGGAGTAGGGCAATCGATGAGGTCGTGAAAATATCAGCGTGTCTTCGTTTAATGTTATGCGCATTTGAATTTGTGTTGTTTTAGTTTGAATCGGTTTATAATTGTTTATCAGGTTAACGACTTTAGTTTTTATTTGTGGACTTGCCCTTTCCTCGATATTTAGTTCAATCTCTCCACTAGTGTCTATTTTCATTAGAAAATTTTCTTTTCAATAACGTCTTTAATCTTTTTAATCGTTATGCATGTTTGCAAAACTGTTCACCAAGAATTAAATCAACGTCTAGAAGCTCTGTGCTTACTACCAAAAATTTACTGATAATTTCTTCGTTGTCTATTATAAAAGATTGTTCAATTTTACCAAAGGGTTTCACTATGTCTTTGTTATTCTTATTTCCGAATCCAATAAGATATACATTAGTTTCGGTAAGTTTAGCATTTAAGTTTTTATAGATTTCCACCGTCATTATATTATGTTTACTTCCCGTATCAATCAGCGCTTTAAATTCATTTTCTTTAATTTTCACAGTCTTACACATCATTGAGTCATAAGCTATCTTACGCATATTTGCAACGATTAAATTGTGTTTTGAACTTTGACATTCCTCAGAAATGTGCCCGAAATTGTTGCACTTGAAACATTTTTTTCCTTTAAGTTTATCGGCGCAGTTATTAGATGTGTGTCCTTTCTCACCACAATTAAAACATTTTACTTCATGATCATTTTTATTTACTGTATTTTCTTTTTCATTGTCAATTTTATTTTTATGGTAACGGCGGTTAGACCAATATTTTTTACGTATAGTTTGGTAGCACTTGAGTTTTTTTTTAAGTTCTTTTAAATTATTTGCATCGTACAAAATTGATTTGTTTACATTTAAATCGTTTATGCCATCAATCACGTATTCCATTAATGAATTATTGTCAATATCACCGCGAGATGATAGTTCTTTCATTATCAAAAAATAGTCTTGTAAACTTTTACCTTTCTTTATTTTACGATCACTCATTTGTTTATGTAATTGAGCACTGCTTGTTGTTGTTTTAAATTCGTTTAACAAGGCTTTTCATAAATTATGCCAGCTTGAAATACCGCGTTCACTAGCTACAAACATTCGTGCCAATCCTTTCAACGATCGTTTGGAAAAAATATATTTTTGTAAATCATCCCATTCCATAACTTGTGCAGTATCTTCAAAGTCTTGCAACCATACCCCAATCGAAAGTGTAAAATCATCGCCACCGAATTTACGAATCGAGTCCTCAATGTCACGAAAGTTTAAAGCGAACCTCGGAGTCGCTAAACTATTTTGTATACCGGCATCACTTTTTTGAGGCATCACTGTAGAGTTCACTCGATCTCCTTTGTTTCTGGCATTCGCTTGTTCCAATTTTGCCGTTTCGCATTGATTGTCACAGCTTACCAAACTTTGCGCGTACTCGTAGTTTTCGCGATTTCATCTTCATCGTCGTTAGCTTTCAAATTAGCGTCCCTCAGCAAATTTCCTTTCTTCAAATTGCAAAAAATATGCAAGGCCACGTTACTTTTATTATGCGGAATGTTTAATAAATGACATATTAACACCAGGTCTGCTTTTGTTAAATTATCGTTTATGTAATCAATTTTTTTAATAAAGTTTTCATTTATTTCGTCATATTCTTTTTATTATTATTGTGTTTTTTAGGTTGAGCCCCCAATTATGTGGGAATAGGGTTAAGTTAAGTCCCAGTTGTTGTGTAAGATACACGATGGTTATTAATTATTAAATTAAATAGTTTTATTCGTAATATTTCAATGTATGTTTCTTATAATTAGTTATTTAAAGTAATTGTAGTTAATCTCCTTATTCTTTGATATAGTCGTTATTTATTGATTGATTGAGCGTCAGCCTTGCTCTTTCACGTCTTTACTCTGCGCGTCGTCATCGAGAACTCCCTGCTATATATACTTTATGGGGTCGGAGATGTCTCCTTCTGCTGTTACATACATTTTCGTTTTGAACAAAGTTATAATATCCTTCTACTCTATGAGTAGCGGGTATACAAATTTTTGCGGCTATAAAAATTTTTGCTGCCGGCAGCGCTGCTTACAGCTATGGAAATCGTTAAGCTGAATAACTTCTGTGTTTATTATCTGATTGTCACAGAATATTCAGATATCATCTGCAATAATAACACATTTTAACCCAAAGTGGGTAGTTCTAGCTCTTATAATAGCTGTAATCTTGATTCTCACACGGACAGACAGATGGACAGACGGACATGGCTATATCGACTATGCTTTTAATCCTGAGTTAAAATATATATATTTTATGGGGTCGGAGATGTCTTCTTCTGCCTGTTTTATACATTTTCGGTTTAAACAAAGTTACAATACCCTTCTACTTTATGAGTAGCGGGTATAAAAATATTCGCACATTTAATTTTTGATGCGGGCGCAACTCGAACCCAGGCAGCGCTGCCAACAGCGTTGCTTACAGCTATGGAAAACGTTATGCTGAATAACTTCTGTGTTTATTATCTGATTGTTACAGAATTTTCAGAGATCATCTGTAATAATAACACATTTTGTCCCCAAAGTTGGTAGTTCTAGCTCTTATAATACCTGAAATCTTGATATTTCACACGGACAGACAGACGGACAGACGGACATGGCTATATCGACTAGGCTTTTGATCCTTAGTTAGAATATATATATATATATTATGGGGTCGAAGATGTCTCCTTCTGCCTGTTACATATATCTTTGGTTTGAACAATTCATAACACCCTTATACTCTATGAGTAGCGGGTATAAAAATTTTTGGGGCTATACAAATTTTTGCTGTTGCCACCGCTGCTTATAGCTACGGAAAACGTAAACAAATTTGCAGAGATCGTCCGGCTAGCTATAGTTATCATATGAACCAAAAATGAACAATATGGCATCTAAATTTCGCTTGTAATCGATTTGCGGGGCGGAAGGGGAGTGGCCAAATCCAAAAAACACTTGATCAGCACGCAATAATAACAGTTTTTATTCCCAAAGTTGGTAGTTCTAGCTATTATAATAGCTGAGATCTAGATTCTTACACGGACAGACAGGCGGACATGGCTAAATCGACTAGGCTGTTGATCCTGAGCTAGAATATATATATTTTATGGGGTCGGATTTGTCTCCTTCTACCTGTTACATACATTTTCGGTAGGAATAAAGTTATAATAACCTTCTAGTTTGATAGTAGCGGGTATAACAATTTTTCACACATTTAATTTTTGATGCGGGCGGGACTCGAACCCGTAAATGCATAATAGTATTGTTCGTTTTGCAGTCCACAACTTAACCCATTTTACCACCGTACACGTGCACACTATTCGGCACAATGCTGCAGGCAGCGCCGCCGACAGCGCTGCAGACAGCTATGGAAAACGTTAACCTGAATTACTTTTGTTTTTATTATCCGATTGGCTATATTGACTCGGCTGTTGATCCTGACCCAGAATGTATACTTTATGGGGTCGGAGATGTCGCCTTCTGCCTGTCACATACATTTTCGGTAGGAATAAATTTATAAGACCCTTCTACTCTATGAGTAGCGGGAATAAAAATTTTTGCAGACAATTAATTTTTGATGGGGGGCGGGACTCGAACCCGTAAATGCACTTATAATCAATTTTTTTCGATTTACAGGAGCGGAATGGGATGTAGACAAAATCTAAAAAAAACTTGATCAGCGTGCAATAATAACACATTTCGTCCCCAAAGTTGGTAGTTCTACCTCTTATAATAGCTGAGATCTAGGTTTTCACACGGACAGACAGACAGACATGGCTATATCGACAGTGCTGTTAATCCTGAGCCAGAATATATACTTTATGGGGTCGGAGATGTTTCCTTCTGCTGTTACATACATTTTCGTTAGGAATAAAGTTATAATAGCCTTCTAGTCTATGAGTAGCGGGTATAAACATTTTTGCAGACATTTAATTTTTGATGGGGCAGGACTCGAACCCGTAAATGCATAATAGTACTGTTCGTTTTGCAGTCTACAACTTAACCCATTTCACCACCGTACACGCACACACTATTCGGCACAATGCTGCAGAAAGCGCTGCCGACAAAGCTGCTTACAGCTATGGAAAACGTTAAGCTGAATAACTTCAGTGTTTATAATCCGATTGTTACCAAATTTTCAAAGATCATCTGGCTAGCTATAGTTCATATAAACCAAAAATGAACAATATGGCATCAAAATTGCGCTTTTATTTATTTAACGTCAACTAGTTCTGGCTAGCTATAGTTCATATAAACCAAAAATGAACAATGTGGCATCAAAATTGCGCTTTTATTTATTTAACGTCAACTAATGGCAATCGACAAAAAATTTTAAAAGATTTAATATTAAATTAAAAAAAATTTGCATATAATTAAGTTAAAATTATCTTTAAGATTAAAAAAAAAATTAAATTAAAAGTGAAGTAAATAGTTACAATTTAAAACAAAAACTTAACGACTAGTCTGGGTGAACAAAAGAATAATTAAAAATGTTATTTATTTAAAATGATCCAACATTTGTTGCAAAAGGATTGGGGAAAACCCAGAAAAACCCAATCAGATCAGAGAGATTGTTAGGTGTTAGTTGTTAGTATTAGGTGTTAGATGTTAGTACGATACATCGACCGGAGGAAGCGTAAAAGAAAATCCAACATTAGATAGTGAGTAAAGATATATAGTTCATGGATAAAAAAAGATAAACGAGGAAAAGAGGAAAATACACTAGTAAGGACTAAAAAAAAGATAAACGAGGAAAAGAGGAAAATACACTAGTAAGGACTAATTTCTACACAGATGAGAAAGAATTAAAGATTTTAAGTCTACAGAATTTGAATTAGCTATGATAAAATATAAGTTGTTATAGTTCGAACATAATGCCCTAAAGGGTTTATGCAAGGCGTAGTTCGACCTACAGTGAGAAAGTGTTAGAGGTAGGAAGTTACGAGAGTTTCTAAAGGGGACAGAGAAGTATATCTGGCTAACCAAGACTTCACTATCAATATCACCTTGAATAAGGTTATTTATAAACAGTACACCAAGCATGGTTCTACGATTTGCTAAAGACGGAAGATTTAATAAGAGAAGTCTACTAGAGTAAGAAGGTAATCTTAAGTTTGCATCCCAATTAAGGCCTCGTAGGGCAAAAATTAAAAAATTCTTTTTGGCGGAAGGGGACGTGGCTAAAATCCAAAATAAACCTAATCAGCAAGCAATAATAACACACTTTGTCACCAAAGTTGATGGTTCTAGCTATTATAATAGCTGATATCTAGATATTCACACGGACAGACAGACATGGCTTTATCGACTCGGCTGTTGATCCTGAGCCAGAATGTATACTTTATGGGGTCGGAGATATCGCCTGCTGCCTGTTACATACATTTTCGGTTTGAATAAAGTTATAATAGCCTTCTACTCTTTGAGTAGCGGGTATAACAATTTTTGCAGTCATTTAATTTTTGATGGGGGCGAGACTCGAACCCGTAAATGCATAATAGTACTGTTCGTTTTGCAGTCTACAACTTAACCCATTTCACCATCGTACACGCACACACTATTCGGCACAATGCTGCAGGAAGCGCAGCCGACAAAGCTGCTTACAGCTATGGAAAACATTAAGCTGAATAATTTCAGTGTTTATAATCCGATTGTTACCAAATTTTCAAAGATCATCTGGCTAGCTATAGTTCATATAAACCAAAAATGAACAATATGGCATCAAAATTGCGCTTGTAATCAATTTTTTTCGATTTACGGGGGCGGAAGGGGGCGGGGCCAAAATCCAAAATAAACTTGATCAGCGTGCAATAATAGCACATTTTGTCACCAAAGTTGGTAGTTCTACCTCTTATAATAGCTGAGATCTAGGTTTTCACACGGACAGACAGACAGACATGGCTATATCGACAGTGCTGTTAATCCTGAGCCAGAATATATACTTTATGGGGTCGGAGATGTTTCCTTCTGCTGTTACATACATTTTCGTTAGGAATAAAGTTATAATAGCCTTCTAGTCTATGAGTAGCGGGTATAAACATTTTTGCAGACATTTAATTTTTGATGGGGCAGGACTCGAACCCGTAAATGCATAATAGTACTGTTCGTTTTGCAGTCTACAACTTAACCCATTTCACCACCGTACACGCACACACTATTCGGCACAATGCTGCAGAAAGCGCTGCCGACAAAGCTGCTTACAGCTATGGAAAACGTTAAGCTGAATAACTTCAGTGTTTATAATCCGATTGTTACCAAATTTTCAAAGATCATCTGGCTAGCTATAGTTCATATAAACCAAAAATGAACAATATGGCATCAAAATTGCGCTTTTATTTATTTAACGTCAACTAGTTCTGGCTAGCTATAGTTCATATAAACCAAAAATGAACAATGTGGCATCAAAATTGCGCTTTTATTTATTTAACGTCAACTAATGGCAATCGACAAAAAATTTTAAAAGATTTAATATTAAATTAAAAAAAATTTGCATATAATTAAGTTAAAATTATCTTTAAGATTAAAAAAAAAATTAAATTAAAAGTGAAGTAAATAGTTACAATTTAAAACAAAAACTTAACGACTAGTCTGGGTGAACAAAAGAATAATTAAAAATGTTATTTATTTAAAATGATCCAACATTTGTTGCAAAAGGATTGGGGAAAACCCAGAAAAACCCAATCAGATCAGAGAGATTGTTAGGTGTTAGTTGTTAGTATTAGGTGTTAGATGTTAGTACGATACATCGACCGGAGGAAGCGTAAAAGAAAATCCAACATTAGATAGTGAGTAAAGATATATAGTTCATGGATAAAAAAAGATAAACGAGGAAAAGAGGAAAATACACTAGTAAGGACTAAAAAAAAGATAAACGAGGAAAAGAGGAAAATACACTAGTAAGGACTAATTTCTCACACAGATGAGAAAGAATTAAAGATTTTAAGTCTACAGAATTTGAATTAGCTATGATAAAATATAAGTTGTTATAGTTCGAACATAATGCCCTAAAGGGTTTATGCAAGGCGTAGTTCGACCTACAGTGAGAAAGTGTTAGAGGTAGGAAGTTACGAGAGTTTCTAAAGGGGACAGAGAAGTATATCTGGCTAACCAAGACTTCACTATCAATATCACCTTGAATAAGGTTATTTATAAACAGTACACCAAGCATGGTTCTACGATTTGCTAAAGACGGAAGATTTAATAAGAGAAGTCTACTAGAGTAAGAAGGTAATCTTAAGTTTGCATCCCAATTAAGGCCTCGTAGGGCAAAAATTAAAAAATTCTTTTTGGCGGAAGGGGACGTGGCTAAAATCCAAAATAAACCTAATCAGCAAGCAATAATAACACACTTTGTCACCAAAGTTGATGGTTCTAGCTATTATAATAGCTGATATCTAGATATTCACACGGACAGACAGACATGGCTTTATCGACTCGGCTGTTGATCCTGAGCCAGAATGTATACTTTATGGGGTCGGAGATATCGCCTGCTGCCTGTTACATACATTTTCGGTTTGAATAAAGTTATAATAGCCTTCTACTCTTTGAGTAGCGGGTATAACAATTTTTGCAGTCATTTAATTTTTGATGGGGGGCGAGACTCGAACCCGTAAATGCATAATAGTACTGTTCGTTTTGCAGTCTACAACTTAACCCATTTCACCATCGTACACGCACACACTATTCGGCACAATGCTGCAGGAAGCGCAGCCGACAAAGCTGCTTACAGCTATGGAAAACATTAAGCTGAATAATTTCAGTGTTTATAATCCGATTGTTACCAAATTTTCAAAGATCATCTGGCTAGCTATAGTTCATATAAACCAAAAATGAACAATATGGCATCAAAATTGCGCTTGTAATCAATTTTTTTCGATTTACGGGGGCGGAAGGGGGCGGGGCCAAAATCCAAAATAAACTTGATCAGCGTGCAATAATAGCACATTTTGTCACCAAAGTTGGTAGTTCTAGCTCTTATAATAGCGGATTCTGGATTTTCACACTGACAGACGGACATGCCTATATCGACTCGGCTGTTGATCTGAGCCAGAATATATATACTTTATGGGGTCGGAGATGTGTCTTTCTGCCTGTTACATACATTTTCGGCTTAAATAAAGTTATAATAACCTTATACAAATTTTTGCACACATTTCATTTTTGATGGGGCGGCATTTGAATCCATAAATGCATAATAGTACTGTGCGTTTTGCAGCCCACAATTTAACCCATTTTACCAAAGTACACGCACACACCATTCGGCACAATGCTGCAGGCAGCGCTGCCGACAAAACTGCTTACAGCTATGGAAATCGTTCGTGTTCGTTTTGCAGTCCACAACTTAACCCATTTCACAACCATACACGCAGACACTATTCGGCACAACGCTGCAGGCAGCGCTGCTTACAAGTAAGAAGTAACAAGTAAGAACGGCTACAGTCAAGTGTTGACTGTATAAGACCATGGATTTTTCCAGGTATGAAAAAAATCTGATTTAGAAAACTGTTATTGCTTAACGTGTTTTTCAAAGAAAAATAATAAACAACACATATTATTGTCAGTTAGACGCCAAGCAGTCCAAGCAGTTGGAAAAAAATACTGCTTGGAAAAAACACTGCTTGCTTGCTTGCAGTGAGCGAAGTGCAAATATATATGAAACGAGCAATAACTTTTATGTTCATTATGCGATCGGAACCAAATTTTTAGTGATCGTTTAGGTGGTGATAGGTATCATACACACCAAAACTGAATATTATGGCTTTATTATTGCGCCTGCCATACGGTTTATCGATTTTCGTGGGCGGAGGTAGGCGCGTCCCAAATTTTAATAAAAATTTTACACAATATGATTCACATAAGTGTTGTCACCAAATTCGGTGGCTCAAGCGTTTTTAGTTTCTAAGATATACGCGTGCAATACGGTTTATCGATTTGCGGGGCGGAAGTAGGCGTGTCCCAAATTTTAATAAAAATTTTACAGCGTATGATTCACATTAGTGTTGTCATCAAATTTGGTGGCTTTAGCCTTTTTAGTTTCTGAGATATAGGCGTTCATACAGAAGGACAGACGGACGGACGGACAGACAGACATGGCTTAATCAACTCGGCTAGTGATTCTGAGTAAGAATATATATACTTTATGGGATCGCAGATGCCTCCTTCTACCTGTTACGCACATTTGGACAAACACAATAGACCATGTATTTTTTTAAAATCCATGGTCTAATAAACCTGATGAGCGTGCAATAATAATACATTTTGCCCCAAAGTTGGTAGTTCTAGCTCTTATAATAGCTGAGATCTAGATATTCACACGGACAGACAGACGGACAGACAGACAGACGGACAGACGGACATGGCTATATCGACTCGGCTGTTAATCCTGACCCAGAATATATATACTGTATGGGGTCGGAAATGTCTCCTTCTGCCTGTTACATACATTTTCGGTTTGAACAAAGTTATAATACCCTTTTACTCTATGAGTAGTGGGTATACAAATTTTTGCACACATTTAATTTGTAATGCGGGCGGGACTCGAACACGTAAATAGTACTGTTCGTTCTGCAGTCCCCAGCTTATCCCATTTCATCATGCAGGCAGCGCTGCTTACAGCTATGGAAAACGTTAAGCTGAATAACTTCTGTGTTTATTATCCAATTGTAACCAAATTTTATCATAGAAACCGAACCTATAGTTATCATAGAAACCGAAAATGAAAAATATGGCATGTAAATTGCGCTTATAATCAATTTTTTTCGATTTACGGGGGCGGAAGGGGGCGTGGCCAAATATCCAAAATAAACCTGATCAGCTTGCAATAATAACACATTTTGTCTCCAAAGATGGTAGTTCTAGCTCTTATAATAGCTGAGATCTAGATATTCACACGGACAGACGGACGGACAGACGGACATGGCTGTATCGTCTAGGCTGTTGATCCTGAGCCAGAGGTCGAAGGTGTCTGTTTCAGCCTGCTACATACATTTTCGGTTTGAATAAAGTTATAATAACCTTCTATTCTATGAGTAGCGGCTATAAACATTTTTGCCCACATTTAATTTTTGATGCGGGCGGGCCTCAAATCCGTAAATGCATAATAGTACTGTTCGTTTTGAAGTCCTCAACTCAACCCATTTTACCACCGTACACACTGCTCGGCACAATGCTGCAGGCAGCACTGCCGGCAGCGCTGCTTACAGCTATGGAAAACGTTAAGCTGAATAACTTCTGTGTATATTATCCAATTGCTACCAAATATTAAAAGATCGTCGGGCTAGCTAAAGTTTTCATAGAAACCGAAAATGAACAATATGTCATTTAAATTGTGCTTGTAATCAATTTTTTTTCTATTGACGGGGGCGGAAGGGGGCGAGGCCAAAAATCCAAAATAAACCTAATCAGCGTGCAATAATAACACATTTTGTCCCCAAAGTTGGTGGTTCTAGCTCTTATAATAGCTGAGATCTAGATATTCACAAGGACAGACGGACTGACAGACGGACATGGCTATATCGTCTAGGATGTTGATCCTGAGCCAGAATATATATACTTTATAGGGTCGGAAATGTCTCTTTCTGCCTGTTACATTCACTTTGTTTTTGAATAAAGTTATTATAAGCTTCTACTCTATGAGTAGCGGGTAGAAAAATTTTTGCACACATTAAATTTTTATACCCGCTACTCATAGAGTAGAAGGGTATTATAACTTTGTTCAAACCGAAAATGTATGTAACAGGCAGAACGAGACACCTCCGACCCCATAAAGTATATATATTCTGGCTCAGGATCAACAGCCGAGTCGATATAGCCATGTCCGTCTGTCTGTCTGTCCGTCTGTCCGTCTGTCTGTCCGTGTGAAAATCTAGATCTCAGCTATTATAAGAGCTAGGACTACCAAATTTGGTAACAATATGTGGTATTATTGCACGCTGATCAAGTTTATTTTGGATTTTGTCCACGTCCCCTTCCGCCCCCGTAAATCGAAAAAATTGATTACAAACGCAATTTTAATGCCATATTGTTCATTTTCGGTTTACATAATAACTATAGCTAGCCAGATGATCTCTGAAAATTTGGTAACAATCGGATAAAAAACACAGAAGGTATTCAGCTTAAAGTTTTCCATAGCTGTAAGCAGCGCTGCTTGCAGCATTGTGCCGAATCGTGTGTGCGTGTACGGTGGTGAAATGGGTTAAGTTGTGGACTGCAAAACAAACAGTACTATTATGCATTTACGGGTTCGAGTCCCGCCCGCATTAAAAATTAAATGTATGCAAAAATGTTTTTTTTTTATTTTAGATTTTGATTTTGCATAAATATTGTAAGTCCATACCCTTTTACGGTCAAAATATGATTGTAGCCGTTTTTTTTGTTCCGCAAATAAATGATGTACGAGCAGCTGGGTAGCGGGTATATTACAGTCGAGCACACTCGAGTGTAGCTTTTTTACATGTTTTATTTTTATTTTTTATTTAATTGTATGTTTAAGTTAAAAGAATAAAAAGCAACAACAACACGCATCATGCATTCAGACTTTGTTTTTGTCGTGCAAGAATTTTCGAATGGTCTCATAATGTAACTTTGGCAAAATTTGCTTAATGGCTTAATGACCGAATGGAGAAGTGGTGGACCTCTTAGGTAATGGGTCCAAGGTTCGATTCCGCCTGCATGCGTGTCATGGTGGGGGAGATCAAGCTTTTCTTATTTTTTGCAAAGAAAAGTTTTTGCCTCCCGTCATGAAACTTTGTATACATGTTTCTTATTGCTGCCCGCTGTAAATAAGTCGGAAAGAGCCGGTACGGACCGATACATCGTATAGATGCCATAGAACCTATCGGTTGTTTTTTTTAACAACATTTATTAAAAGTTAGAGTGCTCTAGAACACTTTCCATTCAAGTATATAAAGAGGTATTAAAAGGGCACATATCGTTTTTTACATGCACTTATTCGATTTATAGTCTTCAACAGGTAGAATTATTATTTTTACTGTTTAAGTGATAAATCTTGGATTTTTTTGGTACCTGAATAAATGTTATACGTTTACAATACTTTTTACTCCTTTTGCCGGCAGCGCTGCTTGCAGCATTGTGCCGAATAGTGTGTGCGTGTACGGTGGTGAAATGGGTTAAGTTGGGGACTGCATAACGAACAGAACTATTATGCATTTATGGGTTCGAGTCCCACCCGCATCAAAAATTAAATGTGTGCAAAAAATTATTTGTTTTATTTTAGATTTTGACTTTGCATAAATATTGTAAGTCCATGGCCTTTCACGGTCAAAATATGATTGTAGCCGTACTTTATTGTTCCGCAAATAATTTTAAGCAGCTTGGTAGCGGGTATATTACAGTCGAGCACACTCGAATGTAGCTTTCTTACTTGTTTTTTATGTGGTCGGGACTGGAACCCGTAAATGCATAATAGTACTGTTCGTTTTGCAGTGCACAACTTAACCAATTTCACCACCGTATCGGCAGCGCTGCTTGCAGCTATGGAAAACATCAAGCTTAATAGCTTCTGTGTTTATTATCCGATTGTTACCAAATTTTCAGAGTTCATCTGGCTTGCTAAAGTCATCATATAAACCGATAAAGAACAATATGGCATCTAAATTGGGTTTGTAATCAATTTTTATACCCGCTACTCATAAAGTAGAAGGGTATTATAACTTTGTTCAAACCGAAAATGTATGTAACAGGCAGAAGGACATACCTCCGACCCCATAAAGTATATATATTCAAATTTTTAGTGATCGTTTAGGTGGTGATAGGTATCATACACACCAAAACTGAATATTATGGCTTTATTATTGCGCCTGCCATACGGTTTATCGATTTTCGTGGGCGGAGGTAGGCGCGTCCCAAATTTTAATAAAAATTTTACAGAATATGATTCACATAAGTGTTGTCACCAAATTCGGTGGCTCAAGCGTTTTTAGTTTCTAAGATATACGCGTGCAATACGGTTTATCGATTTGCGGGGCGGAAGTAGGCGTGTCCCAAATTTTAATAAAAATTTTACAGCGTATGATTCACATTAGTGTTGTCATCAAATTTGGTGGCTTTAGCCTTTTTAGTTTCTGAGATATAGGCGTTCATACAGAACGACAGACGGACGGACGGACAGACAGACATGGCTTAATCAACTCGGCTAGTGATTCTGAGTAAGAATATATATACTTTATGGGATCGCAGATACCTCCTTCTACCTGTTACGCACATTTGGACAAACACAATAGACCATGTATTTTTTTAAAATCCATGGTCTAATAAACCTGATGAGCGTGCAATAATAATACATTTTGCCCCAAAGTTGGTAGTTCTAGCTCTTATAATAGCTGAGATCTAGATATTCACACGGACAGACAGACGGACAGACAGACAGACGGACAGACGGACATGGCTATATCGACTCGGCTGTTAATCCTGACCCAGAATATATATACTGTATGGGGTCGGAAATGTCTCCTTCTGCCTGTTACATACATTTTCGGTTTGAACAAAGTTATAATACCCTTTTACTCTATGAGTAGTGGGTATACAAATTTTTGCACACATTTAATTTGTAATGCGGGCGGGACTCGAACACGTAAATAGTACTGTTCGTTCTGCAGTCCCCAGCTTATCCCATTTCATCATGCAGGCAGCGCTGCTTACAGCTATGGAAAACGTTAAGCTGAATAACTTCTGTGTTTATTATCCAATTGTAACCAAATTTCATCATAGAAACCGAACCTATAGTTATCATAGAAACCGAAAATGAAAAATATGGCATGTAAATTGCGCTTATAATCAATTTTTTTTCGATTTACGGGGGCGTGGCCAAATATCCAAAATAAACCTGATCAGCTTGCAATAATAACACATTTTGTCTCCAAAGATGGTAGTTCTAGCTCTTATAATAGCTGAGATCTAGATATTCACACGGACAGACGGACGGACAGACGGACATGGCTGTATCGTCTAGGCTGTTGATCCTGAGCCAGAGGTCGAAGGTGTCTGTTTCAGCCTGCTACATACATTTTCGGTTTGAATAAAGTTATAATAACCTTCTATTCTATGAGTATCGGCTATAAACATTTTTGCACACATTTAATTTTTGATGCGGGCGGGACTCGAACCCGTAAATGCATAATAGTACTGTTTGTTTTGCAGTCCACAACTTAACCCATTTCACCACCGTACACGCACACACGATTCGGCACAATGCTGCAAGCAGCGCTGCTTACAGCTGTGGAAAACTTTAAGCTGAATAACTTCTGTGTTTTTTATCCGATTGTTACCAAATTTTCAGAGATCATCTGGCTAGCTATAGTTATTATGTAAACCGAAAATGAACAATATGGCATTAAAATTGCGTTTGATCTCTGAAAATTTGGAAACAATCGGATATTAAACACAGAAGTTATTCAGCTTAACGTTTTCCAAAGCTGTGAGCAGCGCTGCCGGCAGCGCAAATTCTTTATTTGTACCGGAAATATTTAGAATGCCTTACAATGCAAATTTTTGGCAGTTGTTGGATTTTAAGAACTTATACTTTAATTTTTGAATATGCATTAATTGGTGGTCGTGCATTTTATTTAACAATTTTTTAATGGCTCACAATGAAATTAGTTAACAAGTGGAGAAGTGACAGTCTCTTAAATCAGCTGTGTGCGATTGTTAGAGCGCAGCTTTTTCTTATATTTTTTTATTTTTATTTTTTATTTAATTGTATTTTTAAGTTATGAGAATAAATAGCAACAACAACACGCATCATGCATTCAGACTTTGTTTTTGTCGTGCAAGAATTTTCGAATGGTCTCATAATGTAACTTTGGCAAAATTTGCGTAATGGCTTAATGACCAAATGGAGAAGTGGTGGACCTCTTAAGTAATGGGTCCAAGGTTCGATTCCGCTTGCATGCGTGTCATGGTGGGGGAGATCGAACTTTTCTTATTTTTTGCAAAGAAAAGTTTTTGCCTCCCTTTTTGAGCTACCTTCATGAAACTTTGTATACATGTTTCTCAGTGCTGCCCGCTGTAAATAAGTCGGAACGAGCCGGTACGGACCGATACATAGCATAGATGCTATAGAACCTATCGATTTATAGTATTCAACAGGTAGAATTATTATTTTTACTGGATTTTTTTTGGTACCTGAATAAAAGTTATACGTTTTCAAAACTCCTTTTTCCGGCAGCGCTGCTTGCAGCATTGAGCCAAATAGTGTGTGCGTGTACGGTGGTGAAATGGGTTAAATTGTGGACTTCAAAACGAACAGTACTATTATCCATTTACGGGTTCGAGTCCCGTCGTATCAAAAATTAAATGTGTGAAAAAATTTTTATACCCGCTACTCGCTATTATGAATTTTTGGGTTCGAGTCCCACCCGCATCAAAAATTATATGTGTTCAAAAAATTATTTTTTTATTTTAGATTTTGACTTTGCATAAATATTGTAAGTCCATGGCCTTTTTACGGTCAAATTTGGATGTACGAGCAGCTGGGTAGCGGGTATATTATAGTCGAGCACACTCAAATGTAGCTTTCTTACTTGTTGCCGATTTACGGGGGCAGATGGGGGCGTGGCCAAAATCCAAAATAAACCTTAATAGCGTGAAATAATAATATATTTTCTCCCCAAAGTTGTTAGTTTTCACAATGACAGACAGACGGACATGGCTATATCGACTCGCCTGTTGATCCTGAACCAGAAAATATATATACTTTATGCGGTCGGAGTTGTCTCCTTCGCCTGTTACAAATATTTTCGGTTTGATTAAAGTTATAATACCCTTCTACCCTACGAGTAGCGGATATAAAACTTTTGCACACAGACAGACAGACGGACAAATGGACATGGCTATATCGACTCGGCTGTTGATCCTGAGGCAGAATGTAGCCACCTCATGGGGTCGGAGATATATTTTTCTGCCTGTTACATACATTTTCGATTTGAATAAAGTTACAACTCTATAAGTAGCGGCTATACAAATTTTTCCACACATTTCATTTTTGATGCAGGCGGGACTCGAACCCGTAAATGCATAATATAACTGTTCGTTTTGCAGTCCTCAACTTAACCCATTTCACCACCGTACACCCCATACACACTATTAGGCATAATGATGCAAGCAGCGCTGCCGACAGCGCTGCTTACAGCTATGGAAAACGTTAAGCTGAATAACCTCTGTCTTTAACATCCGATTGTTACTAAATTTTTAGAAATCATCTGGCTAGCTTTAGTTATCATTTAAATCGAAAATGAAATGATATATGGCATCATAATTGCGTTTGTAATAAATTTTCAAAGATCGTCTGGCTATCTAAAGTTATCATAGAAACCGAAAATGAACAATACGGCATCTAAATTGCGCTTGTAATCAATTTTTTTCGATTTACGGGGGCGGAAGCGGGCATGGCCAAAATCCAAAATTAACTTGATCAGCGTGCAATAATAACACATTTGGTCACCAAAAAAACGTTAAGCTGAATAACTTCTGTGTTTATTATCCGATTGTTACCAAATATTCAGAGATCATCTGGCTAGCTAAAACAATATGGCATCAATATTGCGCTTGTAATCAATTTTTTTCGATTTACAGGGGCGGAAGGAGGCGTGGCCAAAATCCAAAATAAATTTGATCAGCGTGCAATAATAACACATACTGTTACCAAATTTGGTAGTTCTAGCTCTTATAATAGCTGAGATCTAGATTTTCACACGGACAGACAGACGGACAAATGGACATGGCTATATCGACTCGGCTGTTGATCCTGAGGCAGAATGTAGCCACTTAATGGGGTCGGAGATATATTTTTCTGCCTGTTACATACATTTTCGATTTGAATAAAGTTACAACTCTATAAGTAGCGGCTATACAAATTTTTCCACACATTTCATTTTTGATGCAGGCGGGACTCGAACCCGTAAATGCATAATATAACTGTTCGTTTTGCAGTCCACAACTTAACCCATTTCACCACCGTACACCCCATACACACTATTAGGCATAATGATGCAAGCAGCGCTGCCGACAGCGCTGCTTACAGCTATGGAAAACGTTAAGCTGAATAACTTCTGTCTTTAACATCCGATTGATACCAAATTTTTAGAAATCATCTGGCTAGCTTTAGTTATCATTTAAATGGAAAATGAAATGATATATGGCATCAAAATTGCGCTTGTAATAAATTTTCAAAGATCGTCTGGCTATCTAAAGTTATCATAGAAACCGAAAATGAATAATACGGCATCTAAATTGCGCTTGTAATCAATTTTTTTCGATTTACGGGGGCGGAAGCGGGCGTGGCCAAAATCCAAAATTAACTTGATCAGCGAAGTTATCATATAAACCGAAAATGAATCAAAAATGCGCTTGTCATCGATTTACGGAAGGTAGCGCGGCCAAAATCAAAAACAAGTAAGAAAGCTACAGTCGAGTGTGCTCAACTGTAATATACCCGCTACCCAGCTGCTTGTACATAATTTATTTGCGGAACAAAAAAACGGCTACAATCATATTTTGACCGTAAAAAGCTATGGACTTATAATATTTATACAAAGTCAAAATATAAAATAAAAAAAAAAAAACATTTTTGCACACATTTAATTTTTGATGCGGGCGGGACTCGAACCCGTAAATGCATAATAGTACTGTTCGTTTTGCAGTCCACAACTTAACCCATTTCACCACAGTACACGGACACACGATTCGGCACAATGCTACAACCAGCGCTGCCGGCAGCGCTGCTTACAGCTATGGAAAACGTTAAGCTGAATAACTTCTGTGTTTATTATTCGATTGTTACCAAGTTTTCAGAGATCATCTGGCTAGCTATAGTTATCACGTAAACCGAAAATGAACAATATGGCATCAAAATTGCACTTGTTATCAATGTTTTTTCGATTTGCGGGGGCGGAAGGGGGCGTGGCAAAAATCCAAAATAAACTTGATCAGCGTGCAATAATAACACACACTATCGCCAAATTTGGTTGTCCTAGCTTTTATAATAGCTGAGATCTAGATTTTCACACGGACAGACAGACGGACATGGCTATATCGACTCGGCTGATGATCCTGAGCCAGAATATATATACTTTATGGGGTCGGAGGTGTCTCCTTCTGCCTGTTACATACATTTTCGGTTTGAACAAAGTTATAATACCCTTCTACTCTATAAGTAGCGGGTATAATAAACTTGATCAGCGTGCAATAATAACACATTTTGTTACCAAATTTGGTATTTCTAGCTCTTATAAAAGCTGAGATCTAGATTTTCAAACGGACAGACAGACGGACGGACGGACATGGCTATATCGACTCGGCTGTTGATCCTGAGCTAGAATATATACACTTTATGTGGTCGAAGATGTCTACTTCTGCCTGTTACAAACATTTTCGGTTTGAACAAAGTTATAATACCCTTCAACTTTATGAGTAGCGGCTATAAAAATTTTTGCACACTTTTAATTTTTGATGCGAGCGGAACATGAATCCGTAAATTTTGCAGTCCATTTCACCACCGTACACGCACACACTATTTGGCACACTATTCTATCGGCAGCGCTGCTTACAGCTATGGAAAACGTTAAGCTGAATAACTTCTGTGTTAATTATCGGATTGTTACCAAATTTTAAGAGATCATCTGGCTAGCTATATTTATCATATAAACCAAAAATGACCATATACTTGATCAAAATAAACTTGATCAGCGTGCAATAATAACATTTTGTTACCAAATTTGGTATTTCTAGCTCTTATAATAGCTGAGATCTAGATTTTCACACGCACAGACGGATGTGGCTATATCGACTTGGCTGTTGATCCTGATCCAGAATATATATACTTTATGTGGTCGAAGATGTCTCCTTCTGCCTGTTACATACATTTTCGGTTTAAACAAAGTAGTAATACCATTCTACTCTACGAGTAGCGGGTATAATAATTTTTGCACACATTTAATTTTTGATGCGGGCGGGACTCGAACCCGTATATGCATAATATTACTGTTCGTTTTGCTGTCCACAACTTAACCCATTTCACCGCCGTACACGCACACACTGTTCGGCACAATGCTGCCGGCAGCGCTTTTTACAGCTATGGAAAACGTTAAGCTGAATAACTTCTGTGTTAATTATCCAATCGTTACCAAATTTTCAAAGATCGTCTGGATAGCTAAAGTTATCATAGAAACCGAAAATGAACAATATGGCAACTAAATTGCGCTTGTAATCAATTTTTTTCGATTTACGGGGGCGGAAGGGGGCGTGGCCAAAATCCAGAATAAACTTGATCAGCGTGCAATAATAACACATTTTGGCTCCAAAGTTGGTGGTTCAAGCTCTTATAAAAGCTGAGATCTAGATTTTCACAAGGACAGACAGACGGACAGACGGACATGGATATATCGACTCAGCTGTTGATCCTGAGCCAGATTGTATATACTTTATGGGGTCGGAGATGTATCCTTCTGCCTGTTACATACATTTTCGGTTTGAATAAAGTTACAACTCTATAAGTTGCGGCTATACAAATTTTTGCACAAATTTAATTTTTGGTGCGGGCGGGACTCGAACCCGTAAATGCATAATAGTACAGTTCGCTTTGCAGTCCATAAATTAACCCATTTCACCACCGTACACACTATCGGCACAATGCTGCAGGCGGCGCTGCCGACACCGCTGCTTACAGCTATGGGAAACGTTAAGCTGAATAATTTCTGTGTTTAGCATCCGATTGTTACCAAATTTGCAGATATCATCTGTCTAGCTATAGTTATCATATAAGCCGCAAATAAACAATATGGCATCAAAATTGCGCTTGTAATCAATTTTTTTCGATTTACGGGGGCGGAAGCGGACGTGGCCAAAATCCAAAATTAACTAGATCAGCGTGCAATAATAACACATTTTGTCACCAAAGATGGTGACAGCCGGACAGACGGACATGGCTATATCGACTCGGCTGTTGATCCTGAGGCAGAATATATATACTTTATGACGTCGGAGATGTCTGATTCTGCCTGTTACATACATTTTCGGTTTGAACAAAGTTGCCCAAAAAGTAATTGCGGATTTTTTAAAAGAAAGTAAATGCATTTTTAATAAAACTTAGAATGAACTTTAATCAAATATATAATTGCCATTTTGTTCGATAACCTTTTGCCATCTTCCTGGCAAATTTAGTATTCCACGCTCATAGAACTTCTGGCCTTTATCTGCAAAAAACTGAACCAAGTGCGATTTTATAGCCTGATCATTGCCGAAAGTTTTACCATTTAAGGAGTTCTGCAAATATCGAAATAAATGGTAGTCTGATGGTGCAAGGTCAGGGCTATATGGTGGATGCATCAAAAGTTCCCAGCCAAGCTCACTCAGTTTTTGGCGAGTGACCAAAGATGTGTGCGGTCTAGCGTTGTCCTGGTGGAGTATGACACCTTTACGATTGACCAATTCTGGTCGCTTCTCCTTGATGGGTGTATTCAATTTGTCCAATTAATGACAGTAAACATCCGAATTAATCGTTTGGTTCCTTGGAAGCAGCTCAAAATATACGACACCCTTCCAATCCCACCAAACAGACAACATAACCTTCTTTTGGTGGATATCAGCCTTTGAAGTGGTTTAAGCTGGTTCACCATGCTTGGACCATGATCGTTTTCGACTAACGTTGTTGGAAACAATCCATTTTTCATCTCCAGTTATGATTCGTTTTAAAAACGGATCGAATTCATTGCGTTTAAGGTGCATATCACAAGCGATGATTCGGTGTGTTAAATGAATTTCTTTCAAAACATATGGTACCCAAATATAAAGCTTTTTCACCAGTCCAAGAGTTTTTATGAGATAATGAACAGTTGATTTTGGTATATTTAACTTCTCTCCTATCTCACGCTCAGTTACATGACGATCCAATTCGATTAATGCTTTCATTCACCATCATCAACATCATTTGGCCGACCTGAACATGGCTCATCTTTAAGTGAAAATTCTCCAGAACGGAATTTGCGAAACCAATTTTGACACTGTCTTCCTTTTAAGGATTCATCACCATACACATCTCGTAACTCTTTAGCAACCTGCTCCGCGTTTTTTCCTTTACGGCAATAATAAAGTAAAATATGACGAAAATGCTCCTTTGTGGGCTCCATATTAAAATTGACGCCAAACAAACAAATGTAAACAATATTTCACGCACTTTTTTTGTAAAGCAAAACAGAAGAAAGAATACAATTACAGACTCACAAGCCGTTGAAAAAATTTGTCAACGCCGACTATATGAAAAATCCGCAATTACTTTTTGGACAACCCAATATAACACCCTTCTACTCTATGAGTAGCGGGTATATAAATTTTTGCACACATTAATTTTTAATGCTGGCGGGACTCGAACCCGTAAATAGTACTGTTCGTTTTGCAGTCCCCAACTTAACCCATTTCACCACCGTACATGCACACACTATTAGGGATAATGCTGCAGGCAGCGCTGCCGACAGCGCTGCTTACAGCTATGGAAAATGTTAAGCTGAATAACTTCTGTCTTTATTATCCGAATGTTACCAAATTTTTAGAGATCATCTGGCTAGCTTAAGTTATCATTTAAATCGAAAATGAAATGAAATATGGCATCAAAATTGCGCTTTTAATAAATTTTCATAGATCGTCTGGCTAGCTAAAGTTATCATAGAAACCGAAAATGAACAATATGGCATCTAAATTGCGCTTGTAATAATTTTTTTTCGATTTACGGGGGCGGAAGCGGACGTGGCCAAAATCCAAAATTAACTTGATCAGCGTGCAATATTAACACATTTTGTCACCAAAGTTGGTGACAGCCGTTCAGACGGACATGGCTATATCGACTCGGCTGTTGATCCTTATCCAGAATATGTATATTTATTTTATGGGGTCAGAGATGTCTCATTCCGCCTGTTAAATACATTTTCGGTTTAAACAAAGTTATAATACCCTTCTACTCTATGAGAAGCGGGTATAAAAATTTTTGTACACATTTAATTTTTGATGCGTGCGGGACTCGAACCCGTAAATGAATAATATTACTGTTCATTTTTCAGTCCCCAGCTTAACCCATTTCACCACCGTACACGCACACATTATTCGACACAATCCTGCAGGCAGCGCAATCGGCAGCGCTACTTACAGCTATGGAAAACGTTAAGCTGAATTACTTCTGTGAATATTATCCGTTTGTTACCAAATTTGCAGAGATCATCTGGCTAGCTATAGTTATCATATAAACCGAAAATGAACAATATGACATCAAAATTGCGCTTGTAATCGATTAACGGGGGCGGAAGGGGGCGTGGCCAAAATCAAAAATAAACTTGATCAGCTTGCAATAATAACACATTTTGTTACCAAATTGGGTACTAGCTCTTATACTTGCTGATATCTAGATTTTCACACGGACAGACAGACGAACGGACGGACATGGCTATATCGACTCGGCTGTTGATCCTGAGCCAGAATATATATACTTTATGGGGTCGGAGATGTATCCTTCTGCCTGTTACATACATTTTCGGTTTGAATAAAGTTACAACTCTATAAGTAGCGGCTATACAAATTTTGGCACAAATTTAATTTTTGGTGCGTAAATGCATAATAGTACAGTTCGTTTTGCAGTCCATAACTTAACCCATTTCACCAGCGTACACACTATCGGCACAATGCTGCAGGCAGCGCTGCCGACAGCGCCGCTTACAGCTATTGGAAACGTTAAGCTGAATAATTTCTGTGTTTAGTATCCGATTGTTACCAAATTTGCAGATATCATCTGCAAATAAGCCGAAAATAAACAATAAGGCATCAAAATTGCGCTTGTAATCAATTTTTTCCGATTTACGGGGGCGGAAGGAGGCGTGGCCAAAATCAAAATAAACTTGATCAGCGTGCAATAATAATACATTTTGTCACCAAATTTGGTAGTTCTAACTCTAATAATAGCGGAGATCTAGATATTCACATGGACCGACAGACACACATGGCTATATCGACTCGGCTGTTGATCCTGAGGCAGAATATATATACTTTATGACGTCGGAGATGTCTGATTCTGCCTGTTACATACATTTTCGGTTTGAACAAAGTTGCCCAAAAAGTAATTGCGGATTTTTTAAAAGAAAGTAAATGCATTTTTAATAAAACTTAGAATGAACTTTAATCAAATATATAATTGCCATTTTGTTCGATAACCTTTTGCCATCTTCCTGCCAAATTTAGTATTCCACACTCATAGAACTTCTGGCCTTTATCTGCAAAAAACTGAACCAAGTGCGATTTTATAGCCTGATCATTGCCGAAAGTTTTACCATTTAAGGAGTTCTGCAAAGATCGAAATCAATGGTAGTCTGACGACAGCGCTGCTTACAGCTATGGAAAACGTTAAGCTGAATAACTTCTGTCTTTATTATCCGAATGTTACCAAATTTTTAGAGATCATCTGGCTAGCTTAAGTTATCATTTAAATCGAAAATGAAATGAAATATGGCATCAAAATTGCGCTTTTAATAAATTTTCATAGATCGTCTGGCTAGCTAAAGTTATCATAGAAACCGAAAATGAACAATATGGCATCTAAATTGCGCTTGTAATAAATTTTTTTCGATTTACGGGGGCGGAAGCGGACGTGGCCAAAATCCAAAATTAACTTGATCAGCGTGCAATATTAACACATTTTGTCACCAAAGTTGGTGACAGCCGTTCAGACGGACATGGCTATATCGACTCGGCTGTTGATCCTTATCCAGAATATGTATATTTATTTTATGGGGTCAGAGATGTCTCATTCCGCCTGTTAAATACATTTTCGGTTTAAACAAAGTTATAATACCCTTCTACTCTATGAGTAGCGGGTATAAAAATTTTTGTACACATTTAATTTTTGATGCGTGCGGGACTCGAGCCCGTAAATGCATAATAGTACTGTTTATTTTGCAGTCCACAACTTAACCCATTTCACCACCGTACACGCACACATTATTCGACACAATGCTGCAGGCAGCGCAATCGGCAGCGCTGCTTACAGCTTTGGAAAACGTTAAGCTGAATTACCTCTGTGATTATCATACCAAATTTTTAGAGATCATCTGGCTAGCTTAAGTTATCATTTTAATCGAAAATGAAATGAAATATGGCTTCAAAATTGCGCTTTTAATAAATTTTCATAGATCATCCATCTGGCTAGCTATATTTATCATATAAACCGAAAATGAATAATATGGCATCAAAATTGCGCTTGTAATCGATTTTCGGGGCGGAGGGTGGCGCGGCCAAAATCAAAAATAAACTTGATCAGCGTGCAATAATAACACATTTTGTTACCAAATTTGGTAGTACTACTAGCTCTTATACTTGCTGAGATTTAGATTTTCACACGGACAGTCAGACGGACGGACGGACATGGCTATATCGACTCGACTGTTGATCCTGAGCCAGAATATATACACTTTATGTGGTCGAAGATGTCTACTTCTGCCTGTTACAAACATTTTCGGTTTGAATAACTTTATCAACTTTATGAGTAGCGGCTATAAAAATTTTTGCACACTTTTAATTTTTGATGCGAGCGGAACATGAATCCGTAAATTTTGCAGTCCATTTCACCACCGTACACGCACACACTATTTGGCACACTATTCTATCGGCAGCGCTGCTTACAGCTATGGAAAACGTTAAGCTGAATAACTTCTGTGTTAATTATCGGATTGTTACCAAATTTTAAGAGATCATCTGGCTAGCTATATTTATCATATAAACCAAAAATGACCATATACTTGATCAAAATAAACTTGATCAGCGTGCAATATTAACATTTTGTTACCAAATTTGGTATTTCTAGCTCTTATAATAGCTGAGATCTAGATTTTCACACGCACAGACGGATGTGGCTATATCGACTTGGCTGTTGATCCTGATCCAGAATATATATACTTTATGTGGTCGAAGATGTCTCCTTCTGCCTGTTACATACATTTTCGGTTTAAGCAATGTTATAATACCCTTCTACTCCATGAGTAGCGGGTATAATAAGTTTTGCACACATTTAATTTTTAATGCGGGCGGGACTCGAACCCGTAAGTGCATAATAGTACTGTTCGTTTTGCAGTCCCCAACTTAACCCATTTCACCACCGTACATGCATACACTATTAGGCATAATGCTGCAGGCAGCGCTCCCGACAGCATCAAAATTGCGCTTGTGATCGATTTAGGGGGGCGGAAGGTGGCGCAGCCAAAATCAAAAATAAACCTAATCAGCGTGCAATAATAACACATTTTGTTACCAAATTTGGTAGTTCTAGCTCGTACACTAGCTGACATCTAGATTTTCAAACGGACAGACAGACGGACGGACGGACATGGCAATATCGACTCGGCTGTTGGTCCTGAGCTAGAATATATATACTTTATGTGGTCGAAGATGTCTCCTTCTGCCTGTTACATACATTTTCGGTTTAAACAAAGTTATAATACCATTCTACTCTACGAGTAGCGGGTATAATAATTTTTGCACACATTTAATTTTTGATGCGGGCGGGACTCAAACCCGTAAATGCAAAATATTACTGTTCGTTTTGCAGTCCACAACTTAACCCATTTCACCTCCGTACACGCACACACTGTTCGGGACAATGCTGCCGGCAGCGCTGCTTACAGCTATGGAAAACGTTAAGCTGAAAAACTTCTGTGTTTATTATCCAATTGTTACCAAATTTTCAAAGATCGTCTGGATAGCTAAAGTTATCATACAAACCGAAAATGAACAATATGGCAGCTAAATTGCGCTTGTAATCAATTTTTTTCGATTTACGGGGGGGGAAGGGGGCGTGGCCAAAATCCAAAATAAACTTGATCAGCGTCCAATAATAACACATTTTGTCACCAAAGTTGATAGTTCTAGCTCTTATAATAGCTGAGATCTAGATTTTCACACGGACAGAAAGCCGGACAGACGGACATGGCTATATCGACTCGGCTGTTGATCCTGAGCAAGAATATATATATATATATATACATATATGTATTTTATGGGTTCAGAGATGTCTTCTTCCGCCTGTTACATACATCTTCGGTTTGAATAAAGTTATAAAAACCTTCTACTGTATGAGTAGCGGGTATAAACATTTTTGACTTACAGTCCATAGCCTTTTACGGTCAAAATATGATTATAGCTGTTTTTGTTGTTCCGCAAATAAATGATGAGCGAGCAGTTCGGTAGCGGGTATGTTACAGTCGAGCACACTCGACTGTAGCTCTCTTACTTGTTTTTAATGCGGGCGGGACTCGAGCCCGTAAATGCATAATAGTACTGTTCGTTTTGCAGTCCACAACTTAACTTATTTCACTACCCTACACACTATTCGGCACAATGCTGCAGACAGCGCAATCAGTAATAACACATTTTGTTACCAAATTTGGTAGTACTACTTGCTCTTATACTTGCTCAAATCTAGATTTTCACACGGACAGACAGACGGACATGGCTATATCAACTCGACTGTTGATCCTGAACCAGAATATATACACTTTATTGGGTCAGAGATGTCTCCTTCTGCCTGTTATATAGATTTTCGGTTTGAATTAAGTTATAATACCCTTCAACTCAATGAGTAGCGGGTATAAAAATTTTTGCACAAAATTAATTTTTGATGCGGACGGGGCTCGAACCCGTAAATGAATAAAAGTACTGTTCGTTTTGCAGTCCACAACTGAACCCATTTCACTACCGTACACGCACACACTATTCGGCACAATGCTGCAGGTAGCGCTGCCGACAGCGCTGCTTCTTAATAACTTCTGTTAATAACTTCTGTGTTAATTATCCGAAACTAAACAATATGGCATCAAAATTGCGCTTGTATTCAATTTTTTCCAATTTACGGGGGCGGAAGGGGGCGTGGCCAAAATCAAAAACAAGTAAGAAGGCTACAATCGAGTGTGCTCGACTGTAATATACCCGCTACCCAGCTGGTCGTACATCATTTATTTGCGGAACAAAAAAAAAAACGGCTACAATCATATTTTGACCGTAAAAAGCTATGGACTTACAATATTTATGCAAAGTCAAAATCTAAAATAAAAAAAAAAAACATTTTTGCACACATTTAATTTTTGATGCGGGCGAAACTCGAACCCTTAAATGCATAATAGTACTGTTCTTTTGCAGTCCCCAACTTAACCCATTTCACCACCGTACACGTACACACTATTCGGCACAATGCTGCAAGCAGCGCTACCGACAGCGCTGCTTACAGCTATGGAAAACGTTAAGCTGAATAACTTCTGTGTTTATTTATTATGTTATTGTGTCCAAATTTTCAGAGATCATCTGACTATCTAAAATTATCATAGAAACCGAAAATAAACAGTATGGCGTCTAAATTGCTCTTGTTATCATTTTTTTTCGATTTAAGGAGGCGGAAGGGGGCGTGGCCAAAATCTAAAATAAACTTGATCAGCGTGCAATAATAAATAATGTCCCCAAAGTCGGTAGTTCTAGCTCTTATAATAGCTGAGAAAATGTGTGCAAAAATTTTTATACCCGCTACTCATAGATTAGAAGGGCAGTATAACTTTGTTCAAACCGAAAATATATGTAACAGGCAGAAGGAGACACCTCCGACCCCATAAAGTATTGTAGTATGCATACATATTGAATATCTACTGTACCAAGAGTACATAACGAATACAACATACTGTAACACTTTGTTGCAGTGTTTACATAAACAGAGCCCAAATGGGCTTAATAAGATATATATATATATAATATATAAGATATACATAACCGTCTCTCTGCCGTCCAACTGTGGTCCGCGCAGCAATGAGACTTAGGCTTACTTAGAACCTAAGGCAAAAAACCTCAGTTACCACTGATCGTTGGGCGCGGCACCATGGCCGCTCCCGAATAACCAACACAATTTAAATTGCAAATATACGTATACGTACATCTAATGATAGTCTTCTTTAATTTAATACTGGACTGATCTTGTGATTACATGTCGACCGTGCAGAAGCAAAAATCTGCAACAACAGCAACAACATTAACATTAAAGTTACAAAACCACCATCCCCAAAGCCGTTGCCAAGACGAAAGGACAATTGCCCAGCTGACTGCCCTGGATCTCAGTTTGATGCTGCATGCAAATCAACATGCATGAATTAAAGACCAGCGCGAAGACCAGCGCCGGCACCGCCTGAGCTCATAGGCCCCGGACATCAGTAGTAGTGAAGACAACAGCGAGAGGGGCACCCTGCCACTTTCGCCTTCGAAGGAGCGCCAGCGTAGTCAGGCCGGCCGTAGTCAGACGACCAGCTGACGCGGATGACATCAGTACATCCAGCAATGTAGAAGCAGCAACAACAGCAGCCAGCAGCAGCACCGGAACCGACAGCGCTTCCAAGAGCGCAATTTTTAATCTCAATAGCACTGTGTTGCAAAATTTTTAAAAATTTGCACTACGATACATACGAGGGTCGTTTGATAAGTCCGTGACTTTTTGAATAAAATATATTTTTTTCGTCAAAGAAGCGTTTTGTTTCTCAACATAATCTCCTTTTAGCTCTATACATTTAGTCCAGCGTTTTTCCAATTTTTTATTCCTTCCAAATAATAGGTTTTCTCAAGGCCCTCAAAATAGTCGTTTGTTTCTGTGATGACCTCTTCATTTGACCCGAATCTCTTACCGCCGAGCCATTTCTTCATGTTTGGAAACAAAAAATAGTCACAGGGGCTAAATCTGGAGAATATGCTGGATGGGGTAGCAGTTCGTAGCCCAATTTATGAAATTTTGCCATGCTGACTACACACGTGTGCACCCGTGCATTGTCCTGATGGAACAGCACTTTTTTTTTCGCCAAATGCGGTCGTTTCTGCTTCAAATCAATATCGAATCTGTCCAAAAGCTCTGAATAATATTCGCCGGTGATCGTTTTACCCTTTTCAAGGTAATCGATGTGAATGATACCTTGTGCATCCCAAAAAACTGTGGCCATGACCTTGTTGGCCGACAGACCCACCTTGGCCTTCTTTGGTGCACGTTCACCCGGAGAAACCCACTGTCTTGATTGTTCTTTGGTCTCTGGTGTGGTGTGGTGGATCCATGTTTCGTCTACGGTAACGAAACGGCGCAAAAATTCGTTTGGATTGCGGTTGAACATCGCCAAACACTCCTTTGAAATGGTCACACGGTTGCGCTTATGGTCGTGTGTGAGCAATCGCGGCACCCATCGCGCGGAAAGCTTTTTCATGTCCAAATATTCATGTAAAATGTGATGTACCCGTGCAGTTGAGATGCCTACAGCCTCAGCTACCTCACGCACTTTCATTCTCCGATCATCCAATATCATTCCATGGATTTTGTCGACGATTTCTGGCATGACGACCTCTTTTGGGCGACCTGAACGTTCGGCATCACTTGTACTGGTACGACCACAACGGAACTCAGTAAACCATTTCTTAACCATTGAAATTGATGGTGCAGAGTCCCCATAATATTTATCAAGTCTTTCCTTGGTTTCGGTGATGGATTTTTTACGCAAAAAATAATGCTTAATTAGCACACGAAATTCACTTTTTTCCATTTTCGTTAAAATTCACGAGATCGTCTGCTTTCAATGCCTATAAAACGCAAACCAAAAAACGCAGCTTTCTCAAAATTTTACAGTCAGCTGTTAATCGATAACTGCTGACAGGAGCAGTGTTGTATTTAGAGCAGGTGCGCGGCAAATACAAAAAGTCACGGTCTTATCAAAAGACCCTCGTATTTATACCCGCTACTCATAGAGTAGAAGGGTATTATAACTTTGTTCAAACCGAAAATGTATGTAACAGGCAGAACGAGACACCTCCGACCCCATAAAGTATATATATTCTGGCTCAGGGTCAACAGCCGAGTCGATATAGCCATGTCCGTCTGTCCGTCTGTCTGTCTGTCCGTCTGTCCGTCTGTCTGTCCGTGTGAAAATCTAGATCTCAGCTATTATAAGAGCTAGGACTACCAAATTTGGTAGCAATATGTGGTATTATTGCACGCTGATCAAGTTTATTTTGGATTTTGTCCACGCCCCCTTCCGCCCCCGTAAATCGAAAAAAATTGATTACAAACGCAATTTTAATAACATATTGTTCATTTTCGGTTTACATAATAACAATAGCTAGCCAGATGATCTCTGAAAATTTGGTAACAATCGGATAAAAAACACAGAAGTTATTCAGCTTAAAGTTTTCCATAGCTGTAAGCAGCGCTGCTTGCAGAATTGTGCCGAATCGTGTGTGCGTGTACGGTGGTGAAATGGGTTAAGTTGTGGACTGCAAAACAAACAGTACTATTATGCATTTACGGGTTCGAGTCCCGCCCGCATTAAAAATTAAATGTATGCAAAAATGTTTTTTTTTTTTATTTTAGATTTCGACTTTGCATAAATATTGTAAGTCCATAGCCTTTTACGGTCAAAATATGATTGTAGCCGTTTTTTTTGTTCCGCAAATAAATAATGCACGAGCAGCTGGGTAGCGGGTATATTACAGTCGAGCACACTCGAGTGTAGCTTTCTTACATGTTTTATTTTTATTTTTTATTTAATTGTATGTTTAAGTTAAAAGAATAAAAAGCAACAACAACACGCATCATGCATTCAGACTTTGTTTTTGTCGTGCAAGAATTTTCGAATGGTCTCATAATGTAACTTTGGCAAAATTTGCTTAATGGCTTAATGACCGAATGGAGAAGTGGTGGACCTCTTAGGTAATGGGTCCAAGGTTCGATTCCGCCTGCATGCGTGTCATGGTGGGGGAGATCAAGCTTTTCTTATTTTTTGCAAAGAAAAGTTTTTGCCTCCCTTTTTGAGCTACCTTCATGAAACTTTGTATACATGTTTCTTATTGCGGCCCGCTGTAAATAAGTCGGAAAGAGCCGGTACGGACCGATACATCGTATAGATGCCATAGAACCTATCGGTTGTTTTTTTTAACAACATTTATTAAAAGTTAGAGTGCTCTAGAACACTTTCCATTCAAGTATATAAAGAGGTATTAAAAGGGCACATATCGTTTTTTACATGCACGTATTCGATTTATAGTCTTCAACAGGTAGAATTATTATTTTTACTGTTTAAGTGATAAATCTTGGATTTTTTTGGTACCTGAATAAAAGTTATACGTTTACAATACTTTTTACTCCTTTTGCCGGCAGCGCTGCTTGCAGCATTGTGCCGAATAGTGTGTGCGTGTACGGTGGTGAAATGGGTTAAGTTGGGGACTGCATAACGAACAGAACTATTATGCATTTATGGGTTCGAGTCCCACCCGTATCAAAAATTAAATGTGTGCAAAAAATTATTTGTTTTATTTTAGATTTTGACTTTGCATAAATATTGTAAGTCCATGGCCTTTCACGGTCAAAATATGATTGTAGCCGTTCTTTATTGTTCCGCAAATAATTTTAAGCAGCTTGGTAGCGGGTATATTACAGTCGAGCACACTCGAATGTAGCTTTCTTACTTGTTTTTTTTACCTATAAGAAAAAAACAAGTAAGAAAGCTACAGTCGAGTGTGCTCGACTGTAATATACCCGCTACCCAGCTGCTTGTACATAATTTATTTGCGGAACAAAAAAACGGCTACAATCATATTTTGACCGTAAAAGGCTATGGACTTATAATATTTATGCAAAGTCAAAATATAAAATAAAAAAAAAAAAACATTTTTGCACAGATTTAATTTTTGATGCGGGCGGGACTCGAACCCGTAAATGCATAATAGTACTGTTCGTTTTGCAGTCCACAACTTAACCCACTTCACCACCGCGCTGCCGGCAGCGCTGCTTACAGCTATGGAAAACGTTAAGCTGAATAACTTCTGTGTTTATTATCCGATTGTTACCAAATTTTCAGAGATCATTTGGCTAGCTATAGTTATCATGTAAACCGAAAATGAACAATATGGCATTAAAATTGCACTTGTTCAATGTTTTTTCGATTTGCGGGGGCGGAAGGGGGCATGGCCAAAATCCAAAATAAACGTGATCAGCGTGCAATAATAACACATATTGTCACCAAATTTGGTAGTCCTAGCTCTTATAATAGCTGAGATCTAGATTTTCACACGGACAGACAGACGGACAGACGGACATGGCTATATCGACTCGGCTGTTGATCCTGAGCCAGAATATATATACTTTATGGGGTCGGAGGTGTCTCCTTCTGCCTGTTACATACATTTTCGGTTTGAACAAAGTTATAATACCCTTCTACTCTATGAGTAGCGGGTATAATTATAAAATCGAGCGGAAACACTTCTGCCGATGAGCCGTATAGCCTGAAAAGCTATACAAAAACAATAGGTAGGATGAATGTATGTTAAAGTCAATTTTAACAAATGAAATAACAAAAGTAGATTCGATAGAAGACACGAGTAGTCTTAAAATAAACGAAAATAAAAACAAGTAAGAAAGCTACAGTCGAGTGTGCTCGACTGTAATATACCCGCTACCCAGCTGCTTGTACATAATTTATTTGCCGAACAAAAAAACGGCTACAATCATATTTTGACCGTAAAAGGCTATGGACTTATTATATTTATGCGAAGTCAAAATATAAAATAAAAAAAAAAACATTTTGCACACATTTAATTTTTGATGCGGGCGGGACTCGAACCCGTAAATGCATAATAGTACTGTTCGTTTTGCAGTCCACAACTTAACCCATTTCACCACCGTACACGCACACACGATTTGGCACAATGCTGCAAGCAGCGCTGCCGGCAGTGCTGCTTACAGCTATGGAAAACGTTAAGCTGAATAACTTCTGTGTTTATTATCCGATTGTTACCAAATTTTCAGAGATCATCTGGCTAGCAACAGTTATCATGTAAACCGAAAATGAACAATATGGCATCAATGTTTTTTCGATTTGCGGGGGCGGAAGGGGGCGCGGCCAAAATCCAAAATAAACTTGATCAGCGTGCAATAATAACAGATATTGTCACCAAATTTGGTTGTCCTAGCTCTTATAATAGCTGAGATCTAGATTTTCACACGGACAGACAGACGGACAGACGGACATGGCTATATCGACTCGGCTGTTGATCCTGAGCCAGAATATATATACTTTATGGGGTCGGAGGTGTCTCCTTCTGCCTGTTACATACATTTTCGGTTTGAACAAAGTTATAATGCCCTTCTACTCTATGAGTAGCGGGTATAATTATATACCTATTTTCCCCAAAATGGGCCTAGTAGACGTTAAGTCAGTGGACTCCACTGCCAACGTCATAAATAAAGTAGAAACAACTAGTAATGATTAAAATGAATAAACATATTATATTATTATATTATTAATAATAATTGTTGTAATAATGTGCACAAATTTTTTCTATAATTTATACAAATTACACAATAAATGTATAAAAAAAAATATATGAGCCGGGCCAATGACCTGGACAAAATTTAAAATAAAATTTAAAAGCACAAATAACATAATTAAGTAGAGTAAAAATTTCACAACATAATTAAATTTGTAAATTTAAGAAAATTCAATAAATTAAACAAAATGAATTCAAAATAAAATTCAAAAAAAAAATTAGTTAAAGTATGGCTAAACTAAAGACAAGTAGAGAAGAATATGATAGATTTCTGTTTAACCTTTTCTCAAAGAATGAGTACATATCCATAAAATAATGGAATGGAATGAACTTTACAAAGAATTAAATATCATAAAAGTTGACTTTGACAAATCATACAAGTCACTAACACAGAACAGGCCAATCCAAAGAAATACCATTAAAAAACACGTTGAGATATTAGTAAACTGTTTTATTGAAGCACGTATACTAATACATGGCCACAAAGAAAAATTTAATCAAGATCATTGGTCCCAAGTATCAAAACTCTTGACCACACTACGATCTAATTTAATATCAATTAAATTAAAGTTTAAACTAGATATCTCATTACCAACTATACTTAACACTTCTATGACAACTCAAACTGGTGATCAAGCAATAGAGCAAACTGATACTGACCAAATAGAGGCAGAAGAGCTTGAGACAAACTGTAAAATAGAAGAACAGGACTTAAGCAACCTCACTATTCCAGCTGTTTTGATGTCAGATCTAGATAATTCTACAGATTCTAGTACTTCATCAAGTATAATAGAAAGTAAACGAGGCAAAAATATCACAATGGCGCAAACCAATATTGATTTCATTAATTCAGCCACTAAGCTTATGCCAGTTTTTGATGGTAAAACTGAAAACTCACAAAGTTTTATTGATGGACTACAGATATTGGCATTAATAACAGGCGAACGCAAACAATTAGCAGTTTTGATAATAAAATCAAGGCTAAAAGGTGTCGCCAGAAATTTAATCGGAAATGAATCAACTATAACTAAAGTAACTTCCAGATTAACAAGTAAGAAAGCTACAGTCGAGTGTGCTCGACTGTAATATACCCGTTAAGCTGAATAACTTCTGTGTTTATTATCCGATTGTTACCAAATTTTCAGAGATCATTTGGCTGGCTATAGTTATCATGTAAACCGAAAATGAACAATATGGGATCAAAATTCCACTTGTTATCAATGTTTTTTCGATTTGCGGGGGCGGAAGGGGGCGTGGCCAAAATCCAAAATAAACTTGATCAGCGTCCAATAATAACACATACTGTCACCAAATTTGGTAGTCCTAGCTCTTATAATAGCTGAGATCTAGATTTGCACACGGACAGACAGACGGACAGACGGACATGGCTATATCGACTCGGCTGTTGATCCTGAGCCAGAATATATATACTTTACATACATTTTCGGTTTGAACAAAGTTATAATACACTTCTACTCTATGAGTAGCGGGTATAAAAAGCAATGTCAAAAACGAAACTGTAGAAGTATTATCAGCAAAACTGATGAACCTACAGCAACGCAGTAAAACTGCCAACCAGTACACATTAGAGGTTGAGCAGATGACTAAAATGTTAGAAGGTGCATATATAACAGACGGAATACCCCTAGAGTTAGCCAGAAGTTATTCCACCCAGCACGCAGTCAAAGCAATGACTAACAAGTAAGAAACCTACAGTCGAGTATGCTCGACTGTAATATACCCGCTACCCAGCTGCTTGTACATAATTTATTTGCGGAACAAAAAAACGGCTACAATCATATTTTGACCGTAAAAGGCTATGGACTTATAATATTTATGCAAAGTCAAATATAAAATAAAAAAAAAAACATTTTTGCACACATTTAATTTTTGATGCGGGCGGGACTCGAACCCGTAAATGCATAATAGTACTGTTGCTTTTGCAGTCCACAACTTAACCCATTTCACCACCGTACACGCACACACGATTCGGCACAATGCTACAAGCAGCGCTGCCGGCAGCGCTGCTTACAGCTATGGAAAACGTTAAGCTGAATAACTTTTGTGTTTATTATCCGATTATTACCAAATTTTCAGAGATCATCTGGCTAGCTATAGTTATCATGCAAACCGAAAATGAACAATATGGCATCAAAATTGCGCTTGTAATCAATGTTTTTTCGACTTACGGTGGCGGAAGGGGGCGTGGCCAAATCCAAAATAAACTTGATCAGCGTGCAATAATAACACATATTGTCACCAAATTTGGTAGTCCTAGCTCTTATAATAGCTGAGATCTAGATTTTCACACGAACAGACAGACGGACAGACGGACATGGCTATATCAACTCGGCTGTTGATCCTGAGCCAGAATATATATACTTTACATACATTTTCGGTTTGAACAAAGTTATAATACCCTTCTACTCTATGAGTAGCGGGTATAAAAAGCAATGTCAAAAACGAAACTGTAGAAGTATTATCAGCAAAACTGATGAACCTACAGCAACGCAGTAAGACTGCCAACCAGTACACATTAGAGGTTGAGCAGATGACTAAAATGTTAGAAGGTGAATATATAACAGACGGAATACCCCTAGAGTTAGCCAGAAGTTATTCCACCCAGCACGCAGTCAAAGCAATGACTAACAAGTAAGAAACCTACAGTCGAGTATGCTCGACTGTAATATACCCGCTACCCAGCTGCTTGTACATAATTTATTTGCGGAACAAAAAAACGGCTACAATCATATTTTGACCGTAAAAGGCTATGGACTTATAATATTTATGCAAAGTCAAATATAAAATAAAAAAAAAAACATTTTTGCACACATTTAATTTTTGATGCGGGCGGGACTCGAACCCGTAAATGCATAATAGTACTGTTCGTTTTGCAGTCCACAACTTAACCCATTTCACCACCGTACACGCACACACGATTCGGCACAATGCTGCAAGCAGCGCTGCCGGCAGCGCTGCTTACAGCTATGGAAAACGTTAAGCTGAATAACTTTTGTGTTTATTATCCGATTGCCAAATTTTCAGAGATCATCTGGCAAGCTATAGTTATCATGTAAACCGAAAATGAACAATATGGCATCAAAATTGCGCTTGTAATCAATGTTTTTTCGACTTACGGTGGCGGAAGGGGGCGTGGCCAAATCCAAAATAAACTTGATCAGCGTGCAATAATAACACATATTGTCACCAAATTTGGTAGTCCTAGCTCTTATAATAGCTGAGATCTAGTTTTTCACACGGACAGACAGACGGACAGAGGGACATGGCTATATCGACTCGGCTGTTGATCCTGAGCCAGAATATATATACTTTATGGGGTCGGAGGTGTCTCCTTCTGCCTGTTACATACATTTTCGGTTTGAACAAAGTTATAATGCCCTTCTACTCTATGAGTAGCGGGTATAAAAATTGCACAATTCATAAGGTACAACTTATCATGCAAGCTGGAACCTTCAATACCATAAATGAGGCCGTATCCAAATTTGTAAGTTGTTGTACAGAGGCAACCGGACAACCAAACACTGTCCTATTTTACAAAAATAAGCCACAGCGCGGCGAAAACCGCGGACGCGGAAATTATAGTTGTAACTTTCGCAGTTACAATAATAATTACAATAACAGTAATTATAATAACCAATACAATAATGGACGAGGCCAATATAGAGGAAACTCAAGATGCCGTGGGAACTCGAATCGAGGCCACAACTATAATAACACAAGTAACGATAAAGTAACCAATAATACATCGGAAAACTCACAAGCCCCTTTAAATACTCAACAGTAGAAAATGCAAGGATTCATACCGTTAGTCTCAGTCAGAACATCTTTGTATCATTTCACCATGTGGGTACAGGAATTGAACTTGTCATTTTAGTAGACACAGGTGCAGACATTTCAATAGTTAAAGAAAATTCTGATGTCTTTCATGACATACAAGACAATTATATTATAGACATAACAGGAATAAGTCAAGAAGTAACCAAATCAAAAGGGTTAACTTTTATAGAGATACAGACAACTAAGTATATAATCCAACACGATTTTCATATCGTGGATTTACAATTCGCTATTCCTTGTGAAGGCATATTAGGAATCGATTTTATTAAAAAATACAACTGTCAATTAGATTTCAAGCCATCTGAAGATTGGCTTATAATTAGACCTAATAACTTAAAATTTCCAATTTATGTTCCAATAACATACAGTTCTGGCGACTACCTTTTGGTATAAAAATAGTACCTAATTCATTTCAGAGAACGATGACTATAGCATTCTCGGGATTAGAACCTTCACAACCATTTCTTTATATGGATGACTTAATAGTTACAGGTTGTTCCGAAGAACATATGCTTAAAAACTTAACTGTCGTTTTTAAGAAATGTAGGAAACACAATCTAAAGTTACATCCAGAAAAAACTCATTTTCTATGCATGAGGTGACTTTTTTCGGTCACCGACAAAGGAATACTTCCGGATGACAACAAATATGATGTCATTACTAACTACCCTACGCCACACAATGCGGACAGAACTAGACGTTTCATAGCATTTTGCAATTATTTTAGACGTTATATAAAAAATTTCGTCGAATATTCACGGCACATAACAAGGTTATGTAAAACAAGTAAAGAAAGCTACAGTCGTGCGCGCCCGACAGTGAGATACTATTCGCCCAGTTTCGAAACAAATTATCACACAATAAATTCCATTAAAAAACACATATTGCACAAGTTTATCCCCCACCTATTGTTTAAATAAGATCTATTTTTAAATAGCGCCATCTACATGTGAAAACTGCATAGCTTTACACATACGGAAAACGGAAACATTGATTACTTCTGTGTTTCATCCGATTGGATTGTAATTTTGAGAATAGATTTATATTGCAATTATTTATGTTCATACCAAAGCAGAAGCTGTAGCTTCAATACTCCTCCTGATAATCGAAAATTATCGATTTGCATGTGAAATATAGTGTCTCTAGCTTTTGTAATAGCTGAGATCCAGACGTTCAAACGGACAGACGGACAGAGAGACGGACATGGCTCAATCGACTCAGCTAGGGATCCTGAGTCAGAATATATATACTTTGTGGGGTCTGCCACGTCTCCTTCAGCCTGTTACATACATTTGCACAAACTTAGTATACAATTTTCGAGCATTTTCAATGGTGGAATGGTATAAAGAATGTTTCTTTCGAATGGATAGAAGAATGCCAAAACGCATTCGAATATTATAAAACAAAACTCATGGAAACTACTTTTCTACAATACCCTGATTTCAGCAAAGAATTCTGTATAATTACTGATGTAAGTAAGCAAGCGTGCGGAGCGGTTTTAAATCAAAACCATAACGGACTCCAACTTCCCATTGCATACGCATCAAGAGCTTTCAGTAAAGGAGAAAGTAATAAATGTACAACTGAGCAGAAATTAGCTGCAATACACTGGGCAATATTACATTTTAGAGCATATATTTATGGAAAACATTTTACAAACAAAACAGATCACAGACCATTAATATATTTGTGGGACTAGGGTTAAGTTAGGTCCCAGTTGTTGTGTAAGATACACGATGGTTATTAATTATTAAATTAAATAGTTTTATTTGTAAAAATTCAATGTATGTTTCTTATGATTAGTTATTTAAAGTAATTGTAGTTAATCTTTTTATTCTTTGATATCGTCGTTATTTATTGATTGATTGAGCGTCAGCCTTGCTCTTTCACGTCTTTACTCTTCGCGTCGTTATCGAGAACTCTCTGCTCTTCTTCTTATACATTTACGTCGTTGCCAGTCCGTTGACTGTTGCTTAGGCCTTCTGACTCGGCGTTGCCAGATCATTCCCACAACTCGGCCATTCTAAACTGCATTCGCCTCGAATGCGTCGTCGTTCATGCTCATCCAGGGCTTCATATATTCAGCACATGTCGTCGTCTTCTTTGGTCCATCGCTAAATGTTGAATCTTTAATTACGTCATAAGTGTTGTTCGTCTTTACATTGATAATTTTGTACGGGCCTAGGTATTTGGGCTTCAGCTTAAGTCCACCACCTGGCTGTGTACGCTTGATAGCTCTCCTAGCTTGTATGTGTTGGCCGTCTTGCGTCGTAAATTATAGGAATGTTTATTTTCAATCTGCATTTTGATAATTTGTGTTTTGCTTGTCGTCGGATTTCTTCTCGGTTGCCGTCAAAAATCTGGATCATCTCGTCGTGTATTCTTTGTATATCCATATCAGTTTTTGTCCGCATCTTAATACCAATAAGGAGTTCAAACGGCGTCTTTTGGGTGCTTCGACAAAATGTTGAATTTATATTTTGCTAAAACGGGTACAATGATCGCATTGAGTCTCTCCACTTGTCCGTTAACACGTGGTAATCCTGTTGTGACTACGTGATGTTTGATTCCTTCATCTTCGCAGTATTGCTTAAACTCTTCTGAAGTGAAAGCAGCTCCTCGGTCGGAAATTATAAGCGTTGGATTCCCAAAGGAATCTGCGTTCTAAGAATCATCGTAACTTCAATCGCTGCCATCGTCTTTGTAGGATACAACCAACAGAACTTGGTAAATCCAAATATTATGGCAAGTATGTGCTTATACTGTTTGTGTGTAGATTCCAAAGGTCCAAGAAAGTCTATATGATACGTCTGAAGTGGCTGCTTGTTTTTCGGAATTGGATTGAGTTCACCTTCCTTCTTGCCTTGTTTCCTATTAGACACAATAAAGGGTATACAGTGACTAACATGCTTTTGTATTTTTTCGTCAAGTCTGGGAATATAAAAGTCTTAAGTTAACAGCTCTTTTGTTTTTTTTTAACGGAAAAATGTCCTCTTTCATGCGTTTGCTTTATGATTTCGTTTTGCATTCCAAGAGGTACTACAATTAGTTTGTCGTCGTTGACCACTTTGTGCAAAATACCGAATTTTATTAAATATCCGTTGTGTGATGTCTTCTCTGTGAGGATGTCCATAATCGCACGTAATTCGTCATCTTGATTTTTCACATACATACATTTATTTTGCTACGTACGGTGTTGTCCTTTATAATCATGATCGGGTGACGGTTTAAAGCATCGGCGTTACCTATTCGTGTTCCACTCCTGTGTTCAATTTCGTAATTGAATTCCTGTAGCAAGAGGACCCATCGAGCTACTCGTGTAGGTAAGAGATTCTTCTTGTCCAACGTTTTTGCAAAGGCGTTTCAATCTGTTATAAGTTTGAAACGAAAACCTAGAAGATAAACACGAAATGTGCTTAGTGCTTCTACAACTGCAAGAATCTCCAAATGATAACTAGACAGCTTTCTATCAGCTTCGGACGTTTTCTTGCTCATATAATATACAGGGTGCATCAGGTCATCGTCAGGTGATTTTTGTAAAAGGACCGCACCATATCCTTCCATCGAAGCATCTGTATGCAATTCCGTCTCTTGTTGTTGGTGGTAAATCTTTAATACTGGCTTCTTTGTTATAATATCTTTTAACTTTTTGATTGCAAATAAAGCTTTTTTATTCATCTGAAACTTTGCATCTTGTTTTGTAAGATCGGTAAGAGGCTTCGCAATACTTGCAAATCCTGGTATAAATCTTCGGAAATAACCAAGAAGTCCTAGAAAACTCAACAATTCTTTATTATTTCGTGGTTGAATGAAATTAGTAACAGCTTTCGTTTTTTCGTCAGAAAGACTTATTTTTTGGTTTTCCATTATATAGCCAAGAAATTTTATTTTACCTTTTAGGAAATAACTCGTTTTTATGTTTAGCATCAGACCATATACTGCACATCTTTGAATAACTATTTCCAGGTTTCTAATTGCTTCGTCTTCGTCATCATCAATATAAGGTAAAGCTATACCTTAACTTGTCAGATCTCTAAATACTGCACTAACGTGTCGTTGGAAAACGCTCGGAGAGTTGAATAAAACAAACGGAACTCTCTTGATCTCAAACTGGCCATTATGAATTACAAATGAAATGAACTTACGACTGTTCTTTTCTACGCCAACATGAAAAAATCCGTTTTTGAGATCGATTGTGCTAAAAATTTTAGCGTCTTTTAGTCGATCCAGCTGATCTTCGATAAGCGGCAAAGGGAAATGGTCTCGTATAATCAGTTTATTGATGCGTCTGTAATCTATGCAGAGTCGTGGTGATCCATCGCATTTTCGCACCAATACAACTGGGCTGCTGTATTCTGATTCCGATGTCTGAATAATGTCGTCTCCGAGCCATTCTTCAATCTGGCTGTGCACAATGCGTCTCTCGGAATAGGGCAATCGATGAGGTCGTGAAAATATCGGCGTGTCTTCGTTTAATGTTATGCGCATTTGAATTTGTGTTGTTTTAGTTTGAATCGGTTTATAATTTTTTATCAGGTTAAAGACTTTACATTTTATTTGTGGACTTGCCCTTTCATCGATATTTAGTTCAATCTCTACACTAGTGTCTATTTTCATTAGAAAATTTTCTTCTTCAATTTCGTCTTTAATCTTTTTAATCGTTATTTCATTACGCGATATTTTGATTTCCGCATGTTTGCAAAACTGTTCACCAAGAACTAAATCAACGTCTAGAAGCTCTGTGCTTACTACCAAAAAATTACTGATAAATTCTTCGTTGTCTATTATAAAAGATTGTTCAATTTTACCAAAAGGTTTCACTCTGCCTTTGTTATTCTTATTACCGAATCCAATAAGATATACATTAGTTTCGGTAAGTTTAGCATTTAAGTTTTTATAGATTTCCACCGTCATTATATTATGTTTACTTCCCGTATCAATCAGCGCTTTAAATTCATTTTCTTTAATTTTCATAGTCTTACACATCATTGAGTCATCAGCTATCTTACGCATATTTGCAAGGTTTGAATTGTTTTTTGAACTTTGACATTCTTTAGAAATGTGCCCGAAATTGTTGCACTTGAAACATTTTTTTCCTTTAAGTTTATCGGCGCAGTTATTAGATGTGTGTCCTTTCTCACCACAATTAAAACATTTTACTTCATGATCATTTTTATTTATTGTATTTTCTTTTTCATTGTCAATTTTATTTTTATCGTAACGGCGGTTAGACTGATATTTTTTACGTATTATTTCGTAGCACTTGAGTTTTTGTTTAAATTCTTTTAAATTATTTGCATCATACAAAATTGATTTGTGTACACTTAAATCGTTTATGCCATTAATCACGTATTCCATTAATGAATTATTGTCAATATCATCGCGAGATGATAGTTCTTTCATTTTCAAAAAATATTCTTGTAAACTTTCACCTGTCTTTTTTTTACGATCACTCATTTGTTTATGTAATTGAGCACTGCTTGTTGTTGTTTTAAATTCGTTTAACAAGGCTTTTCTTAAATTATGCCAGCTTGAAATACCGCGTTCACTAGCTACAAACATTCGTGCCAATCCTTTCAACGATCTTTTGCAAAAATATATTTTTGTAAATCATCCCATTCCATAACTTGTGCAGTATCTTCAAAGTCTTGTAACCACACCTTAATCGAAAGTGTATCATCACCACCGAATTTACGAATTGAGTCCTCAAAAGTTTAAAGCGAACCTCGGAGTCGCTAAACTATTTTGTATACCGGCATCACTATTTTGTGACATTACTGTAGAGTTCACTCGATCTCGTTTGTTTCTGGCATTCCCATGTTCCAATTTTGCCGTTTCGCATTGATTGTCACAGCTTACCAAACTTTGCGAAACTCGTAGTTTTAGCTTTGATTGTCTTCGTTTTCATCTTCATCGTCGTTAGCATTCAAATTAGCGTCCCTCAGAAATTTCCTTTCTTCAAATTGCAAAAAATATGCAAGGCCACGTTACTTTTATTATGCGGAATGTTTAATAAATGACATATTAACACCAGGTCTGCTTCTGTTAAATTATCGTTTATTTAATCAATTTTTTTAATAAAGTTTTCATTTATTTCGTCATATTCGAATCCTTCAAACTCGCGTAACCGATTATGATTTTGTCTATCACCTTTTTTTTTCAAATATAAATTTATGAAGAAGTTCAATATGCTCCTTTCTTTCTTTCCTCAGCATCTGTTTAATTACGTCGTATTCTGCTAGTCGCGACATGTTTGCTTCTCTTTAACCCTTTATTCTTGAAGCGCTGCAAACGCAATATGATGAAATTATTCTTTAAATTGACGCTTGTTATACAATTTATATTTTTACTTCACCGATTTAGAATTATTGTTTTTCTTTACGTTGAGTGTTAATTATTGTGTTTTTTAGGTTGAGCCCCCAATAATGTGGGACTAGGGTTAAGTTAAGTCCCAGTTGTTGTGTAAGATACACGATGGTTATTAATTATTAAATAAATTAGTTTTATTTGTAATACTTCAATGTATGTTTCTAATAATTAGTTATTTAAAGTAATTGTAGTTAATTTTTTTATTCTTTGATATCGTCGTTATTTATTGATTGATTGAGCGTCAGCCTTGCTCTTTTACGTCTTTACTCTTCGCGTCGTCATCGAGAACTCACCGCTCTTCTTCGTATACATTTAAGTCGTTGCCAGTCAGTCGACTGTTGCTTAGGCCATCTGACTCGGCGTTGCCAGATCGTTCCCACCTATCTATTCTCAATGATCAATGCGAGCACTAAACTGACACGTATGAGGCTAGAATTAGAAGAGTACGATTTCACAGTCGAATATTTAAAGGAAAATGACAATCATGTAGCTCATGCGTTATCACGAAAAACCATTAATGATTTACAAAACATTACAGGAAATATAATGAAAGTTACTACTAGATATTAAAATAGACACAAAATCCGCGGGGATTATAAGATAATAGAATTGCCTTTGCAATCTATAGAGAAAGCTTCTTAGCCCAACGTTTACGAAGTCATAAACAATGACGAAATACGTAAAGTAGTGACCTTGCATGTAAAACATACGCTATGATTATTTAAACAAGGTAGAAAAATTACTCCAAGATACGTTGCTAACGATGTATACGATGTTATATACCAATGGAATCCTAGACTTAGGTAAATTATTTTTAAGCCTTGAAATTCAAGTCGGTATAAACAAAATCAGCCAACTCAAATTTTAATAAAAATTGTACAGCCTATGATTCACATAAGTGTTGTCACCAAACTTGGTGACTCTAGCTTTTTATACCATTCGACCATTGAAAATGGTCAAAAATGGTATACTAAGTTTGTGCAATTATATGTAACAGGGAGAACGAGGCGTGGCAGACCCCACACAGTATATATATTCTGACTCAGGATCACTAGATAAGTCGATTGAGCCATGTCCGTCTGTCTGTCCGTCTGTCCGTTTGAACGTCTAGATCTCAGCTATTACAAAAGCTAGAGACACCATATTTCGCATAAAATACCACAGGTAGTTCGAGTTTATTTTCAGTTTTTGATGCCATGCCCACAGCCCACGCAAATCGATAATTTGCATAATTACAATATTTGCGATATAAATCTACTCCCCAAATTATAATCGAATCGGACGATAAACACAGAAGTAATCTATGTTTCCGTTTTCCGTACTTCCACTGCTTGCGCCTGTGCTGCGCGTCGTGACGTCATCGTCATTTCTTCCTACATTTCTTTAAAACGTCTGTTAAATTTTTAAGAATATGTTCTTCGGAACAACCTGTAACTATTAAGTCATCCATATAAAGAAATGGTTGTGAAGGTTCTAATCCCGAGAATGCTATAGTCATCGTTCTCTGAAATGAATTAGGTGCTATTTTTATACCAAAAGGTAGTCGCGTGAAGCGATATGAGTCATTGCTCGTTGAAAGTGACGTTATATCTCTTGCACTTTTTTCGAATTCAATTTTATGAAATCCTGACATTAAGTCAAGGCATGAAAAGTATTTTGCTCGTCCAAGTTGATCTAAAATATCATCAATTCTTGGGAGTGGAAATTTATCGGACTGTAATTTTTTATTAATATGACGATAGTCAACTACTAATCGCCATTTCTTTTGTTCTGAACCTGGAGATGGTTTTTTGGGGACAAGTAATAATGGGCTATAATGTTCAGACACAGATGGTTCGACAATCCCGTCGGTAATCAATTTTCCGACTTGTATCTGTATTTCGTTCACCTGACTGTGTGGGCTTCTATAATTTTTTATATACACTGGTTCATCATCTTTTAATCTCAATTTTAGTTTATAAAAATTATTTGTGCTTATTGGTTCAGAATCTAATCCGAATATATCATTATACTGAGTGCATAAACTTGAAAGCTGTGATTTGAATTGTGGAGAAAAGTTTTTCTTTAGTTTAGATAATACAGATTTGTTTCTATTGTCTAGGTTAGTTTTGACTACTTCGTAGTTCGAAAGTGATTCATACGCTAATTTATTTGTACTGACTACTTGATCTTTATTTGTTGTATTGAGTAGTCTTATAAAAGTGTTTTTAGATGTTGCTATGGTACTTGCTATGTAAATACCATGCTTAATTTATTGATTTGGAATAAATACACTGTCTGGGATCTTGCTGGCAAAAGTATTGAGTTGTTGCCAGAACTGTATGTTATTGGAACATAAATTGGAAATTTTAAGTTATTAGGTCTAATTATAAGCCAATCTTCAGATGGCTTGAAATCTAATTGACAGATGTATTTTTTAATAAAATCGATTCCTAATATGCCTTCACAAGGAATAGCGAATTGTAAATCCACGATATGAAAATCGTGTTGGATTATATACTTAGTTGTCTGTATCTCTATAAAAGTTAACCCTTTTGATTTGGTTACTTCTTGACTTATTCCTGTTATGTCTATAATATAATTGTCTTGTATGTCATGAAAGACATCAGAATTTTCTTTAACTATTGAAATGTCTGCACCTGTGTCTACTAAAATGACAAGTTCAATTCCTGTAGCCACATGGTGAAATGATACAAATATGTTCTGACTGAGACTAACGGTATGAATCCTTGCATTTTCTACTGTTGAGTATTTAAAGGGGCTTGTGAGTTTTCCGATGTATTATTGGTTACTCTATCGTTACTTGTGTTATTATAGTTGTGGCCTCGATTCGAGTTCCCACGGCATCTTGAGTTTCCTTTATATTGGCCTCGTCCATTATTGTATTGGTTATTATAATTACTGTTATTGTAATTATACCCGCTACTCATAGAGTAGAAGGGTATTATAACTTTGTTCAAACCGAAAATGTATGTAACAGGCAGAAGGAGACACCTCCGACCCCATAAAGTATATATATTCTGGCTCAGGATCAACAGCCGAGTCGATATAGCCATGTCCGTCTGTCCGTCTGTCTGTCCGTGTGAAAATCTAGATCTCAGCTATTATAAGAGCTAGGACTACCAAATTTGGTGACAATATGTGTTATTATTGCACGCTGATCAAGTTTATTTTGGATTTTGGCCACGCCCCCTTCCGCCCCCACAAATCGAAAAAACATTGATAACAAGTGCAATTTTGATGCCATATTGTTCATTTTTGGTTTACATGATAACTATAGCTAGCTAAATGATCTCTGAAAATTTGGTAACAATCGGATAATAAACACAGAAGTTATTCAGCTTAACGTTTTCCATAGCTGTAAGCAGCGCTGCCGGCAGCGCTGCTTGCAGCATTGTGCCGAATCGTGTGTGCGTGTACGGTGGTGAAATGGGTTAAGTTGTGGACTGCAAAACGAACAGTACTATTATGCATTTACGGGTTCGAGTCCCGCCCGCATCAAAAATTAAATGTGTGCAAAAATGTTTTTTTTTTTTATTTTATATTTTGACTTTGCATAAATATTATAAGTCCATAGCCTTTTACGGTCAAAATATGATTGTAGCCGTTTTTTTGTTCCGCAAATAAATTATGTACAAGCAGCTGGGTAGCGGGTATATTGCAGTCGAGCACACTCGACTGTAGCTTTCTTACTTGTTATTATTGTAACTGCGAAAGTTACCTCTATAATTTCCGCGTCCGCGGTTTCCGCCGCGCTGTGGCTTTTTTTTGTAAAATAGGACAGTGTTTGGTTGTCCGGTTGCCTCTGTACAACAATTTACAAATTTGGATACGGCCTCATTCATGGTATTGAAGGTTCCAGCTTGCATGATAAGTTGTACCTTATCAATTGTGCAATTTTTAGTCATTGCTTTGACTGCGTGCTGGGTGGAATAACTTCTGGCTAACTCTAGGGGTATACCGTCTGTTATATATGCACCTTCTAACATTTTAGTCATCTGCTCAGCCTCTAATGTGTACTGGTTGGCAGTTTTATTGCGTTGCTGTAGGTTCAACAGTTTTGCTGATAATACTTCTACAGTTTCGCCTTTGACATTGCTTTTTAATCTGGAAATTACTTCAGTTATAGTTGATTCATTTCGGATTCAATTTCTGGCGACACCTTTTAGCCTTGATTTTAAATTTAAACTGCTAATTATTTGTGTTCGCCTGTTATTAATGCCAATATTTGTAGTGCATCAATAAAACTTTGTAAGTTTTCAGTTTTACCATCAAAAACTGGCATAAGCTTAGTGGCTGAATTAATGAAATCAATATTGGTTTGCGCCATTGTGATATTTTTGCCTTGTTTACTTTCTATTATGCTTGCTGAAGTACTAGAATCTGTAGAATTAGCTAGATCTGACATCAAAACAGCTGGAATAGTGAGGTTGCTTAAATCCTGTTCTTCTATTTTACAGTTTGTTCTCAAGCTCTTCTGACTTTATTTGGTCAGTAATGAGATATCTAGTTTGAACTTTAATTTAATTGATATTAAATTAGATCGTAGAGTGGTCAAGAATTTTGATACTTGGGACCAATGATCTTGATTAAATTTTTCTTTCTGGCCATGTATTAGTATACGTGCTTCATTAAAGCAGTTTACTTATATTTCAACGTGTTTTTTAATGGTATTTCTTTGGATTGGCCTGTTCTGTCCAAGTAACTTATATGATTTGTCAAAGTCAACTTTTATGATATTTAATTCTTTGTAAAGTTCATTCCATTCCATTATTTTATGGATATGTACTCATTCTTTAAGAAAAGGTTAAACAGAAATCTATCATATTCTTCTCTAATTGTCTTTAGTTTAGCCATACTTTAATTAATTTTTTTTTTAAATTTTATTTGTAATTCATTTTGTTTAATTTATTGCATTTTCTTAAATTTACAAATTTAATTATGTTGTGCAATTTTTACTTTACCTTGTAATGTGTTATTATTGCACGCTGATCAAGTTTATTTTGGATTTCGGCCACGCCCCCTTCCGCCCCTGTAAATAAAAAAAATTGATTAAAAGCGCAATTTTGATGCCATATTGTTCATTTTCGGTTTATATGATAACTATAGCTAGCCAGATTATCTGTAAAAATTTGGTAACAATCGGATAATAAACACAGAAGTTCTTCAGCTTAACGTTTTCCATAGCTGTAATCAGCGCTGCCCGCAGCGCAAATTCTAAATTTGTACAGGAAATAATAAAAAATTCTTTGTTTGTACAGGAAATAATGAGAATGCCTTACAATGCAAATTTTTGCGGTTGTTGGATAACAGCGTCAGTAGCTTAGTGGAAAAGCGATGAACTCCTGAACCGACAGGCCCGTGGTTCGATTCCCAGTTCATGCCTCTTAAGCATTTTATACCCGCTACTCATAGAGTAGAAGGGTATTATAACTTTGTTCAAACCGAAAATGTATGTAACAGGCAGAAGGAGACACCTCAGACCCCATAAAGTATATATATTCTGGCTCAGGATCAACAGCCGAGTCGATATAGCCATGTCCGTCTGTCTGTCTGTCCGTCTGTCTGTCCGTGTTAAAATCTAGATCTCAGCTATTATAAGAGCTAGGATTACCAAATTTGGGGACAAAATGTGTTATTATTGCACGCTGATCAAGTTTATTATGGATTTTGGCCACGACCCCTTCCGCCCCTGTAAAGCGCAATTTTGATGCCATATTGTTCATATTTGGTTTACATGCTAACTATAGCTAGCCAGATGATCTCTGAAAATTTGGTAACAATCGGATAATAAACACAGACGTTATGCAGCTTAACGTTTTCCATAGCTGTAAGCAGCGCTGCTTGCAGCATTGTGCCGAATAGTGTGTGCGTGTAGGGTGGTGAAATGGGTTAAGTTGTGGACTGCAAAATGAACAGTACTATTATGCATTTACGGGTTCGAGTCCCGACCGCATCAAAAATTAAATGCGTGCAAAAATATTTTTTTTTTTTTTTTTAGAATTTGACTTTGCATAAATATTGTAAGTCCATAGCCTTTTACGGTCAAAATATGATTATTATATGATATGAAACAAGTAAGAAAGCTACAGTCGAGTGTGCTCGACTGTAATATACGCGCTACCAAGCTGCTCAAAATTATTTGTGGAACAATAAAGAACGGCTACAATCATATTTTGACCGTAAAAGGCCATGGACTTACAATATTTATGCAAAGTCAAAATCTAAAATAAATAAGTAAGAAAGCTACAGTCGAGTGTGCTCGACTGTAATATACCCGCTACCCAGCTGCTTGTACATAATTTATTTGCGGAACAAAAAAACGGCTACAATCATATTTTGACCGTAAAAGGCTATGGACTTATAATATTTATGCAAAGTCAAAATATAAAATAAAAACAAGTAAGAAAGCTACAGTCGAGTGTGCTCGACTGTAATATACCCGCTACCCAGCTACTTGTACATAATTTATTTGCGGAACAAAAAAGCGGCTAGAATCATATTTTGACCGTAAAAGGCTATGGACCTACAATATTTATGCAAAGTCAAATTCTAAAATAAAAAAAAAAATATTTTTGCACACATTTAATTTTTGATGCGGGCGGGACTCGAACCCGTAAATGCATAATAGTACTGTTCATTTTGCAGTCCACAACTTAACCCATTTCACCACCCTACACGCACACACTATTCGGCACAATGCTGCAAGCTGCGCTGCTGGCAGCATAAGCTAGCTCTTATAATAGCTGAGATCTAGATTTTCACACGGACAGACAGACGGACAGACGGACATGGCTATATCGACTCGGCTGTTCATCCTGAGCCAGAATATATATACTTTATGGGGTCGGACGTGTCTCCTTCTGCCTGTTACATACATTTTCGGTTTGAACAAAGTTATAATACCCTTCTACTCTATGAGTAGCGGGTATAAATATGTATCGTAGTGCAAATTTTAAAAATTTTGCAACACAGTGCTATTGAGAGAAAAAATTGCGCTCTTGGAAGCGCTGTCGGTTCCGGTGCTGGTGCTGGCTGCTGTTGTTGCTGCTTCTACATTGCTGGATGTACTGATGTCATCCGCGTCAGCTGGTCGTCGCCGGCCCGACTACGCTGACGCTCCTTCGAAGGCGAAGGCGCTGTTGTCTTCACTACTACTGATGCCCAGGGTCTATGGGCTCAGGCGGTGCCGGCGCTGGTCTTCGCGCTGGTCTTTAATTCATGCATGTTGATTTGCATGCAGCATCAAACTGAGATCCAGGGCAGTCAGCTGGGCAATTGTCCTTTCGTCTTGGCAACGGCTTGGGGGATGGTGGTTTAGTAACTTTGTCTTTTAGAGTTTCTATATATAAGGGTGAGAGAGTTGCGGTATGTTTTTTCTGTTCGACGTTTTCTCTTAAAAAATCAGTTAATTTCAATGCCGTCGCCCATGGGGCGGTGTTTTACTCGAATATGATAGCCACTTAAGGTTTATTTTGTTTTTATACCCGCTACTCATAGAGTAGAAGGGTATTATAACTTTGTTCAAGCCGAAAATGTATGTAAAAGGCAGAAGGAGACACGTTCGACCCCATAAAGTATATATATTCTGGGTCAGGATCAACAGCCGAGTCGATATAGCCATGTCCGTCTGTCCGTCTGTCTGTCTGTCCGTCTGTCCGTCTGTCTGTCCGTGTGAAAATCTAGATCTCAGCTATTAAAAGAGCTAGAACTACCAAATTTGATGACAAAATGAGTTATTATTGCACGCTGATCAAGTTTATTTTGGATTTCGGCCACGCCCCCTTCCGCCCCTGTAAATAAAAAAAATTGAATAAAAGCGCAATTTTGATGCCATATTGTTCATTTTCGGTTTATATGATAACTATAGCTAGCCAGATTATCTCTAAAAATTTGGTAACAATCGGATAATAAACATAGAAGTTCTTCAGCTTAAAGTTTTCCATAGCTGTAATCAGCGCTGCCCGCATCGCAAATTCTAAATTTGTACAGGAAATAATAAGAAATTCTTTATTTGTACAGGAAATAATAAGAATGCCTTACAATGCAAATTTTTGCAGTTGTTGGATAACAGCGTCAGTAGCTTAGTGGAAAAGCGATGAACTCCTGAACCGACAGGCCCGTGGTTCGATTCCCAGTGCATGCCGCTTAAGCATTTTATACCCGCTACTCATAGAGTAGAAGGGTATTATAACTTTGTTCAAACCGAAAATGTATGTAACAGGCAGAAGGAGACACCTCAGACCCCATAAAGTATATATATTCTGGCTCACGATCAACAGCCGAGTCGATATAGCCATGTCCGTCTGTCTGTCTGTCCGTCTGTCTGTCCGTGTGAAAATCTAGATCTCAGCTATTATAAGAGCTAGGATTACCAAATTTGGGGACAAAATGTGTTATTATTGCACGCTGATCAAGTTTATTATGGATTTTGGCCACGACCCCTTCCGCCCCTGTAAAGCGCAATTTTGATGCCATATTGTTCATATTCGGTTTACATGATAATTATAGCTAGCCAGATGATCTCTGCAAATTTGGTAACAATCGGATAATAAACACAGACGTTATGCAGCTTAACGTTTTCCATAGCTGTAAGCAGCGCTGCTTGCAGCATTTTGCCGAATAGTGTGTGCGTGTAGGGTGGTGAAATGGGTTAAGTTGTGGACTGCAAAATGAACAGTACTATTATGCATTTACGGGTTCGAGTCCCGCCCGCATCAAAAATTAAATGTGTGCAAAAATATGGGCAGCGCTGCTTACAGCTATGGAAAACGTTAAGCTGAATAACTTCTGTGTTTATTATCCGATTGTTACCAAATTTTCTTTTTCTTTCTAGAAAAGAAAGAAATTTTCTCTCTTTTTTTCTATTTTTTCGTTTTTTTTTTTATTTTCTTTGTTCTTTCTTTTAAGGACTCGCATATTTAGTATTACCTATTTATTTTAATTAAAAATTTAAATGTTATTAAAAAATATGTATCAATGATTTACCGGATAGACACTCGTATGGACCAATACGTCTATAAAAAAATTATAGAGGATATAATGGTGCCATATTCCGAGGACAATATGCCATTATCATGGCGTTTTATGCACGACAACGATCCTAAGCACACTTCACGGCTTATGAAAAGTTGCCTTTAGGAGCATCAAGTTGTTACGCTGAAGTGGCCAGCTCAGTCACCGGACCTCAATCCGATAGAGAATCTCTAGAATGATGTTGAGCAGCACATTCGCACCAAAAATCTGGGCAGTTTGAATGATTTGTGGATAGTTATCCGAGAAGCGTGGTACAGTATTCCGCAGAACAGATGTGCTGCTTTAGTGGAGAGTCAGCACAGAAGATTGGATGTAGTTATCAAAAACAAAGGATATCCAACAAAATATTAGTCCCCTTTCTTATGTTTTCTCATTCTACTTAATAAATTAATAAAAAAAAGTATAAGTGTGCTAAACTCATGTCCAGCTGAAAATCATAGTTAATTCATTCAAACCAACGCAGAAAAAAAAACGACGAAAGGGAATAGGCTGAAAGTAACGGTACATCTTATCCACTAATAAAGCAACAACCAGAAAAAAAATTGGTGAACTATTCACTATACAATCGGTAAAAATTCATGTTGAAGTGTGCTGCTAAATAGTGTGCTAAATAAAAGGCCACCACTGTATATATATTTAAAATTTAGTTAAAAGTTTTACCAAATATATTTAAAAGTCGTTATAGAAAAGATATTAAATTAAATGTATTATTACTATAGATTGAAAACAAAGCAAACATTACTATAGATTGAAAACAAAGCAAACAAGGAAACAAACAATATAGTAAACCAAGACCAAAAATTCAAAAAATTCAGTTAGTGTAAAAAAGAAATTAAATAATTTGTTGAATAGTTATGGAGCTCGATCAGTTTGCGAAGACCTTCAAGCAGCGTCGCATCGAGCTCGGCTTCACCCAGCGCGATGTGGCTCTGGCCATGGGCAAACTCTATGGCAACGATTATTCGCAGGCGACAATCTCACTCTTTGAGACACACAAGTTGAGCGTCAAGAGCATGCGCAAGCTTAAGCCATTGCTGCAGAAGTACCGGGTATAAAAAAAAAACGATGATATGAAACATTTTTGTGTACTTATCCAAAAATTAAGAGAATTGCTCTACTTGTTAAAAAAGGCATACTTTAATGCAAATGCACTACGAAAAAAAGAAGAGTTATAAAAAAACAGAGATTCCAGTCCCACCCTGAGAAAAAAAAAGAGATTCCAGTCTCACCCAGAGAAAAAAAAAACCCAGTCCAGTCTCAATTGAGAGCTGAGAGCGGACTGAAAATCCGAACACATTGAGAGCTTACGTAGTCACAAATTAAGACAGAAGCAACTCAGCCTACTTGAATCGTTTTAATAGAATTGTATCGCTTGGTACCTCCTTGCTACAAATTCTACATATAAAGCCAGCAAGTCTTAAGAGAGAATACCTCTCTGTCTATATTATTTTCCATGGGATTAGCCGCAAATCGCAAGGGAAAATTTCTACAGTATTTTGCCTTGCTTCAGTCAATCAAATGTCTGCAACTTTCGTTTGCAGACATCGTGGCTGCCCAAGCCAAGCAGATTGAGAATAAGTATGGTTTGTGCCGGTGGCAAATGTGGCAAGAGAGCAGAATGTGACCGGCCCATGACTATTATTAGTCATGCAGCGGGCTCGGACTGAGTGCCATGGAGTGAGAGCACCATGCAAGCCATTTACTTGTTACAGATTGCTTATAATTAAATTATAATCAACATCAAGCCAGGCGCATCACGCAGATGCAGACGAAAATGGAGACGTAGAGACCAAGACCAAGACATGCAGCCAGTGAGACCGGTCTGAGGCCGCTGCTGCTGCTGACATGCATCTAACAAGCCTTCAACTATCTAATCAACGTACAAGTCAAAATATCAATACCTTAAGTAATCAAAATCACTTTAGAATTTCAAATCAGTTGGGCTGATGCTGCCTGCCTGCCTGCAGCGTCTCACACAAGCACCGCGTCCAGCTGCTATATGCGACAGTTGCAACTCGAGTCCAGAGTGAGGAGATTGATGAAAAAAAAAGCAACAACAACTAAGATTATTCGAATTTAATGGGCGCAACGCGCGTGGAGACTTCACAAGTGAGGCAACGCCAACTACAACAAAAACAACAACTGAGACGTTTCACAGACATGTTAGGAAAAGCTAAAACTGGACCTGCTGCCTGTTGCCTGGTCCTGCCTGTGTCTGGTCTGGCCTGGTCTTTTCCAGTTATACTGTGCTCGCACTGTGACCTGTCATCATGATTGATACGTTTGATGGATTCATTCGAGCTGACTACTGTGTGGCGTTCAGTTTTAAAGTTTGCTGATTGATCCCAGCGTGTTGATTACAATCGACGCCGACGTAAACGCAGATGCAGGCACAGGTAGTTGGCGCTGTATGGGGAGTCTTGCAACGCATGCTGCTGGGAATTCAATCAAAAGTGTCAGCGCTGGCACAACATCTCTTACTGCTAAGGGTGCCGAATCCACTAACTAAATACAGTGGTAACTGAATATTAGAATAGAATATTAGAATATTAGAAATGATAAGAAAGGCAAAAAAAATCAAAAGGGAAACAAAGAGTTAATCCCTTTTTCACTGATAAGCAATTTTAAAAATTATGGAACTTTGGAAAAATGGGAAGTATAAAAAAAAATTTTAATAAATTATAGAAATTTTTAAATATGTTGAAATTAAGAAAATTGACAGTTAATATTTTTAAAACATTTTTAAAAGCTTTAAATATTCTTAATGAATTTTAAATAATACGCAAATTTAGGAAAAATGTGGAAATTTGACGATGACGTCACGATGTGCTGCAAAGGCGCAAAGAGTGTAACTATGGAAAACGTTTAGATGAATATCTTCTGTGTTTATTGTTCGATCGGATTGTAATTTTGAAAATAAATTTATATTGTAATTATCTATGTTTATGCCAAAGCAGAAAGCCATAACTTCAATACTTTTCCTAATAATCGTAATTATCGTTTTGCGTGGGCGGTGGGCGCGACATCGAAAATTGAAAATAAACTCGATCTACCTATGATATACAGGAAATTAGGTGTCTCTACCTTTTGTAATAGCTGAGATCTAGACGTACAGACGGACAGACGGATAGACGGACAGACGGACATGGCTATATCGACTCGGCTGTTGATCCTGAGCCAGAATATATATACTTTATGGGGTCGGAGGTGTCTCCTTCTGCCTGTTACATACATTTTCGGTTTGAACAAAGTTATAATACCCTTCTACTCTATGAGTAGCGGGTATAAAAAAAACATTTTTGCACACATTTAATTTTTGATGCGGGCGGGACTCGAACCCGTAAATGCATAATAGTACTGTTCGTTTTGCAGTCCACAACTTAACCCATTTCACCACCGTACACGCACACACGATTCGGCACAATGCTGCAAGCAGCGGTGCCGGCAGCGCTGCTTACAGCTATGGAAAACGTTAAGCTGAATAACTTCTGTGTTCATTATCCGATTGTTACCAAATTTTCAGAGATCATCTGGCTAGCTATAGTTATCATGTAAACCGAAAATGAACAATATGGCATCAAAATTGCACTTGTTATCAATGTTTTTTCGATTTGCGGGGGCGGAAGGGGGCGTGGCCAAAATCCAAAATAAACTTGATCAGGGTGCAATAATAACACACATTGTCACCAAATTTGGTTGTCCTAGCTCTTATAATAGCTGAGATCTAGATTTTCACACGGTCGGAGGTGTCAACTTCTGCCTGTTACATACATTTTCGGTTTGAACAAAGTTATAATACCCTTCTACTCTATGAGTAGCGGGTATAATTATGATAAGCCTAAGTCTCATTGCTGCGCTGACCACAGTTGTAACTGCGAAAGTTACCTCTATAATTTCCGCGTCCGCGGTTTCCGCCGCGCTGTGGCTTTTTTTTGTAAAATAGGACAGTGTTTGGTTGTCCGGTTGCCTCTGTACAACAATTTACAAATTTGGATACGGCCTCATTCATGGTATTGAAGGTTCCAGCTTGCATGATAAGTTGTACCTTATCAATTGTGCAATTTTTAGTCATTGCTTTGACTGCGTGCTGGGTGGAATAACTTCTGGCTAACTCTAGGGGTATACCGTCTGTTATATATGCACCTTCTAACATTTTAGTCATCTGCTCAGCCTCTAATGTGTACTGGTTGGCAGTTTTATTGCGTTGCTGTAGGTTCAACAGTTTTGCTGATAATACTTCTACAGTTTCGCCTTTGACATTGCTTTTTAATCTGGAAATTACTTCAGTTATAGTTGATTCATTTCGGATTCAACTTCTGGCGACACCTTTTAGCCTTGATTTTATATTTAAACTGCTAATTGTTTGTGTTCGCCTGTTATTAATGCCAATATTTGTAGTGCATCAATAAAACTTTGTAAGTTTTCAGTTTTACCATCAAAAACTGGCATAAGCTTAGTGGCTGAATTAATGAAATCAATATTGGTTTGCGCCATTGTGATATTTTTGCCTTTTTTACTTTCTATTATGCTTGCTGAAGTACTAGAATCTGTAGAATTAGCTAGATCTGACATCAAAACAGCTGGAATAGTGAGGTTGCTTAGATCCTGTTCTTCTATTTTACAGTTTGTCTCAAGCTCTTCTGACTTTATTTGGTCAGTAATGAGATATCTAGTTTGAACTTTAATTTAATTGATATTAAATTAGATCGTAGAGTGGTCAAGAATTTTGATACTTGGGACCAATGATCTTGATTAAATTTTTCTTTCTGGCCATGTATTAGTATACGTGCTTCATTAAAGCAGTTTACTTATATTTCAACGTGTTTTTTAATGGTATTTCTTTGGATTGGCCTGTTCTGTCCAAGTAACTTATATGATTTGTCAAAGTCAACTTTTATGATATTTAATTCTTTGTAAAGTTCATTCCATTCCATTATTTTATGGATATGTACTCATTCTTTAAAAAAAGGTTAAACAGAAATCTATCATATTCTTCTCTAATTGTCTTTAGTTTAGCCATACTTTAATTAATTTTTTTTTTTAATTTTATTTGTAATTCATTTTGTTTAATTTATTGCATTTTCTTAAATTTACAAATTTAATTATGTTGTGCAATTTTTACTTTACCTTATTATGATATTTGTGCTTTTTAATTTCATTTTTAATTTTGTCCAGGTCATTGGCCAGGCTCATATATTTTTTTTATACATTTATTGTGTATTTTGTATAATTTATAGAAACAATTTGTGCACATTATTACAACAATTATTATTAATAATATAATAATATAATATGTTTATTAATTTTAATCATTACTAGTTGTTTCTACTTTATTTATGACGTATTTCATTTGTTAAAATTGACTTTAACATACATTTATCCTACCTATTCTTTTTGTATAGCTTTACGGGCTATACCGCTTAGCGGCAGAAGTGTTTCCGCTCGATTTTATAATTTTTTTCTTATAGGTAAAAAAAAACAAGTAAGAAAGCTACAGTCGAGGGTGTTCGACTGTAATATACCCGCTACCCAGCTGCTCGTACATCATTTATTTGCGGAACAAAAAAAACGGCTACAATCATATTTTGACCGTAAAAGGCTATGGACCTACAATATTTATGCAAAGTCAAATTCTAAAAAAAAAAAAAAAAAATATTTTTCACGCATTTAATTTTTGATGCGGGCGGGACTCGAGCCCGTAAATGCATAATAGTACTGTTCATTTTGCAGTCCACAACTTAGCCCATTTCACCACCCTAGACACACACACTATTCTGCACAATGCTGCAAGCAGCGTTGCTGGCAGCATAAGCTAGCTCTTATAATAGCTGAGATCTGACAGGTTCAGCTAGCCACATTATCTCTGAAAATTTGGTAACAATCGGATAATAAACACAGAAGTTATTCAGCTTAACGTTTTCCATAGCTGTAATCAGCGCTGCCGGCAGCGCAAATTCTAAATTTGTACAGGAAATAATAAGAAATTCTTTATTTGTACAGGAAATAATAAGAATGCCTTACAATGCAAATTTTTGCAGTTGTTGGATAACAGCGTCAGTAGCTTAGCGATTAACTCCTGAACCGACAGGCCCGTGGTTCGATTCCCAGTTCATGCCTCTTAAGCATTTTATACCCGCTACTCATAGAGTAAAGGGGTATTATAACTTTGTTCAAACCGAAAATGTATGTAACAGGCAGAAGGAGACACCTCAGACCCCATAAAGTATATATATTCTGGCTCAGGATCAACAGCCCAGTCGATATAGCCATGTCCGTCTGTCCGTCTGCCTGTCTGTCCGTCTGTCTGTCCGTGTGAAAATCTAGATCTCAGCTATTATAAGAGCTAGGATTACCAAATTTGGGCACAAAATGTGTTATTATTGCACGCTGATCAAGTTTATTATGGATTTTGGGCACGACCCCTTCCACCCCTGTAAATCGAAAAAAATTGATTACAAGCGCAATTTTGATGCCATATTGTTCATATTCGGTTTACATGATAGCTATGTTAGAAGGTGCAACAGACGGTATACCCCTAGAGTTAGCCAGAAGTTATTCCACCCAGCACGCAGTCAAAGCAATGACTAAAAATTGCACAATTGATAAGGTACAACTTATCATGCAAGCTGGAACCTTCAATACCATTAATGAGGCCGTATCCAAATTTGTAAATTGTTGTACAGAGGCAACCGGACAACCAAACACTGTCCTATTTTACAAAAATAAGCCACAGCACGGCGGAAACCGCGGACGCGGAAATTATAGAGGTAACTTTCGCAGTTACAACTGTACGCAGCAATGAGACTTAGGCTTACTTAGAACCTAAGGCAAAAGACCTCAGTTACCACTGATCGTTGAGGGCGGCACCATGGCCGCTCCCGAATAACCAACACAATTTAAGTTATTTAATTAATTTAAATTTAATTTTTAGTCGAGTGTGCTCGACTGTAATATACCCGCTACCCAGCTGCTCGTACATCATTTATTTGCGGAACAAAAAAAACGGCTACAGTCATATTTTGATCGTAAAAGGGTATGGACCTACAATATTTATGCAAAGTCAAATTCTAAAATAAAAGAAAAAATATATTTTTGCACACATTTAATTTTTGATGCGGGCGGGACTCGAACCCGTAAATGCATAATAGTACTGTTCATTTTGCAGTCCACAACTTAACCCATTTCACCACCCTACACGCACACACTATTCGGCAAAATGCTGCAAGCAGCGCTGCTGGCAGCATAAGCTAGCTCTTATAATAGCTGAGATCTAGATTTTCACACGGACAGACAGACGGACAGACAGACAGACGGACAGACGGACATGGCTATATCGACTCGGCTGTTGATCCTGAGCCAGAATATATATGCTCTATGGGGTCTGAGTTGTCTCCTTCTTCCTGTTACATACATTTTCGGTTTGAACAAAGTTACAATACCCTTCTACTCTATGAGTAGCGGGTATAAAAAGCTTAAGCGGCATGAACTGGGAATCGAACCACGGGCCTGTCGGTTCAGGAGTTCATCGCTTTTCCACTAAGCTACTGACGCTGTTATCCAACAACTGCAAAAATTTGCATTGTAAGGCATTCTTATTATTTCCTGTACAAATAAAGAATTTCTTATTATTTCCTGTACAAATTTAGAATTTGCGCTGCCGGCAGCGCTGATTACAGCTATGGAAAACGTTAAGCTGAATAACTTCTGTGTTTATTATCCGATTGTTACCAAATTTTCAGAGATAATCTGGCTAGCTATAGTTATCATATAAACCGAAAATGAACAATATGGCATCAAAATTGCGCTTCTAATCAATTTTTTTTTATTTACAGGGGCGGAATAAATAATAATAATAAAATAAACTTGATCACCGTGCAATAATAACACATTTTGTCACCAAATTTGGTAGTTCTAGCTCTTATAATAGCTGAGATTTAAATTTTCACACGGACAGACAGACGGACAGACAGACAGACGGACAGAAGGGTATTATAACTTTGTTCAAACCGAAAATGTATGTAACAGGCAGAAGGAGCCACGTCCGACCCCATAAAGTATATATATATTCTGGGTCAGGATCAACAGCCGAGTCGATATAGCCATGTCCGTCTGTCTGTCCGTCTGTCGGTCTGTCTGTCTGTCTGTCTGTCCGTCTATCTGTATGAACGTCGAGATCTCAGCTATTACAAAAGCTAGAGACACCAAATTTGACATGATGGTTCCTATATACCATACGCAGATCAAGTTTATTTCAAATTTGGAGTGCCACGCCCACCGCCCAAGTAAATCGATAATTTATGATTATTAATTAAAGTATTTAGGTTACAGATTTCTGCTTTAGAACACGTAAAGATGCTGATAATATGCACCCAGTTATTAAAGAAAACGTTTTTCATAGTTCCGTTAACCGCGTCATTACAGCAAATCGTCTGCATCGTTTTAGCCTTTGTGTGTGTGACTGTATGTGTGTGTGAGAGCGAGTTAGTACTAGTTAGTGCAACTACGAAGTTGGTCGAATGGTATCTTATAGTCGGGCGCGCTCGAATGTAGCTTTCCTTACTTTTTGTATCTCGTTTTTCTGACTATGCGGGCGTCGATAATTTTTTATGCACACTGGTTCTTTGTTTATAAAAATTGTTGTGGATATTGGTTCGGTATCTAAACCAAACACATCGCTAAATTCTAAACACAGCTTTTTTAATTTATTTCCGAATTGTGGTGGAAAATTCTATGACAGTTGTTCTAATAAAATTTTTTCTCTATTTAGTGAAGTTGTCTGGATAATTTCGTAGTTTGATAGAGACTCAAAATGCAGATGTTTTACATCTACAACTTTGTCTTGATTCGTTGTGTTCTAATAAACATGCTTTCGGATGTTGCTACTGTGTTCGCAAAGAAAATATCAAGTTGGATTTCCTGATTCGGAACTAATATATGATTTTCTGAGACCAATATACGGACAACTTGGGATCTAGCTGGTAGAAATATGGAATTACTACCCGAAGACTTTGTAATAGGCATTACAATTGAGAAATTTAAATTATTCGGTCTAATTACAAAATCATCTTTCTCATGTTTGTAATCAAGCTTGCAGTTTATCCATTACATTTTAATGCAAATTTGGAGTCAACCAAATGAAAACTTTGTGGTATTATATATCCTCCAGTTTGTAATTCTAAACAAGTAAGAAAGCTTTAGTCGAGTGTGCTCGACTGTAATATACGCGCTACCCAGCTGCTTGTACATAATTTATTTGCGGAACAAAAAAACGGCTACAATCATATTTTGACCGTAAAAGGCTATGGACTTATAATATTTATGCAAAGTCAAAATATAAAATAAAAAAAAGAAACATTTTTGCACACATTTAATTTTTGATGCGGGCGGGACTCGAACCCGTAAATGCATAATAGTACTGTTCGTTTTGCAGTCCACAACTTAACCCATTTCACCACCGTACACGCACACACGATTCGGCACAATGCTGCAAGCAGCGCTGCCGGCAGCGCTTGTTGGATAACAGCGTCAGTAGCTTAGTGGAAAAGCGATGAACTCCTGAACCGACAGGCCCGTGGTTCGATTCCCAGTTCATGCCGCTTAAGCTTTTTATACCCGCTACTCATAGAGTAGAAGAGTATTGTAACTTTGTTCAAACCGAAAATGTATGTAACAGGCAGAAGGAGACACCTCAGACCCCATAAAGCATATATATTCTGGCTCAGGATCAACAGCCGAGTCGATATAGCATGTCCGTGTGTCCGTCTGTCCGTCTGTCTGTCCGTGTGAAAATCTAGATCTCAGCTATTATAAGAGCTAGGACTACCAAATTTGGTGACAGTGTGGGTTATTGGTGCACGCTGATCATGTATACTTTGAATTTTGACCACGCCCCTTCCGCCCCCGTAAATTGAAAAAAATTGTGCAATTTTGAAGCCATATTTTTCATTTTCGGTTTATATAATGACTATAGAAGTTGGTAGGGGGGGTTTGGGGGTAAATAATAGTCGAGCACACTAGACTGTAGCTTTCTTACTTGTGAGACCATGGATTTTAAAAAAATACATGGTTTATTGTGTTTGTCGAAATGTGCGTAACAGGCAGAAGAAGGCATCTGCGACCCCATAAAGTATATATATTCTTGCTCAGGATCACTAGCCAAGTCGATTGAGCCATGTCTGTCTGTCCGTCTGTATGAACCTATATCTCAGAAACAAAAAAAATTAGAGCTACCAAATTTGGTGACAACACTTATGTGAATCATACGCTGTAAAATTTTTATTGAAATTTAGGCCACGCCTACTTCCGCCCCCGCAAATCGAAAAACCGTATTGCAAGCGCCTGTATCTCAGAAACTAAAAAAGCTAGAGCCACCAAATTTGGTGACAACACTTATGTCGCTGGAAAATTTTTTATTAAAATTTGGGACGCGCCTACTTTCGCCATTGGAAACCGATAAACCGTATAGCAAGCGCAATAATAAAGCTAGAGTATTCAGTTTTGGTGTGAATGATAACTATCACCACCTAAACGATCGCTGAAAATTTGGTTACGATCGGATAATGAACATAAAAGTTATTCAACGTTTCATATAAATTTTCACTGCGCCCACTGCAAGCAAGCAAGCAGTGTTTTTTACAAGCAGTGTTTTTTCTAACTGCTTGGACTGCTTGGCATCTAACTGAAAATAATATGTGTTGTTTATTATTTTTCTTTGAAAAACACGTTTACCAATAACAGTTTTCTAAATCTGATTTTTTTCATAACCTTGAAAAATCCATGGTCTTATATAGTCAACATTTGACTGTAGCCGTTCTTACTTGTTTTTGAGTTTGCATTAATTGGAGGTCTTGCATTTTATTTAAATTTTTTTAAAGGCTCTCAATGAACTTAGTGTTTGGAGTTTGGAGAAGTGGAGAAGTGACAGTCTCTTAAATCAGCTGTGTGCGATTGTTGGAGCGCAGCTTTTTCTCATATTCTTTTATTTTTATTTTTTATTTAATTGTATGTTTAAGTTATGAGAATAAATAGCAACTACAACACGCATCATACATTCAGACTTTGTTTTTATCGTGCAAGAATTTCCGAATGGTCTCATAATGTAACTTTGGCAAGATTTGCGTAACGGCTTAATGGCCGAATGGAGAAGTGGTGGACATCTTAGGTAACGGGTCCAAGGTTCGATTCCGCATGCATGCGTGTCATGTTGGGGGAGATCGAACTTTTCTTATTTTTTCCAAAAAAATTTTTTTGCCTCCCTTTTTAAGCTACCTTCATGAAACTTTGTATACATGTTTCTTATTGCTGCCCACTGTAAAAAAGTCGGAACGAGCTGGTACGGACCGATACATCGTATAGATGCCATAGAACCTATCGGTCGTTTTTTTAACAAAATTTATTAAAAGCTAGAGTCATCTAGAATACTTTCCATTCAAGAATATAAAGAGGTATTAAAAGGGCACATATCATTTTTTACATGCACGCATTCGATTTATAGTCCTCAACAGGTAGAATTATTATTTTTACTGTTTAAGTGATAAATCTTGGATTTTTTCTTTTTACTCCTATTACTCCTATTGGCAGGTCTACTTGCAGCACTGTGCCGAATAGTATTTGCGTGTACGGTGGTGAAATGGGTTAAGTTGTGGACTGCAAAACGAACAGAACTATTATGCATTTACGGGTTCGATTCCCACCCGCATCAAAAATTAAATGTGTGCAAAAAATTATTTTTATACCCGCTACTCATAGAGTAGAAGGGTATTATAACTTTGTTCAAACCGAAAATGTATGTAACAGCAGAAGGAGACACCTCCGATCCCATAAAGTCTATATATTCTGGCTCAGGATCAACAGCTGAGTCGATATAGTCATGTCCGTCTGTCCGTCTGTCTGTCCGTGTGAAAATCTAGATCTCAGCTATTATAAGAGGTAGGACTACCAAATTTGGTGACAATATGTGTTATTATTGCACGCTGATCAAGTTTATTTTGGATTTGGCCACGCCCCCTTCCGCCACCGTAAATCGAAAAAACATTGATTACAAGCGCAATTTTGATGCCATATTGTTCATTTTTGGTTTACATGATAACTATAGCTAGCCAGATAATCTCTGACTTAACGTTTTCCATAGCTGTGAGCAGCGCTGCCGGAAATTCTTTATTTGTACAGGAAATAATGAGAATGCCTTACAATGTAAATTTTTGCAGTTGTTGGATAACAGCGTCAGTAGCTTAGTGGAAAAGCGATGAACTCCTGAAACGACAGGCCCGTGGTTCGATTCCCAGTTCATGCCGCTTAAGCTTTTATACCCGCTACTCATAGAGTAGAAGGGTATTATAAATTTGTTCAAACCGAAAATGTATGTAACAGCAGAAGGATACATCTCCGACCCCATAAAGTATATACATTCTGGCTCAGGATCAACAGCCGAGTCGATATAGCCATGTCCGTCTGTCCGTCTGTCTGTCCGTGTGAAAATCTAGATCTCAGCTAATATAAGAGCTAGAACTACCAAATTTGGAGGCAGTGTGTGTTATTATTGCACGCTGATCAAGTTTATTTTGGATTTTGGACACGCTCCCTTCCGCCCCTGTAAATAAAAAAAATTGATTACAAGCGCAATTTTGATGTCATATTGTTCATTTACATGATAACTATAGTGTAGTGTATCTACCCTTCGCATATGTACGATAAATACATTGTGACACTTTGTCATAATGTTTAGTAAACATAAGCTAAACCAAAAGACCACCAACCAATACACGAGCACTCCAGCTCTTAAAATACGATCTAACGCTTATACATAAGCCGATCGCGGAGCGTGAGATGCTGAGCATGCACTTTGCAGCACAAGTGGTCAAGCTATACGTAACATATGCATGCCTTCTGCATACATATGTATACGTATATATGTCTTTAAGAATACATAGTCTTAAGCATACCATGTGCGGGTTAGCTGCGCCCAAAGACAGCATGATAGAATCATTCGAATAAAGAACCTCAAACTGACTGGAAGGGTTTCATGCAAAAACCTATTACATGGCGACCGTGACATTGGTCACGCAACTTTAATCTTCGGATCAACAACAACGGATCATCAGAAGATCAGCACCAGTCCAGGCAATGCAAACAAAAATGTCTATCAAATGTCCCAACACATCGGCAATATCGGCACATCCAACACATCTAACATAACGGGAGCAAAAGCCTCACCATAGCCGAAGAAAGTTGAAAAGTGCCCAAACGACTGCCCTAGGCCACTGGAGAGTGTCGCATGCAATTATACCCGCCTGAGCTCATAGGCCTGGACATCAACTTACAGTGCGAATGTCATAGGACCGCCTTTTGCACCAGCGGTGGAATAAAGTGCGAAAAGCAACGAACCGCCTTTTTTTACGCCAACGAGGGAACGCCAAGACCGCAAGACGACTTCAAACCATAATATTAATATTAAAACATATTAATACATGGCCGGACAACAGCATAAATTATTAACTCACACAGCAAAACAAAGCGGCAATTGATGGCAGATGAGCCACAATTTTCTAATGCGCAGCCCATAGTACAAAGGGACCTGCCAACGCTGGAGGAAGCACTCCAGCAGAACCCCGCCGATGGACCACGCCCACTCACAATAGCTGAGTACCGGGCAAGACAGGAAAGACAGGAGGTAAGAAAACACAAACGCTCTGGAAGGAGGATCAAATTTCTTCAGCAACGCCGACTGGTCAAGGAAATGACCCAGTTGGCAAAAGAAGAGACGGCCCGACAACGCTACATAGAGCGTCTTCAAGAAATCGAAAACGAGCTTCGCCAAAGTGCGAAGAAACGCAAACGGGCTGCTTAAATGCAAATGCCCCAATTTGCCTTATTTTTAAGTTCATAATCTCAAGCCGAGGCGGGAAACCGCTGCTTGAAAACAACTAACAACGATAGAGATAGGCTTTTACTAACAAATGTGGTTGGAGAATTTTTTTTTCTCCTTATTGAAATGTAAAAGAGAATTGTGAGCCAACCACATTCAAATCTAATATTTTCACGTCTCTGGCACTGAGTATATATACTCAGCTGCGGAAGGTTTTAATAATGACAATATAGCAGATATAAAAAAAAACAAGTAAGAAAGCTACATTCGAGTGTGCTCGACTGTAATATACCCGCTACCCAGCTGCTCGTACATCATTTATTTGCGGAACAAAAAAAAAACGGCTACAATCATATTTTGACCGTAAAAGGCTATGGACTTACAATATTTATGCAAAGTCAAAATCTAAAATAAATAAGTAAGAAAGCTACAGTCGAGTGTGCTCGACTGTAATATACCCGCTACCCAGCTGCTTGTACCTAATTTATTTGCGGAACAAAAAAACGGCTACAATCATATTTTGACCGTAAAAGGCTATGGACTTATAATATTTATGCAAAGTCAAAATATAAAATAAAAAAAAAAAAACATTGTTGCACACATTTAATTGTTGATGCGGGCGGGACTCGAACCCGTAAATGCATAATAGTACTGTTCGTTTTGCAGTCCACAACTTAACCCATTTCACCACCGTACACGCACACACGATTCGGCACAATGCTGCAAGTAGCGCTGCCGGCAGCGCTGCTTACAGCTGTGGAAAACGTTAAGCTGAATAACTTCAGTGTTTATTATCCGATTGTTACCAAATTTTCAGAGATCATCTGGCTAGCTATAGTTATCATGTAGACCGAAAATAAACAATATGGCATCAAAATTGCACTTGTTATCAATGTTTTTTCGATTTGCGGGGGCTGAAGGGGGCGTGGTCAAAATCCAAAATAAACTTGATCAGCGTGCATTAATAACACATATTGTCACCAAATTTGGTTGTTCTAGCTCTTATAATAGCTGAGATCTAGATTTTCACACGGACAGACAGACGGACAGACGGACACACGGACATGCTATATCGACTCGGCTGTTGATCCTGAGCCAGAATATATATACTTTATGGGGTCGGAGGTGTCTCCTTCTCCCTGTTACATACATTTTCGGTTTGAACAAAGTTATAATACCCTTCTACTCTATGAGTAGCGGGTATAAAAAAAATTTTTTTTAGATCTTTACTTTTATCCCGTCCTGGGAAGAAGACACATTGTCTATAAAATTATATTACATGGTATTTTACCAATTTAAATTAACGTTTCATTGAGTAGATATATCAAAAACGTCATTTATTTAGCGATGCCTGTAGACATATATGAGCATATCTTAATTGGTGTCACAATTTTACAGCGTTTTTACACACGCATTTGTGTGTCCGTCCGATTTACTGCCTATTGTTGGCTTACTGTAAATGCAGATGAGTTAGAGGAAATAGCTCGCTTCGACGAGGAAGCCGAATGGACTTATGAGATAATAGTAAATGTTTAGATAAATTTAATAAATTATATAAAGCTTAATCGAATGGGCATAAGCGATAATGCCATATCGAAAATTGATAGCTTAAAAACAACAACTATGAAATCGTCTACTATGCTAGACCATAATTTAAATGTAGCGGACTCCACCGCAAACGTAATTAATACAGTTCAGGTATCACAGCCTGAGCTTAAAACATTTACTGTACTCCTGAGTATAGTAGTATAAGTAGTATAATAGTAGTAGTAAGTATACAAATTACATAATAGGTGCCTCAAGAAAAGATACTTGAGCAATGCATTAAATCTAGATAAGGTCTAATTAGTATTAACATACATACAAAAGAGCATGGAATGGCATGAAATATATACAGCAATTACAAATATAAAAACTAAATTCGATAAGTCATATAAATGCTTATCACAGAATAGGCCTATACAGGCAAAAACCATTCAAAGACATGCATCAACATTAGTCGCCTGCTTTAATGAAGCAAGAGAACTAATATACGAGCATAGGGAAACAATTAATTCAGAACACTGGTCTAAGTTATCAAGACTATTAATCAAACTTCGATTAAACTTGATAGCAGTTAAAAGGAAATTTAGTTTGGAAATATCAATTCCAACAATACTAAATACTCCTTTAACGATTGATGCAGACGAACAATCTGAATCAATAGAACCAGAAGAAATTGATTTAGAGGTCACCGAGTCGGAAAGAGAAGAAGAAAAATATACCGACATCGAAGATAAAGACCTATTAAACCTAACAATCCCAGCTATATTAAAAATAGAAGATACAATGGCACAGTCCAATATTGATTTCCTAAATACAGCATCAAAGCTTATACCTGACTTTGACGGTAAGGCTGAAAACTTAACAAGTTTTATAGATGCTCTAAATATAGTAAACTCAATCAAAGGAGAACATGAGTCTCTAGCAGTTTCGCTTATAAAAACCAAACTAAAAGGAACAGCAAGAAATCTGATAAGCAGTGAAACTACCATAGCACAGGTAATTTCGAGTCTTAGAGGAAATGTAAAGGGCGAGTCAGTTGAAGTGATAACAGCAAAGCTGATGAACCTTCAACAAAAGAATAAAACTGCCAACCAATATACAAAAGAGGTTGAGCATATGACAAAAGCTCTGTAAAGTGCATATATAAATGATGGACTTTCACTTGATCTAGCCAATAAATATAGCACACAGCATGCTATCAAGGCTATGACTACAAACTGTTCCATAGAGAAAATAAAGCTTATAATGCAAGCCGGTACTTTCAACAATATGAACGAAGCTATCTCAAAGTTCGTTGGTAGTTGTACCGACGCAACTGGGAGGAGCGACGCAGTCTTGTTCTGTCGTCAAAATAGAGACTACCGTAATGGTAACTCAAATAGAGGCAGAAACAATGAGGGAAATCAAAACAATTACAACAGGAACAGATATAGTAACCGAGGATACCGAGGAGGCGGTAACCGCGGTAATAACATTTCCAATAGAGTAAGAAACTATAACAACACAAATAATAGAAATAATAATGTTCGAGCAACACAGAGTGACTCGGAAAACTCCAATCAGCCCTTAGATGCTCAAAACAGAGCATAAGGGTTCACGTCATAAATTTCGGCCTCAATTGAATCTCATTGCATTTCTTAGTTTAGTTTCAAAGAAAAATTTAACATTCTTATTAGATACAGGAGCGGACATTTCGCTCATAAAGGAAAATTCCGACATCTTCAATGACATTGAAGAAGACAATGTTATAAATATACAAGGCATAGGAGAAGGAGTAATTAACTCCAAAGGCTTAGCCTTTGTAGAACTGCAAAACTGGAGGATATATAATCCCACACAGCTTTCATTTGGTTGACTCTAAATTTGCACTGCAGTGTGATGGGATTATAGGCCTAGATTTCATAAAAAAATATAACTGCATACTTGAATACAAGCAGGATGGAGATAAGTTCATGATTAGACCAAATAACCTAAAATGCCCAATATACATAAACATAACAAGTTCTTCGGGCAGTAATGCTATATTTCTGCCAGCCAGATCCCAAGTTGTCCGAAAAATAGATTTAGTCACAAACGAGAACAATGTTTTTATACCAATCCAGGAAATTCAACCAGGTATTTTCGTTGCTAACACTGTAGCAACTTCAGAAAGCATATTTGTCCGAGTATTAAATACGTCCAATGCAGATCGGATAGTGGACGTGAAAGATTTAAAATTCGAGTCTCTATCAAATTACGAGATAGTAAAAGGCACTCCAGAGAATAGAGAAAAAGCAGTATTAACGGAATTGTCAGAGAATTTTCCAAAGCAATTTAAAAAAGAATTGATTGAGTTATGCACAGAATATAGCGACGTGTTCGGTTTAGATACCGAGCCCGTTACTACAAATAATATTTACAAACCAAAATAGAGGCTGAAAGACGATGAACCCGTCTATATTAAAAACTATAGAAGTCCGCATAGTCAGAGAAATGAAATACAAAAACAGGTCGAGAAGTTAATAAATGACCAGATAGTTGAGCCTTCAGTGTCTGAATATAATAGCCCACTTTTACTTGTCCCCAAAAAAGCCTTACCAGGCTCAGGAAATAAAAAAAAGGCGACTAGTAATCGACTATTGCCAGATAAATAAAAAATTGCTTTCAGATAAATTTCCCCTTCCTAGAATAGATGATATTCTAGACCAACTGGGTAGAGCTAAATATTTTTCGTGTCTTGACTTAATGTCCGGATTTCACCAAATAGAACTTGATGAGGAATCAAGAAACATAACGTCTTTCTCTACGGACAATGGTTCGTATCGCTTCACGCGATTACCATTCGGATTAAAAATAGCGCCTAATTCTTTCCAGAGAATGATGACAATAGCATTCTCAGGGCTTCAACCTTCACAGGCATTCTTGTACATGGATGATTTGATAGTTATTGGTTGTTCTGAGAAGCATATGTTCAAGAATTTGACAGATGTCTTCAACCTATGCACAACCCATAACCTGAAATTACATCCACAAAAGTGCTCATTTTTCATGCACGAAGTGACTTTTCTCGGTCATAGGTGTACAGATAAAGGAATTTTGCCCGATGACAAAAAATATGATGTCATTAAAAATTATCCAGTCCCGCACGACGCGGACAGCGCTAGAAGATTCGTTGCATTTTGCAATTTTTACAAACGTTTTATAAAAAATTTCGCGGACTATTCACGGCACATAACTAGATTATGTAAAAAGAATGTTCCTTTTGTATGGACAAGTGAATGCGAAAACGCATTCGAATACCTGAAAGAAAATCTCATGCAACCAACATTGTTGCAATACCCAGATTTCAGCAAAGAATTTTGCATAATAACTGATACAAGTAAACTGGCTTGTGGTGCTGTATTAACACAAAACCACAATGGAGTTCAACTCCCCATAGCCTATGCGTCAAGATCGTTCACTAAGGGAGAAAGTAATAAAAGCACTACGAAACAAGAGCTTACAGCAATTCATTGGGCAATTGTACATTTTCGACCATATATTTATGGCAAGCACTTTACAGTGAAAACAGACCACAGGCCTTTAACTAATTTATTTTCTATGGTCAATCCAAGCTCGAAACTGACAAGAATGCGATTAGAGATCGAAGAATACGACTTTACTGTCGAGTATCTAAAGGGCAAGGATAACTTCGTGGCAGACGCTCTGTCACGAATTACAATAAAGGAATTAAAAGAATTACAATTCCAAGTCCTGAAAGTCACTACCAGGCAACAAAGTAGACAAGAAAATATCTGCGCAAATAAAAATAAAAAACAAGAAATCTTGCTTAAGTAAAATCTTGAAAAAGCTTCTAAGCCCAATGTATATGAAGTCATTAAAAATGACGATGTACGAAAAGTAGTGGCCTTGCGTATGAAAGAAAGCCTATGTTATTTCAAAAATGGCAATAAAATCATTGCAAGAATAAATGTTGGTGATTTGTACACTAATGGAATTCTAGAATTAGGTCAGTTTTTCCAAAGGCTCGAATTGCAGGCCGGTATGCAAAATATCACTCAACTGAAATTGGCACCGCATGAAAGAATCTTTGAACATGCTTCAATAGAGAATTTCATAATAATCTGCAATAAATTACTAAAGAATTTAAGAGTAGCGCTACTCAAGCCGGTGACCATAATTAAAAATGTAAAAGAAAAAGAAGCTATAATGTCTACATTACATGATAATCATATGCAAGGGGGTCATTCTGGCATAACTAAAACTTTGGCCAAAGTAAGAAGACACTACTATTGGAAAAACATGACTCGTGAAATAAAAGAGTATGTTCGTAGATGTCCAAAATGTCAGATGTCGAAAACGACAATCCACACAAAGACCCCTTTAACAATAACTGATACACCAATACATGCTTTCGACAGAGTAATAGTGGATGCAATTGGCCACTACCCAGGTCTGAAAATGGTAATAAATATGCAATAACACTAATATGTGATTTGACAAAATATCTCGTTGTCATTCCAGTACCAAATAAGAATTCTGTAATTAGTGACCTGTGCAAATATTTTAAAATTGACAACATAACGTCAACAGCACATCATCACCAGACAGTTGGAACAATCGAAAGAAGTCATAGAACATTCAATGAATACGTACGTTCATATATATCAGTTGACAAAACTGATTGGGATGTATGGCTTAAATATTTCGTTTATTGTTTTAACACGACCCCCTCTATGGGACATGATTATTGTCCATATGAACTAGCCTTCGGCAAACAAAGCAATTTGCCAGAACATTTTAATACGGTAGATAACATTTCACCGTTATATAACATAGATGACTATGCTAAGGAAGCTAAGTTTAGATTAGAAAATGCTTATAAAAGAGCAGGAATGTTGTTAGAAAAACGTAAGGCTAAGAGTAAGGAACACTATGATAAGAAAGCTGTAGATCTTAAAATCCAAGTAGGAGATAAGGTTTTACTTAGAAATGAAAGTGGCCATAAATTGGACCAGGTATATATAGGACCTTTTGAGGTCACAGGAATAAGTAATAGGGATAATATAATAATAAGAAGCAGTAAAAATAAGCTTCAAACAGTACATAAGGATAGGTTAAAGATATATAACCAATGAAACGTTATTAAAAAACGGGTCTGATCAACCGAAAAAAAAAATGTGCTTTCTTCTATGAAAATTAAAAATACATTGTGCCGAATCGTGTGTGCGTGTACGGTGGTGAAATGGGTTAAGTTGACTGCAAAACGAACAGTACTATTATGCATTTAAGGGTTCGAGTCCCGCTCGCATCAAAAATTAAATGTGTGAAAAAATGTTTTTTTTTTATTTTAGATTTTGACTTTGCATAAATATTGTAAGTCCACAGTCTTTTACGGTTAAAATATGATTGTAGCCGTTCCTTATTGTTCCGCAAATAATTTTGATGTACGAGCAGCTGGGAAGCGGGTATGTTACAGTCGAACACACTCGAATGTAGCTTTCTTACTTGTTAAGCAAGCCAATGTGGCTGAAAAATGCACCGGCGGTTTTTCAGAGATTTATTAATAGAATTTTCGAGGATATGATAAGGCAGGATGAAGTTATTATATATATGGATGATATAATGATAGCTAGCAAAGAAATAAAGGAACATATGCAAGTACTTAGAGAAGTTTTTGACAGATTAACGAGGAAAAAATTAGAAATAAAAATGGACAAATGAGAGTTTCTGCAATCGAGTGTACAATGTTTAGGATTTTTAATAACAAGTTAAGGAATACAGGCCAATGACAAGGGATTAGAAGCAATTAGGGATTTTCTAGTACCAGATAAGGTGCATGCTGTTAGAATCTTTTTGGGATTGTGTGCGTATTTCAGAAGATTCATTAAGGGTTTATCATCTATTGCAAAACCTTTATATGACTTATTGAAAAAAGATAAAAAATTTAGGATTGAGGAAAAAGAGTTAGAATGTTTTGAGACACTTAAGAAAAAGTTAGTAGGAGATCCAGTGTTAGGTTTATATTATTATAAGGATGAAATAGAGTTACATACAGATGCAAGTGCACAAGGTTTTGGTGCAGTGTTATTGCAAAGGAAAGAGTATAGGAAATGGCACCATATATTTTCCTTATATTTCCTTATATCGAAAGCCACGACGAAGGATGAGGCCAAATATCATAGTTTCGAATTGGAAACATTAGCCATCCTGTATGCATTAAGAAGATTTAGAATTTATGTACAGGGAAAGAGATTTAAAATTGTTACGGACTGCAACGCATTACCGTTAACGTTAAATAGAGCGGAATTAAACCCTCGGATTGCGAGATGGGAATTATAACTATTAGAGTACGATTTTGAGGTAGGAAAGCATATGCAGCTAGAGAAAACGGAAGATAAAATTTTTGAAATGAGAAATGGTGTATTTTATAGAACGGCAAATGATGGAAGATTGTTGATTTGTGTGCCAGAAGAAATGGAAGAGAAAATTTTATACAAATATCACAATGAATTAGCGCACTTAGGGAGAGATAAGGTTATTGATGCTAATGTTAAGACTTATTGGTTTTCGAATATAAAAGAAAAAGTTATTATACAAATAGGAAATTGTTTGATATGTGTGGCGTTTCACCAAAGTCTGGAAAAGAAGAGGGAATGCTGCATAGAATTCCAAAGAGGAACGTGCCGTTTGATATTGTATTATAATACACATCGATCATTATAGACCGGTAGACAACGGCAGGGTAAAGAAACATCTGTTTGTAATAATAGTCGGATTCACTAAATATGTTAGGTTATATGCAACAAACACAACGAACACAAAAGAATTTGCAAAGTTTTGGAAGAATATAATATTAAGCACATAAAGATAGCGACAGGTTCACCCCAGGCCAATGGACAGGTAGAAAGAGTCAATAGAATAGTAGGGCCTATGATCGCTAAATTGACTGACATTGAAAATGGATTGCATTGGGATGCAGTTATTGAAGACGTAGAATTTTCGTTGAATAATATCAAACAAAGAAGTGTAGCGCAATCTCCGAGCAAGATGTTGTTTGGAATTGAGCAAAAGGGAAAAGTAATTGATGAGGTATTAAAAAATGATAGGTTTTTGATTAAAGATGTTCAAGATTTTCAATTGGCACTATATATCATACATCATAATCATTATCTCCAGTTTATTTGTTCCATTTTGTTTCTTTATTTTAAATTTATGCAATATTTTATTTCAATTTCCTGTTTCAGTTGCTAAATTAAATTTAATTCATTTAATAACAATTTGTTTTCTTTCATAATTCATATTTTTAATTTTTCTTTATTTTCTTTTTTTAATTTCTGTAATTTTGTTTATTTCTATATTTTGTTTCTGTTTCACATATTTAATTCCATTTATTTTCCATTTTATTTTCTTGTCTTTCACTTTCAATTTTTTTCTCTTAATTCTGTCATATCATTTATTTGGGGACTGTGCAATTTATTGGTATATGTTCACAAAAGCAAGTGTACACAGAAAGAAAATAATAAATTCACATACCCAAATCCATCCTATGGGCCCAGAGGAATTGTTGTTGGGAATTTATTATTTTAATTCAATTGACTAAAAAAAAGTTTACAATTGTGCACATATACATATTACATATACCCATGTATTGTATATTGCTAAATAGAATGGCTAGCCTCCCACAAAAATAATAACTAAAAAATTTGCAATAAAAGAAATTAAAATAAAACAAGTGAGAACGCTACAGTCGAGTGTGCTCGAATGTAATATAACCGCTACCCAGCTGCTCATACATCAAAATTATTTGCGGAACAATAAAGAACCGCTACAATCATATTTTGAACGTAAAAGGCCATGTACTTACAATATTTATGCAAAGTCAAAATGTAAAATAAAACAAGTAAGAAAGCTACAGTCGAGTGTGCTTGACTGTAATATACCCGCTACCCAGCTGCTCGTACATCATTTATTTGCGGAACAAAAAAAAACGGCGACAATCATATTTTGACCGTAAAAGGCTATCGACTTACAATATTTATGCACAGTCAAAATCTAAAATAAAAAAAAAACAAGTAAGAAAGCTACATTCGAGCGTGCTCGACTGTAATATACCCGCTACCCAGCTGCTCAAAATTATTTGCGGAACAATAAAGAACGGTATCATATTTTGACCGTAAAAGGCCATGGACTTACAATATTTATGCAAAGTCAAAATCTAAAATAAAAATAATAATTTTTTGCACACATTTAATTTTTGATGCGGGTGGGCCTCGAACCCATAAATGCATAATAGTTCTGTTCGTTATGCAGTCCACAACATAACCCATTTCACCACCGTACACGCACACACTATTCGGCACAATGCTGCAAGCAGCGCTGTTGGCAAAAGGAGTAAAAAGTATTGTAAACGTATAACTTTTATTCAGGTACCAAAAAAATCCAAGATTTATCACTTAAACAGTAAAAATCATAATTCTACCTGTTGAAGACTATAAATCGAATACGTGCATGTAAAAAACGATATGTGCCCTTTTAATACCTCTTTATATACTTGAATGGAAAGTGTTCTAGAGCACTCTAACTTTTAATAAATGTTGTTAAAAAAACAACCGATAGGTTCTATGGCATCTATACGATGTATGGGTCCGTACCGGCTCTTTCCGACTTATTTACAGCGGGCAGCAATAAGAAACATGTATACAAAGTTTCATGACGGTAGCTCAAAAAGGGAGGCAAAAACTTTTCTTTGCAAAAAATAAGAAAAGCTTGATCTCCCCCACCATGACACGCATGCAGGCGGAATCGAACCTTGGACCCATTACCTGAGAGGTCCACCACTTCTCCATTCGGTCATTAAGCCATTACGCAAATTTTGCCAAAGTTACATTATGAGACCATTCGGAAATTCTTGCACGACAAAAACAAAGTCTGAATGCATGATGCGTGTTGTTGTTGCTATTTATTCTCTTAACTTAAACATACAATTAAATAAAAAATAAAAATAAAAAAATATAAGAAAAAGCTGCGCTCTAACAATCGCACACAGCTGATTTAAGAGACTGTCACTTCTCCACTTGTTAACTAAGTTCATTGTGAGCCATTAAAAAAATTTTAAATAAAATGCACGACCACCAATTAATGCATATTCAAAAATTAAAGTATAAGTTTTCAAAAAAAAAAGAAAAAGCTTAAGCGGCATGAACTGGGAATCGAACCACGGGCCTACTGACGCTGTTATCCAACAACTGCAATACTTTGCATTGTAAGGCATTCTTATTATTTCATGTACAAATAAAGAATTTGCGCTGCCGGCAGCGCTGCTTACAGCTATGGAAAACGTTAAGCTGAACAACTTCTGTGTTTATTATCCGATTGTTACCAAATTTTCAGAGATCATCTGGCTAGCTATAGTTATCATATAAACCGAAAATGAACAATATGGCGTCAAAATTGCGCTTGTAATCAATTTTTTTCGATTTACAGGGACGGAAGGAGGCGTGGCCAAAATCAAAAATAAACTTGATCAGCGTGCAATAATAACGCACACTGTCACCAAATTTGGTAGTTCTAGCTCTTATATTAGCTGAGATCTAGATTTTCACACGGACAGACGGACAGACGGACATGGCTATATCGACTCGGCTGTTGATCCTGAGCCAGAATATATATACTTAATGGGGTCGGAGGTGTCTCCTTCTGCCTGTTACATACATTTTCGGTTTGAACGGTTTTAAGTTATAATACCCTTCTACTCTATGAGTAGCGGATATAAAAATATAAGAAAAAGCTGCGCTCTAACAATCACACACAGCTGATTTAAGAGACTGTCACTTCTCCTTTTGTTAACTAAGTTCATTGTGAGCCATTAAAAAAATTTTAAATAAAATGCACGACAACCAATTAATGCATATTTAAATATTAAAGTATAAGTTCATAAAAAAAAAAGAAAAAGCTTAAGCGGCATGAACTGGGAATCGAACCACGGGCCTGTCGGTTCAGGAGTTCATCGCTTTTCCACTAAGCTACTGACGCTGTTATCCAACAACTGCAAAAATTTGTATTGTAAGGCATTCTTATTAATTTGCGCTGCCGACAGCGCTGCTTACAGCTATGGAAAACGTTAAGCTGAATAACTTCTGTGTTTATTTTCTGATTGTTACCAAATTTTCAGAGATCATCTGGCTAGTTATCATATAAACCGAAAATGACCAATATGGCATCAAAATTGCGCTTGTAATAAATTTTTTTCGATTTACAGGGGCGGAAGGGGGCGTGGCCAAAATCCAAAATAAACTTGCTCAGCGTGCAATAATAACACACACTCTTACCAAATTTGGTAGTTCTAGCTCTTATAGTAGCTGAGATCTAGATTTTCACACGGACAGACAGACGGACAGACGGACAGACAGACAGACGGACAGACGGACATGGCTATATCGACTCGGCTGTTGACCCTGAGCCAGAATATATATACTTTATGGGGTCGGAGGTGTCTCCTTCTGCCTGTTACATACATTTTCGGTTTGAACAAAGTTATAATACCCTTCTTCTCTATGAGTAGCGGGTATAAAAAGAAAAAGCTTAAGCGGCATGAACTGGGAATCGAACCACGGGCCTGTCGGTTCAGGAGTTCATCGCTTTTCCACTAAGCTACTGACGCTGTTATCCAACAACTGCAAAAATTTGCATTGTAAGGCATTCTTATTAATTTGCGCTGCCGACAGCGCTGCTTACAGCTATGGAAAACGTTAAGCTGAATAACTTCTGTGTTTATTATCTGATTGTTACCAAATTTTCAGAGATCATCTGGCTAGTTATCATATAAACCGAAAATGACCAATATGGCATCAAAATTACGCTTGTAATCATTTTTTTTCGATTTACAGGGGCGGAAGGGGGTGTGGCCAAAATCCAAAATAAACTTGCTCAGCGTGCAATAATAACACACACTGTCACCAAATTTGGTAGTTCTAGCTCTTATAGTAGCTGAGATCTAGATTTTCACACGGACAGACAGACGGACAGACGGACAGACAGACAGACGGACAGACGGACATGGCTATATCGACTCCGCTGTTGACCCTGAGCCAGAATATATATACTTTATGGGGTCGGAGGTGTCTCCTTCTGCCTGTTACATACATTTTCGGTTTGAACAAAGTTATAATACCCTTCTACTCTATGAGTAGTGGGTATAAAAAAAATTTTTGCACACATTTAATTTTTGATGCTGCCGGGACTCGAACCCGTAAATGCAGAATAGTACTGTTCTTTTTCCTTTCCACACCCCCGTTCATTAGCACATGCTCTGCTGTTTCCAGCGCATCGGAGCAGTAGAGGCGTTGGGTTGACACTACGTGGCGAAACCGATGTAAATAGCCATGGTTTGTGACTAATGGACCCCTGACGGGTTAGGTGGTAGTCCAAGCATTTGTGTTGGCATCTTCCCCATGCTGCTAACTCGGGGATGAGCTGGTAGGACCACCTCCCCCACTGCGACATTTGCCATCTGCTCTGCCCCTCTCCCATCAGCCGCCTCTAAGCGGGTGGCGCCTTCACGAATTTGGCAGAGTGCCCTGATCTCAAGGTCGATTGGTACCATGCCTGCCAGGGCTAGAGCTGCGTCCTTGGATACCGTCCTGAAGCCTCTAATAAGTCTAAGGGCCATAGACCGTATTACTGAGCGAGCTCCTGCCATGTATGAACATCTGTTGATGGCGTTGTTCCAGATTGGTCCAGCATATAGCAGTGTTGACTTTGGTACCGCCACTAGAAGTTTCCCGGCCGGATTTCTGGGACCTCCTATGTTAGGCATAAGTCTAAAAAAAGGCAGCAGCTGTGATTGCTGCCTTCCTGTGGTCCATCAGCACACCCAAATACTTCAAGGACTCTTGAGAGGCGACCTGTGTCCCGTTAACAGTGAGCAGCATTCTCTCCACTTTTTTCCTACTGCTTATAAGTAAGGCCTCGGTCTTGTGAGCCGCAATTGTTAAGCCGACTATCTCGAGCCAGTTGCAGGTCGCAGTAATTATCGCATTTGTTTTGCAGGTCTGCTACAGTTTTGGCGACTGCTGTTATAGCTACGTTGTCCGCAAAGCAATGCAGTTCCGCTCCTAAGGGCCTGTTGTTGCCCAGGATCCCATCGTATATGATGTTCCAGAGGTTCGGTCCAAGCACAGATGCTTGGGCAAACCTGCGATTCCTGAAATAACTGCCAACGACGATCCTCAAGTACGCCGGGATACCCATTCTGTGCATGGTGCCGGGAATTACGGGCCATCTAGCGATTCTTTACGTCGAGCGTGACGATTGCACAGTACTCCTTCGATCCTCCTAACCATCTATCACCATCGAGGGCGTTCTTGGCAATGTTCTTCACTGCCATGAGGCCGTCCAGGGTGCTCTTTCCTTTCCGAAAGCCATACTGCTGGTTTCTTAAACCGTTGATACTCTCGGTGATTGCCTCTATACGGGAATACAGAATTCGTTCCAATAATTTACCCTCAATATCCAATAGGCAATAGTTATCATGTAGGCAATTTGGCATGATGGTTCCTATAAAACATGCGCAGATCAAGTTTATTTTAAATTTGGAGTGACATGCCCACCGCCCACGCAAATCGATAATTTACGAATATTGGGGAAAGTATTACAGTTACTGACATCAAATTTGAGATGATCGTTTTTGTAAATCATTCGCAGAGGATGTTTATTTCAAATTTGAGGTGCCACGCCCACCGCCCACGCAAATTGAAATTTTTTTGAATACTATGGAAAGTATTACAGTTACAAACACCAAATTTGTCATGATGATTCCTGAAAATCATGCGCAGATAAAGATTATTTCAAATTTGAGGTGCCACGCCCACCGTCCACGCAAATATATACTTTTTGCATGATGATTCGTTTAAATGTGTGTCTGTATGAGTGTGCGAGTTAGTACTAGTTAGTGCATCTACGAAGTTAGTCGAATGGTATCTTACAGTCGGGCGCGCTCGACTGTAGCTTTCCTTACTTGTTATACCATTCGACCATTGAAAATGGTCAATAATGGTATTCTACGAGGGTCGTTTGATAAGACCGTGACTTTTTGTATTTGCCGCGCACCTGCTCTAAATACAACACTGCTCCTGTCAGCAGTTATCGATTAACAGCTGACTGTAAAATTTTGAGAAAGCTGCGTTTTTTGGTTTGCGTTTTATAGGCATTGAAAGCAGACGATCTCGTGAATTTTAACGAAAATGGAAAAAAGTGAATTTCGTGTGCTAATTAAGCATTATTTTTTGCGTAAAAATCCATCACCGAAACCAAGGAAAGACTTGATAAATATTATGGGGACTCTGCACCATCAATTTCAATGGTTAAGAAATGGTTTACTGAGTTCCGTTGTGGTCGTACCAGTACAAGTGATGCCGAACGTTCAGGTCGCCCAAAAGAGGTCGTCATGCCAGAAATCGTCGACAAAATCCATGGAATGATATTGGATGATCGGAGAATGAAAGTGCGTGAGGTAGCTGAGGCTGTAGGCATCTCAACTGAACGGGTACATCACATTTTACATGAATATTTGGACATGAAAAAGCTTTCCGCGCGATGGGTGCCGCGATTGCTCACACACGACCATAAGCGCAACCGTGTGACCATTTCAAAGGAGTGTTTGGCGATGTTCAACCGCAATCCAAACGAATTTTTGCGCCGTTTCGTTACCGTAGACGAAACATGGATCCACCACACCACACCAGAGACCAAAGAACAATCAAGACAGTGGGTTTCTCCGGGTGAACGTGCACCAAAGAAGGCCAAGGTGGGTCTGTCGGCCAACAAGGTCATGGCCACAGTTTTTTGGGATGCACAAGGTATCATTCACATCGATTACCTTGAAAAGGGTAAAACGATCACCGGCGAATATTATTCAGAGCTTTTGGACAGATTCGATATTGATTTGAAGCAGAAACGACCGCATTTGGCGAAAAAAAAGTGCTGTTCCATCAGGACAATGCACGGGTGCACACGTGTGTAGTCAGCATGGCAAAATTTCATAAATTGGGCTACGAACTGCTACCCCATCCAGCATATTCTCCAGATTTAGCCCCCTGTGACTATTTTTTGTTTCCAAACATGAAGAAATGGCTCGGCGGTAAGAGATTCGGGTCAAATGAAGAGGTCATCACAGAAACAAACGACTATTTTGAGGGCCTTGAGAAAACCTATTATTTGGAAGGAATAAAAAAATTGGAAAAACGCTGGACTAAATGTATAGAGCTAAAAGGAGATTATGTTGAGAAATAAAACGCTTCTTTGACGAAAAAAATATATTTTATTCAAAAAGTCACGGACTTATCAAACGACCCTCGTAAGTTTGTGCAAACATACTTTTGCAGGCAGAAGGAGACATGGCAGACCCCATAAAGTATATATATTCTGGCTCAGGATCAAAAGCAGAGTCGATTGAGCCATGTCGTCTGTCCGTTTGACCGTCTATTCGTCTGTGTGTCTGTCTGTCTGTCCGTCTGTCTGTAGAGATCTCAGCTATTACAAAAAATAGAGACACCAAATTTGACTATGGTTCCTGTATACCATACGCAGATGAAGTTTATTTCAAATTTGGAGTGCCACACCCACCGCCCAAGCAAATCCTTAATTTATGAATATTAAGGAAAGTATTACAGTTACAGACACCAAATTTGGAATGATGGTTCTTATAAATCATGCGCAGATGAAATTTATATAAAATTTGAGGTGCCACGTCCACCGCCTACGCAAATCGATAATTTACGAATATTAATGAAAGTATTACAGTTACGGACACCAAATTTGAAAATGAAGAAAATTAAAAAATATGAATTATTGAGTAAAACGCAAACGCACAACTCAGGTTTTCTCTCTGATTTATTCGCACTTGACGTTAGTAGCGTAAGCCTTTGACTGACTCTCTCTCCGTTTGCGATCTGCTTCTTCGCATGTTGCTAGAGAGCCGATGTTGCGAAACCCGGAAGCGAACGATAACTTACTTATACTTACTTACTTATATACAATGTGTATGCATACTATCTAAATACGCTAGCCTACTACAGTAGTTAAATTCCGATAACCGAATTCAATGAGATTAGATTAAAATTAAATTCTCTTTTTTTTCAAATCTTATCAACAAGGCAGACTGGCCCACTATCTTTCTTCTTATTAAATGAATAAAATTATTACAATGTTTTGTTAAATAAATATACTTTTCCTTAAGTAAAATGGCGAAAGGAATGAAAGAGTAACATTTAAGTTAAGGATTTACCATATAGTGCCAGACGTAAATCATGGAGGGTGGGTAGAGAGGCGGACTACTGTAACAACAGTGTAGCCTCATTTCCATTAGCTATACTGCTATAGCAGCAGCATATACCCAACAGCTCTCAGAATTGTGTTTTTTCTTTTAAATTTTTTTTATGCATTAATTATAAATCTTGTTCATCTAAATAATAGGCACGGGACTATAAATTAAATTTAACGTGGCTTTCTGATCGAGTGAGGGCTTTATTGTTTGGCCCACGTACCGCCCAATGCGACTCTAGCTTACAGTCGTATTGTTAGGGGAGGGGGGTTCGTTGGCGCCTAGGGTCCCAATCGGCCAATAATTTAGCGAAGATCTCACCACTCAATCAATTACGAATGCTACATATAGAATTTGACCCCCAAAGTGGGGCTTCTAGGTACTTTTAATTAGAAGGCGAAATCCATCAAGCCTTTATTAATACCAAGTTTGTTAAATCGCAAGTTAACGTCGGATAAAAGACTGTTAACAATACTTGAAAAAATTAAGCAATCGCGGCTTCACTTATCCCAAGTGCATATGCTATAGTAGCAAACTGATTTTGTTTTCGAAGCTGAAGAATAGTAAAAACGATTTTTGGCATTGACCGAAAAAACTTGTCCACTCTTAAGATCTGAGATGCTTAAATTAGTTGAAATTATATCCGCTTTATTTGCATTGAGTTCTGTCTGGAACTAAACTCCTAAGGTTTGTGTCTCAGAGAATATCCGACCGACCTGCTACTTCAAAGTGATCGGAAATAAGTGTTCATTTTAAAGTAAATTCTTAAAATTAATTTACTAGACCTTCCACAGTGGGATTATAAAAAAGAGCAGAAAGTATATTTTTCATACAATAAAAATATGGCCCACTCTTTCACAAGAAGCGAAGCAAACTTACTAATAGACTAACGCATTCACAATAATGAAGAGAAACCTCAATAATGAATAGAACTTTCTATTGAGGCTACCGAAATAGTTAGATGATGATGAGTCGTTGTCTATTGACCATCAAATAAGTTTTAATGGTTCGAGTATTCAGCAGAGGAATTCGGCCTAATATGGAATATGATAAGTTCAGCTCGGCTAAAGATCACCATATTATGCAGGTTTTGCTGAAAAGCTACAGCGTGAACAATATGGCATCAATTGCGCTTGTAATCAATTTTTGTTCGATTTACAGGGGCAGAAGGGGGCGTGGCCAAAATAAACTTGATCAGCGTGCAATAATAACACATTTTGTCACCAATTTTGGTAGTTCTAGCTCTTATAATAGCTGGGATCTAGATTTTCACACGGACTGACAGACGGACAGATGGACATGGCTATATCGACTTGGCTGTTGATCCTGAGCCCCTTTATGGGGTCGGAGGTTACTCCTTCTGCCTGTTACATACCTTTTCGGTTTGAACAAAGTTATAATACCCTTCTACTCTATGAGTTGCGCGTATAAAAATTCAAACTGTCCTAAAGGTGTCATAAACGAAGTGTATTTAATTGATTCCTTATTAACAAAAACATGGAAGTAGCCATGTTTAAGATCAAAATTCGAAAATATCGTTTTATTTACTAATTTATCCAACAAATCATCAATCAACGGCCGAGGATAATTATCTTTAACCATCGTCTTATTAAGTTTTCTGTAATCAACACATAATCTTAGATATCCTGTTTTCGTTTTTACTAACACTATTAAAAATGCATACTCTGATTCACTCGATTTAATGATTCCGTTTTCTAAATACTCATCTAAAATAATCTGCAATATTTCTTTTTCGGTATATGCTAATCTTCTCGGCGAACAACTAAACGGTTTCGAGTCCTCTAATCTTAGTTTTATCTCACACCGAGTCTCCTGTTTTTTCGGTCTTACTTTATTAACATAAAAATTTTCTACCAACTCAATGAATTGACATCTCACATTATGATCTATTTGGTCACCTATTTTGTAATCAATTGAGTCATCTATTACATTAATTTCAAACAATTCTCTCTCCACTGTGCTTATTTAAAAATTTTCAACTTTTCCTAATCTTTTTCTAACTTTGTCACTTATCATTTGATTTCCGCTACTACGCTTACTAACACTATCGCTAACTGTTTTTTATTATTGTACATATTTGGTTCTTCTAACATTTTATCGGATTTATTATTACTTCGACTTTCAATTTTATCCACTGTAATCAATTTCAAGGTATCCAAATTCAAATTTAAATTGCATGCTTCCATAAAATCTTTTTCCAAAACGACATCATAACTCATAGACTCGTTTGCCACAATTATTAAATTAAACCGTATTTCATCAAAATTTTCATAACGTAACACAATATTTTTCCATGTGTTTTTAAGGAACTATTATTTAATTATTAATCCATAAAATGAACTTAAAACTGCTAATTCAATAACATCTTTTGGTACTATACTAAATTTAATGAACGAAATTGGGGTTCCCGTATCTATGAGGCATAATGTAATAAATTTTGTCCTAGAATAGTTCATAAAATTAATTTCAAAATATCTTACGTTATTGTTGCCCTCATTATTCTTATTTTTCGGGCACATTGCTACAAAGTGCCCCACCTAACCACAGGCATAACACGATCCTTTTTCGCGCTTTGGCTTCTTGCACTCCTTGGCCCAGTGTCCCTTCGAGTTGCAATTGAAACAGCGCGAGAGTGTGCTGATATTCTTTTCCACCGATGCCGCCTTCTTATCTGCTTCATATACTTTCGGTAGCTTCACTTTCGCAAATGCTCACTTTATGTGCCGAAGATCTGCAAAGCATTCAATACGAGCTTGATTACGTAGCATTTGATTTGGAATGCCTTAAATGAGGAGTCCCAACAATTCTTCCTTGTCCATATTTATGCCAAGTGCAAGCATCTCGTTTATCGTCTGCATAAGTAACAAAGTTTTCGCCCGCCGTCCATTCACGGTCCTTAAATTTTCGCCTTGCTTGTAATTTTGACTTCTCACCAAACATCGATATCAGCTCAGCCACCAACTTCTCCGTTGGTAGCAATACACGCGCTGGATCTGCATGCAACCACATGCATGCTTCGCCTTTTATTTTACTGGCAATCAACATCTTTAAAAAAGGGTTCATTTACTCCATAAATGCTGGCTATATTCTTGCCTTGCGCAACTTCGACCAACTTCGTAGTTGCACTAACTAGTACTCACACTCACACGCTCTCACACACACATACAGACACACACATAAAAGCTATAGTTATGCCGGCAGCGCTGCCTGCAGCATTGTGCCGTGTATGCATGTACGGTGGTGAAATGGGTTAAGTTGTTGACTGCAAAACGAACAGTACTATTATTCATTTACGGGTTCGAGTTCCTTTCGCATCATAAATTAATTGTGTGCAAAAATTTTTTTTATAACGTTCGACCATTGAAAATGGTCAAAAATGGTATACTAAGTTTGTGCAAAAATATGTAACAGGCAGTAGGAGACATGGCTGACCCCATAAAGTATATATATTCTGGCTCAGGATCAACGGTTCCGTCTGTTTGTATGAACATCGAGAGCTATTAGAAAAGCTAAAGACACCAAATTTGAGATGATGGTTCGTATATACCATACGTAGTTCAAGTTTCTTTCAAATTTGGAGTGCCACGCCCACCGCCCATGCAAATCGATAATTTACGAATATTAAGGAAAGTATTACTGTTACAGACACCTAATTTGGCATGATGGTTCCTATAAATCATGCGCAGATGAAATTTATTTCAAATTTGAGGTGCCACGCCCACCGCCCACGCAAATCGATCATTTTTGAATATTAATTAAAGTATTTAAGTTACAGATTTCTGCGTTAGAACACGTAAATATTCTGATAAGATGCACCCATTACAATCCGATCGGGCAATAAATACAGAAGTTATTAAAGAAAACGTTTTTTATAGTTCCGTTGCCCGAGTCATTACAGCATATCGTCTGCATCGTTTTAGCCTTTGTGTGTGTGTCTGTATGTGTGTGTGAGAGCGAGTTAGTACTAGTTAGTGCAACTACGAAGTTGGTCGAATGGTATCTTACGGTCGGGCGCGCTTGACTGTAGCTTTCCTTACTTGTTTTATTTTAAATTTTGACTGTGCATAAATATTGTAAGTCCATGGTCTTTTACGGTCAAAATATGATTATAGCCGTTCTTTATTGTTCCGCAAGTAATTATTATGTACGATCAGCTGGGTAGCGGGTATATTACAATCGAGCACTCTCGACTGCAGCCTTCTTACGACGGACAGACAGACTGACAGACAGACGGACAGACGGACATGGCTCAATCGACTCGGCTGTTGATCCTGAGCCGGAATATATATACTTTATGGGGTCTGCCATGTCTCCCTCTGAATGTTACATACTTTTGCACAAACTTAGTATACCATTTTTGACCATTTTTAATGGCCGAATGGTATAAAAAAGTTTAGTTAAAATATTGTACTGGTACTTTCGATTTCGATGCGGCCAATTAAAGCGTATTTCGATCTTACTAGCAATTACCAAATTGGCTCCCATAAAATATGAATATACATTACTTTCAGAAATTTTATAGCTAAAATTTTATAATTATTATAAATTATTTTGACACCGGAGGCGCGTGTCCAAATGAGGGGCAGTGCGAGAGTGGACCCCGTGCAAGGGTCTATTACAAAAATGTACAGAGACCCCAGGGGAAATATGGCTTAAATCGTGCGACTCTCTCGAATACACACTATTATTTCTGCTCTACTCTGCCCAGACTGTTCTAAGTGCTCTTCTTGTTATTGTTGTCCACTCCCTAGGCAGGTCTTAATATGGCCAGGAAGTCGACGATAGTGGCAATGAAAAGGCAATGTGTTTTTCGTTGTTGCCGACAATTGACATATTTTTTGCCGTAGAATGGGAGCGAGTGAAGTGGCCGCTTGCCTTGTCTGTCAAAATTGTCGTTAAAGCTGACGTTTGTGTTTGAGTGCGAGTTTGAGTTCGAGCTCGAGTTACAGTTGAGAAGTCTATTACACCAGGTAATGGGGGTTTGGAAATCGGCCAAATGGGATCTCCCTTTCATGCTTAACAAGCCTGCGAACCCAAGCACACGGGAGTTCACCCCCTGCTCACCCAGTTCAGAGAAGTCGGCATTACTCCTTCGTCGACTCTTTCCATTCGGACGTCGTACAAAGGCACCCTAGCGGCCACCTTGATGCCACCAACAGACCAAACGAAAAGCTCACTAAAGTGGAAAAAGTGAGAGTAGGCTCGATCATTTGTCGCATACGTTGCAAAGACCAACCGTCGAGTTGCTTCAGAGCAGCCAGGAAAGCGGTTAAGCTCCGAAACTAGTGGGGATGGCGTTTTGAAATTGGTACTGTAAGTTCTTTAAAAATTAAGAATTGTTAAAATGTAAAAAATAGGCGTGGTCGATAATATTTACGCTCACAGCAAGGCAAAACCAAAAAATACACCCCAAAGAATGCTAGATTTTTTTTTAAAATGAAATATATGAATAAATTTTTTTATTTTTGAAAGAAATAACACAGAAATCAAAATAATTAAGAATTAAAGCATGAAGAATATAGGAATGGTGTCTAAATATATACCTAGTAAAGTTTTAGTGCTACAACAGCGTGTTCTTGTCATCTAACCATCTTCTAACAGGTAAGAATGCTACATTCGAGTGTGCTCGACTGTAATATACCCGCTACCCAGCTGATCGTACATCAAAATTATTTGCGGAACAATAAAGAACGGCTACAATCATATCTTAACCGTAAAAGGCCATGGACTTACAATATTTATGCAAAGTCAAAATCTAAAATAAAAATAATAATTTTTTGCACACATTTAATTTTTGATGCGGGTGGGACTCGAACGCGTAAATGCATAATAGTTCAGTTCGTTTGGCAGCCCACAACTTTCCCCATTTCACCAACGTACACGCACACACTATTCGGCACAATGCTGCAAGCAGAGCTGCCGACAAAAGGTGTAAAAAGTATTGAAAACGTATAACTTTCATTCGATACCAAAAAAATCCAAGATTTATCACTTAAACAGTAAGAATAATAATTCTGCCTGTTGAGGACTATAAATTGAATACGTGCATGTAAAAAACCATATGTGCCCTTTTAATACCTCTTTATATAATTGAATGGAAATTGTTCTAGAGCACTCTTACTTTTAATAAATTTTGTTAAAAAAACGACCGATAGGTTCTATGGCATCTATACGATGTATCGGTCCGTACCGGCTCATTCCGACTTATTTACAGCGGGCAGCAATAAGAAACATGTATACAACGTTTCATGAAAGTAGCTCAAAAAGGGAGGCAATAACTTTTTTTTTTGAAAAAAATAAGAAAAGTTTGATGTCCCCCACCATAACACGCATGCAAGCGGATTCGAACTTTGGACCCATTACCTAAGATGTCCACCACTTCTCCATTCGGCCATTAAGCCGTTACGCAAATTTTGCCAAAGTTGCATGATGAGACCATTCGGAAATTCTTGCACGACAAAAATAAAGTCTGAATGTATGATGAGTGTTGTAGTTACTATTTATTCTCATAACATAAACATACAATTAAATAAAAAATAAAAATTAAAAAATATAAGAAAGAGCTGCGCTCTAACAATCGCACACAGCTGATTTAAGAGACTGTCACTTCTCCACTTGTTAACTAAGTTCATTGTGAGCCATTAAAAAAATTTTTAATAAAATGCACGACGACCAATTAATGCATATTCAAAAATTAGTGTAAAAGTTCTAAAAAAAAAAAAAAAGAAAAAGCTTAAGCGGCATGAACTGGGAATCGAACCACGGGCCGCCTGTCGTTTCAGGAGTTCCTCGCTTTTCCACTAAGCTACTGACTCTGTTATCCAACAACTGCAAAAATTTGCATTTTAAGGCATTCTTATTAGTTCCTGTACAAATAAAGAATTTGCGCTGCCGGCAGCGCTGCTTACAGCTATGGAAAACGTTAAGCTGAATAACTTCTGTGTTTATTATCCGCTTGCTACCAAATTTTTAGAGATCGTCTGGCTAGCTATAGTTATCATATAAACCGAAAATGAACAATATGGCATCAAAATTGCGCTTGTAATCAATTTTTTTCGATTTACTGGGACGGAAGGAGGCGTGGCCAAAATCCAAAATAAACTTGATCAGCGTACAATAATAACACACACTGCCTCCAAATTTGGTAGTTCTAGCTCTTATATTAGCTGAGATCTAGATTTTCACACGGACAGACAGACGGACAGACGGACATGGCTATATCGACTCGGCTGTTGACCCTGAGCCAGAATATATATACTTTATGGGGTCGGAGGTGTCTCCTTCTGCCTGTTACATACATTTTCGGTTTGAACAAAGTTATAATACCCTTCTACTCTATGAGTAGCGGGTATAAAAAGCTTAAGCGGCATGAACTGGGAATCGAACCACGGGCCTGGTTCAGGAGCTTATCACTTTTCCACTAAGCTACTGACGCTGTTTTTTAACAGCTGCAAAAATTTGTATTGTAAGGCATTCTTATTATATCCTGTACAAATAAAGAATTTGCGCTGAGGGCAGCGCTGCTTACAGCTATGGAAAATGTTAGGCTGAACAACTTCTGTGTTTGTTATCCGATTACCATTCAGAGATCTGGCTAGCTATAGCTTTCATGTTAACCGAAAATGAACAATATGGCATGAAAATTGCGCTTGTAATCAATTTTTTTTCGATTTACAGGGGCGAAAGGGACCAAAGTTATAATACCCTTCTACTCTATGAGTAGCGGGAATAAAAATAGACCAATCATGATTTAAAATCAAATTATTAAGCTTAATGAAATTGTTCTTGCAAACGCAGCGATATTTTACTTTGGAAAAGGCATTTTCAGTTTGCACAAGAGTAGGCAATTTTAATGACAAGGCTAATGTAGGATGGTAAGGATCTTCAGGTAAAACTAAAGGATCAATTCTCGAAGTGTGTGTGCAACATTACATCACTTGAAAAGAAAAGATCAAGCATTCTACCATTAAAGTTAGAAATATTATTAATTTGAAATAATGAAAGTTCGGAAAGCCCAATAAGAAATTTAGTAAAACTAGAAAAAACAAGGAAATCTGATTCAGATGTCCATGCAACTTCTGGTAAAATAAAATCACCAAACACTAAAAGAAAATCTCTTTCAGATAGCTTGGATGCAACAGACTGGATGGAGGAAAAATGTTCAAAGTATATTGAAATTTGACAGACTGACACTTTAACATAGATAAATTCAGGGCAATCAATGAAAAATTGTTCGACACACAAATCTGACCTAGCAACTATAAGCACGCCTCCAACAGTTCGACATAAACGGTCGCATCTGAAGGAAGTATACTTGTCTGTAAAGATTGAGCTACTGAGTACATCTGGTTTCAACCAAGTTTCAGTAAATTTTAAAATATGATAAGTAAAAGAAACACAATCAATTTAGATAGCTTAGTATTAAGTCCTTTAGCATTTTGATAAGCAAAAAAAGTGAATATGGATTTAGGTTTTTGATGTTCCACTCGAAGACGGAGCACTGGAAAATACTGGCAAAGAATCTGCAGAACGAATTTTTTGTTTTTTGTGTTTGTAGGAGTATACTCCTTAACAATTAAGACCGGCAGCCAAAAATTTACATTACAGACTCTTTTAAATCCCTCTGTAGAAATGTTAATTTTAAACGATGCAATGTCTCGTGCATAGTTAAGTTTAAATTTCTCAACAACAAGGTTCGTTATTGATATCTTAGATTGAATGAATGCTTGCACATCTTCAATCGAAGTATCAGGCGCCAAACGAGAAACAAAAATAAATTTCTTTGAATTAACGGCGACAAGAGATTTAACATTTGTAGTTATGCTTGGAGGCATAGCTACAAAAGAACTACAAGAACTTATAGCTATTATATGGTCTTTAGTCGATATTTCGTTAATTATACACCCTACTTATAGAGGAGAAGGGTAATATAACTTTATTTTAACTGAAAATGTATGTAACAGACAGAAGGAAACATCTCCGACCCCATAAAGTATATAAGTTAAAAATAAAAACTTTTAAGGTTTGATTTCGATGTTCATTTTATTCGGGGTTCAAAACTAAACTGAAACTTTATGCTACGACAAGGCCCTAAGCTAGCTGTGGGTGGATAGCAGCGACGTCGGCAGAACGTTGGCGGCGTCGATGGCAGCTGTGTGCAGAGTCGATGATCTGCTTTGAAGTGGATTGATCTGCAGACTATGCAATTTCGGCGGAGCCCGTCGTGGCGGATGTTATTGTTTCTGCTGTCCATAATTCCCTAGAATACTTTGTTGCACAATTTATGTGTTGACAATGTCCAAGGGTTCATGGCCTCAGTACTCGAGGGGAGCAGTGAAAGTTTGTGGTGTTAACTCTCCCTCCTCGAGACCCTACTTGTCCTCAAGTGAGCATTAGAAATAGGGAATATTTATACCCGCTACTCATAGAGTAGAAGGGTATTATAACTTTGTTCAAACCAAAAATGTATGTAACAGGCAGAAGGAGACACCTCCGACCCCATAAAGTATACATATTCTGACTCAGGACCATCAGCCGAGTCGATATAGCCATGTCCGTCTGTCCGTATATCCGTCTGTCCGTCTGTCTGTCCGTGTGAAAATCTAGATCTCAGCTGTTATAAGAGCTAGGACAACCAAATTTGGTGACAATATGTGTTATTATTGCACTCTGATCAAGTTTATTTTGGATTTTGGCCACGCCCCCTTCCGCCCCCGCAAATCGAAAAAACATTGATAACAAGTGCAATTTTGATGCCATATTGTTCATTTTCGGTTTACATGATAACTATAGCTACCCAGATGATCTTTGAAAATTTGGTAACAATCGGATAATAAACACAGAAGGTATTCAGCTTAACGTTTTCCATAGCTGTAAGCAGCGCTGCCGGCAGCATTGTGCGGAATCGTGTGTGCGTGTACGGTGGTGAAATGGGTTAAGTTGTGGACTGCAAAACGAACAGTACTATTATGCATTTACGGGTTCGAGTCCCGCCCGAATCAAAAATTAAATGTGTGCAAAAATGTTTTTTTTTTTATTTTATATTTTGACTTTGCATAAATATTATAAGTCCATAGCCTTTTACGGTCAAAATATGATTGTAGCCGTTTTTTTTTGTTCCGCAAATAAATTATGTACAAGCAGCTGGGTAGCGGGTATATTACAGTCGAGCACACTCGACTGCAGCTTTCTTACTTGTTATTTTAGATTTTGACTTTGCATAAATATTGTAAGTCCATGGCCTTTTACGGCTAAGATATGATTGTAGCCGTTCTTTATTGTTCCGCAAATAATTTTGATGTACGAGCAGCTGGGTAGCGGGTATATTACAGTCGGGCACACTCGAATGTAGCATTCTTACCTGTTAGAAGATGATTAGATGACAAGAACACGCTGTTGTAGCACTAAAACTTTACTAGGTATATATTTAGACACCATTCCTATATTCTTCATGCTTTAATTCTTAATTATTTTGATTTCTGTGTTATTTCTTTCAAAAATAAAAACATTTATTCATATATTTCATTTAAAAAAAAAATCTAGCATTCTTTGGGGTGTATTTTTTGGTTTTGCCTTGCTGTGCGCGTAAATATTATCGACCACGCCTATTTTTTACATTTTAACAATTCTTAATTTTTAAAGAACTTACAGTACCAATTTTAAAACGCCATCCCCACTAGTTTCGGAGTTTAACCGCTTTCCTGGCTGCTCTGAAGCACCTCGGCGGTTGGTTTTTGCAACGTATGCGACAGATGATCGAGCCTAAATGCATAATAGTTCTGTTCGTTTTGCAGCCCACAACTTACCCCATTTCACCAACGTACACGCACACACTATTCGGCACAATGCTGCAAGCAGAGCTGCCGGCAAAAGGTGTAAAAAGTATTGAAAACGTATAACTTTCATTCAGGTACCAAAAAAAATCCAAGATTTATCACTTAAACAGTAAGAATAATAATTCTACCTGTTAAGGACTAAAAATTGAATACGTGCATGTAAAAAACCATATGTGCCCTTTTAATACCTCTTTATATAATTGAATGGAAATTGTTCTAGAGCACTCTAACTTTTAATAAATTTTGTTAAAAAAAACGACCGATAGGTTCTATGGCATCTATACGATGTATCGGTCCGTACCGGCTCATTCCGACTTATTTACAGCGGGCAGCAATAAGAAACATGTATACAACGTTTCATGAAGGTAGCTCAAAAAGGGAGGCAAAAAATTTTTATTTGGAAAAAAATAAGAAAAGTTTGATCTTCCCCACCATAACACGCATGCAAGCGGATTCGAACTTTGGACCCATTACCTAAGATGTCCACCACTTCTCCATTCGGCCATTAAGCCGTTACGCAAATTTTGCCAAAGTTGCATGATGAGACCATTCGGAAATTCTTGCACGACAAAAACAAAGTCTGAATGTATGATGCGTGTTGTAGTTGCTATTTATTCTCATAACATAAACATACAATTAAATAAAAAATAAAAATTAAAAAATATAAGAAAGAGCTGCGCTCTAACAATCGCACACAGCTGATTTAAGAGACTGTCACTTCTCCACTTGTTAACTAAGTTCATTGTGAGCCATTAAAAAATTTTTAAATAAAATGCACGACCACCAATTAATGCATATTCAAAAATTAAAGTAAAAGTTTTTTAAAAAAAAAAAGAAAAAGCTTAAGCGGCATGAACTGGGAATCGAACCACGGGCCTGTCGGTTCAGGAATTCATCGCTTTTCCACTAAGCTACTGACGCTGTTTTCCAACAACTGCAAAAATTTGCATTGTAAGGCATTCTTATTATTTCCTGTACAAATAAAAAATTTGCGCTGCCGGCAGCACTGCTTACAGCTTTGGATAACGTTAAGCTGAATCACTTCTGTGTCTGCGTCTGTCCGCCTGTCTGCCCGTGTTAAAATCTAGATTTCAGCTACTATAAGAGCTAGAACTACCAAATTTGGTGACAAAATGTGTTATTATTGCACGCTGATCAAGTTTAGTTTGGATCAAAGTTACTGCTTTCTGCTTTGGTATGAACATAAATAATTGCAATATAAATCTATTTCCCAAATTACAATCCAATCGGATGATAAAAACAGATGTTATCCATGTTTCCGCTTTCCGTACTTCCACTGCTTCCGCATGTGCTGCGTCGTTTCAGCTGTAGCGTGTGTAAATCTGATTGCTATGACGTTTTCATATGTAGATGGCGCTATTCTAAGATAGATCTAATTTAAAGAATAGGTGGCGGATGAACCTGTGTAGAGTTTTTTGATGGAATTAAATGTGTGATAATATGTTTCGACACTGGGCGAATGTAGCTTTCTTTACTTGTTTTAGACCATGTATTTAAAAAAATTCATGGTATATTGTGTTTGTCGAAATGTGCGTAACAGGCAGAAGCAGGCATCTGTGACCCCATAAAGTATATATATTCGTGCTCAGGATCACTTGCCGAGTCGATTAAGCTATGTCTTTCTGTCCGTCTGTCCTTCTGTATGAACGCCTATATCTCAGAAACTGAAAAAGCTAGAGCCTCCAAATTTGGTGACAACACTTATGAGAATCATACGCTGTAAAATTTTTATTAATATTTGGGATACGTCTACTTTCGCTCCCGCAAATCGATAAACCGTATAGCAAGCGCAATATTAAAGCTAGAGTATTCAGTTTTGGTGTGAATGATAACTATCACCACCTAAACGATCGCTAAAAGTTATTCAACGTTTCATATAAATTTGCACTGCCCCTACTGCAAGCAAGCGAGCAGTGTTTTTTCAAGCAGTGTTTTTTTCCAAATGCTGGGACTGCTTGGCGTCTAACTGAAAATTATATGTGTTTATTATTTTTCTTTGAAAAATACATTTACCAATAACAGTTTCGAAATCTGATTTTTTTCATAACTTTAAAAAATCCATGGTCTTATACAGTCAAAACTTGACTGTAGCCATTCTTACACGTTTATTTTAGATTTTGACTTTGCATAAATATTGTAAGTTCATGGCCTTTTACGGTCAAAATATGATTGTAGCCTTTCTTTATTGTTCCGCAAATAATTTTGATGTACGCGCAGCTGGGTAGTGGGTATATGACAGTCGAGCAAACTCTACTGTAGCTTTCTTACTTGTTTTTCTCTGAAAAACACGTTTATCAATATCAGTTTCATCAATCTGATAACTTTGTTTAGACCGAGAATGTATGTAACAGGCAGAAGTTGACATCTCCGTCCCCATAAAGTAAATATATTCTGGCTCAGGATCAACAGCCGAGTCGATATAGCCTTGTCCGTCTGTCCGTCTGTCTGTCTGTCCGTTTGTCTGTCCGTGTGAAAATCTGGATCTCAACTATTATAAAAGTAAGAACTACCAAATTTGGTGACAAAATGTGTTATTATTGCACGCTGATCAAGTTTATTTTGGATACAATAAATACAGAAGTTATTAAAGAACTCGTTTTTTATAGTTCCGTTGCCCTCGTCATTAGAGCATACCATCTGCATCGTTTTAGCCTTTGTGTGTGTGTGAGAGCGAGTTAGTACTAGTTAGGCCAACTACGAAGTTGGTCGAATGGTATCTTACGGTCGGACGTGCTATACTGTAGCTTTCCTTACTTGTTTTTATTACAGTTGCATGCAAGTATATGAGACCATATGTATATACGCATGTATGTATGTATATTAATATTTCGCACCTAAAAATATAACTGCCGAAGAATGAGCAGAACACAACTGTTTAGAGTAATATATGCATATATATAAAGTTAGTAGCCATTAACAAATAATTATTCTCATGATTACAAATAAAACCAAACAAAAACGGCAATATTATCGCAGATTAAAATATAGAATTGGTGGGTACATATTTATTAAATTTAACAATTGTGTGTGTGTAAATGCAAATTATTACGGTTTGTCTTTGTGATTTTTGGTAGACGTACATAAGTGTATTTGCATATTAACCGCTAATTTGGAATATCGGTTAATACATAAACTACTTACTTACATATTGGCGTTTGCATATACACACATACAGTTGTCTTTGCGTCCGTTCACCTTCGGAGCTTTCTTTGCGCTCACATATTTTTTGTTGTTTCGATTTCGCTTGCATCACGCATATTCTAATGCTGTCTACAAACGTAGTTACAGCAACCGTTTGTCTGATTCTCTTTTTCGGTTGATCCCTTTTCGATTTTTTGAGAGTGCGTGTGTATATATCTCTCGTTTGCATTGCATACACCGCACCCCGCATTTTACATTGCTGCCTACAAACGTCGTTACAGCATGGCCTATTGCTAAACCAATTAATGCATATTCAAAAATTAAAGTAAAAGTTTTAAAAAAAAAAAACAAAAAGCTTAAGCGGCATGAACTGGGAATCGAACCACGGGCCTGTCGGTTCAGGAATTCATCGCTTTTCCACTAAGCTACTGACGCTGTTTTCCAACAACTGCAAAAATTTGCATTGTAAGGCATTCTTATTATTTCCTGTACAAATAAAAAATTTGCGCTGCCGGCAGCACTGCTTACAGCTTTGGATAACGTTAAGCTGAATCACTTCTGTGTCTGCATCTGTCCGCCTGTCTGCCCGTGTTAAAATCTAGATTTCAGCTACTATAAGAGCTAGAACTACCAAATTTGGTAACAAAATGTGTTATTATTGCACGCTGATCAAGTTTAGTTTGGATCAAAGTTACTGCTTTCTGCTTTGGTATGAACATAAATAATTGCAATATAAATCTATTTCCCAAATTACAATCCAATCGGATGATAAAAACAGATGTTATCCATGTTTCCGCTTTCCGTACTTCCACTGCTTCCGCATGTGCTGCGTCGTTTCAGCTGTAGCGTGTGTAAATCTGATTGCTATGACGTTTTCATATGTAGATGGCGCTATTCTAAGATAGATCTAATTTAAAGAATAGGTGGCGGATGAACCTGTGTAGAGTTTTTTGATGGAATTAAATGTGTGATAATATGTTTCGACACTGGGCGAATGTAGCTTTCTTTACTTGTTTTAGACCATGTATTTAAAAAAATTCATGGTATATTGTGTTTGTCGAAATGTGCGTAACAGGCAGAAGCAGGCATCTGTGACCCCATAAAGTATATGTCGGAGCGCGTCTGCAGGAATTTTGGGAACCGTTACCATGATTTCACAATCTGATGAAATTGTAGCATTGTGGTGAAATTCTGACAAGCACTGCAGCAGAGGCGCAGACGGCCTCTGCAGCTGAGTGAGGTCCGATCTCATTGTCATAAATAGTGTGTTAGAGAGGGATGACAATATAGTGAACGCCAGTGTTGTATATAGACCGAATAGAATATGAGGAGGATTGGTAGAAGGAGAAAATCACCTCAGTGAAGTTTGGCTGGTGGAATAGATCGGAACTTGCTGTGCTGCTGCACCAAAATTATAAAACTTGCAAATAAAAATGGATAAGACTCCCCCATTGCCGACATCAGAAGTGGGATCGCCTTCGCCACAAGAGCCCAGCGCTGATCAGTATATGGCTGCGTTGGAAACACAAAACCGTAACCTCATGGAAATAATAAAAACCATGCACGCCACGAGAGCACCGGCGTCAGATGAAAAGTCTTTGCACGTCACACTGCCAAAATTCTGTGCTGATAGCGCTGGAGCGGATCCATCTGCATGGTGCACCACGGTGGACTTAATCTTCGCAGATAATGCGCTTGTAGGCAGTGCGCTCGTAATAGCGTTGAGCAAAGCGCTAGAAGGCAGTGCGTCGCAATGGCTGTCGCAGATATGCTTCGCTGGAATCACATGGCCGCAGTTCAAGGAACTGTTCATACAGCGATTCGTAGGGATTGAGACGACGGCTGCCATTCTCATGAACGTTTTGAATGGACGTCCAAAAACTGGAGAGAGCTTTGCCCAGTATGGAAGTCGCATTGTTACCTTGTTGCTGTCTAAGTGGAAGGCCAAGGATCTGGAGGAGATTGCGGTATCGGTAGCGTTGGCTCACATGGCACAAATCGATAATAATTTGTTGCGTTGGGTGTTTACGACAAATGTGGCTACGCGCAATGAGCTTCAACAACAGCTGCAAGCTTACGCCTTCAAGAAACGTAACAACGAAGATGATTCTGCCCCAGAAAAGAAGAAGTCGAGGATGCAGTCGCAGACTAAGTGCCATTTTTGTGCAAAAGTTGGCCACAAATTCGCCGAATGCCGCGCTCGAATGGAAGGTACATCAAACACAAAAGGAAGAAGCTACAGCGGAAGCAACACGCCTGGGTCAAAAGATCGTTCGAACATAAAATGTTTTAAATGCGACGAAATGGGACATGTGGCTTCTGTATGTCCCAAGGGCAACAACAAATACATCGAAAAGCGAGTTGACGTATGCAAATTAAGTGAGCCAAGTGGATTATTCTTTCAATCGGGTGAGCCCTTTCCATTCTTTTTTCGATTCGGGAGCCGAATGTTCTTTGGTAAAAGAAAAATTAAGCAACAAATTAGCTGGCAAGAGAAGTAATAATCTAGTTATTTTAAGAGGAATTGGTGATAATATAGTTAAGAGCCACTTGCAAATACTATCAACAGTCCAAATGTCAAAATTTAATTTAGAAATTTTGTTTCATGTTGTAATGGATAACTATTTAAAGCACGACATAATGATTGGCCAAGACATATTAAAGCTTGGTTTCGGTGTATTGATTGAATCTGATAAATTTAGTATTTACAAATCCAAAATTATTAATGCCGTTCAAAATAATGCACCTGAGAACACCTTTGGAAACACTTTTTGACACCAATACAGAATTAAGTGATAATGATAAAAGTAAATTAAGAAATATATTGGAAAAGTATGCCGATAGTTTCGTAATTGGGATACCAAATAAGCGTGTAACCACAGGAGTATTGGAAATTCGTTTAATTGATAAGAATAAAACTGTTCAAAGGCGCCCATATCGACTCAGTGCAGATGAGAAACTGTTGGTTAGAGAAAAGATAGAACAAATGCTTGAATCTAATGTTATTCGTCCCAGCAGTTCTCCCTTTGCAAGTCCAATGTTATTAGTTAAAAAGAAGGACGGCAGTGACAGGTTGTGTATCGATTTTCGTGAGCTAAACCTTAATACGATTTCTGATAAGTTTCCGTTGCCACTGATTTCGGATCAAATAGATCGTTTGCGGGGTGGTAAATATTTTTCCGTATTAGACATGGCCAGCGGATTTTATCAAATACCGATTCATCCAGATTCTATAGAAAAACAGCATTTGTGACTACAGAGGGTCAGTATGAGTTTCTGGCCATGCCATTTGGTCTAAAAAATGCGTCGTCTATTTTTCAACGTGCCATTGTTCAAGCTTTGGGGGACTTAGCCTATTCCTATGCAGTTGTTTACATAGACGATGTGCTAGTAGTTGCGAATACGAAGGAGGAAGCATATGAGAGGTTGAATACAGTGTTAAAAGCGTTGTCAGAGGCAGGGTTCTCGTTCAATATAAAAAAATGTAATTTTCTTTGTACAGGAATAGAGTACCTAGGATTCTATATCAAGGATGGAGAAATTAAACCAAATCCTCGTAAAATAGAAGCTCTTTCTGTCTTATCTCAGCCAACCTCGACAACACAGTTAAGGCAGTTTATAGGTCTGGCATCGTATTTCAGACAATTTGTTCCACGATTCTCGGAGAAGATGAAGCCACTGTATCAGTTAACCTCTAAGCTGAATGATTTTGTTTGGAAGGAGGAACACGAGAAGATACGGCAGGATATTATTAAAGTGCTTACATGTGACCCTGTATTGACCATATTCGACCCTGAGCTTCCAATTGAATTGCACACTGATGCCAGTGCAGATGGCTATGGGGCTATGCTCATGCATAAAATAGAAGGGAAACACAGAGTAGTCGAATATTATAGCAAATGCACGTCAATATCAGAAGCCAAGTATCACTCGTATGAGTTAGAGACGCTAGCTGTCTATAATGCAGTAAGACATTTTAGACATTATTTGCACGGCAGAAAATTCGTTGTGTATACTGATTGCAACTCATTGAAAGCTAGTCGTACAAAGGCCGAGTTGACACCAAGAGTGCACCGCTGGTGGGCGTACTTACAGGCATTTGACTTTAGTGTAGCCAAATGGCTCACGTGGATTTCTTATCGCGAAATCCGATTCCCACAGTTTCAAATGCCATAAGCAAAGTAGATGAAGTTCGTGTTGATCTGGCGACAATAACAGATAATTGGCTATTAGCCGAACAGCAACGAGATGAGGGCATAAATAAGATCTTGGCTCAATTGAATAATGAAGACATGGAGGCAAATATCGATAAAACATATGAGGTTCGAACTGGATTACTATATCGCAAAATACAGCGTAATGGCAAGACTCGTTGTCTACCAGTAATCCCTAAAGCGTTTAGGTGGTCCGTCATTAACCACGTACACGAAGCTGTAATGCATTTGGGGTGGCAGAAAACGTTAGACAAAGTCTACGAGAAATATTGGTTTGAGCACATGACTAAATATGTAAGAAAATTTGTGGAAAATTGCATGACATGCAAATTGTCCAAGCCTTCATCAGGCAAAATGCAAATTGAAATGCACCCAATTCCCAAGATTGACATACCTTGGCATACCGTACACGTAGATATAAGTGGGAAGCTTAGTGGAAAGAACGATCTAAAGGAATATATTATAGTTCAGATAGATGCGTTCACTAAGTTTGTTCACTTGTATCATACTCTAAATCTTGACTCGGAAAATTGTATTAAAGCTATAAAGTCAAGTATGTCTTTCTTTGGGGTCCCCAGTCGTATTATAGCGGATCAGGGTAGGAGTTTTGCCAGCAACAAGTTCCGTGAGTTTTGTTCAACAAACAGGATTGAGTTGCACTTGATAGCTACAGGTGCCAGTAGAGCAAATGGGCAGGTTGAAAGGGTGATGAGCACTCTTAAGACCATGCTTACTGCGGTGGAAACGAGTCAGCGATCATGGCAAGATGCGTTGGCAGAAATTCAACTAGCCATGAATTGCACCACAAATCGAGTCACTAAGGCAAGTGCCTTGGAATTGCTGATAGGAAGAGAAGCTAGACCTTTTGGGTTGTTGCCAGTCGATGTGGAAGAAAGTGTAGTCGATAGAGAACAGATGAGGGCACAAGCCAGAGAAAACATGCAAAAGAATGCACAGTATGATAAACAAAGGTTCGATAAAAACAAGGCAAAAATAGTTCGGTATAAGGTAGGCGATCATGTGTTACTGAAAAGCGAGGAGCGGCATCAAACGAAGCTTGACCCCAAATTTAAGGGCCCATTTCAGGTAATTAATGTACTAGATGGTGATCGATACGAGTTGAAGTCGTTAGTTAATAAGCGAACATATAAATATTCGCATGAATGGCTAAGAGCGTTACCAGACAGACGATTGACAGCAGAATGTAATGGTGACTCCCAAGAGGGAGAAGAGTTGAAAGATGTCACTAGTGAACGTGCATCTGTGTCCCAAGAGGGGAAAGATTTGATAAACGGCACGAATGAAATGGCGTGTGTTCAAAAAGAGTAATGACCGCACTATAACAGCTATCTCGCAGGGACGAGAAGTGTTATGGCGGGGGTCAAGAGATTGGGTGTGAGAGAAGACACGCCAATGTTGATATGTGAAAGTAAAGTTATGGAAAATATGAATAGTTTGAAGTTTTGATACCTAAATTGGAGATGTCTTTATAATTAAGTTTGTAAAAGAAAAATCAATCATGAGATGAGTTGTCAATCAATGTTTGTGTAAGCGGCTCTATAAGTTAATAAATGTAAGAGAGAAATACATTGAAGTTTGTTAAATAAATTGGAGATTAAGTTGATGAAATTGTATGAGTTTGACTTGAACGGTGGATTAGACACACGAGGACGTGTGATAGGTCAGGAAGGCCGTGTCGGAGCGCGTCTGCAGGAATTTTGGGAACCGTTACCATGATTTCACAATCTGATGAAATTGTAGCATTGTGGTGAAATTCTGACAAGCACTGCAGCAGAGGCGCAGACGGCCTCTGCAGCTGAGTGAGGTCCGATCTCATTGTCATAAATAGTGTGTTAGAGAGGGATGACAATATAGTGAACGCCAGTGTTGTATATAGACCGAATAGAATATGAGGAGGATTGGTAGAAGGAGAAAATCACCTCAGTGAAGTTTGGCTGGTGGAATAGATCGGAACTTGCTGTGCTGCTGCACCAAAATTATAAAACTTGCAAATAAAAATGGATAAGACTCCCCCATTGCCGACATATATATATTCGTGCTCAGGATCACTTGCCGAGTCGATTAAGCTATGTCTTTCTGTCCGTCTGTCCTTCTGTATGAACGCCTATATCTCAGAAACTGAAAAAGCTAGAGCCTCCAAATTTGGTGACAACACTTATGAGAATCATACGCTGTAAAATTTTTATTAATATTTGGGATACGTCTACTTTCGCTCCCGCAAATCGATAAACCGTATAGCAAGCGCAATATTAAAGCTAGAGTATTCAGTTTTGGTGTGAATGATAACTATCACCACCTAAACGATCGCTAAAAGTTATTCAACGTTTCATATAAATTTGCACTGCCCCTACTGCAAGCAAGCGAGCAGTGTTTTTCCAAGCAGTGCTTTTTCCAAATGCTGGGACTGCTTGGCGTCTAACTGAAAATTATATGTGTTTATTATTTTTCTTTGAAAAATACATTTACCAATAACAGTTTCGAAATCTGATTTTTTTCATAACTTTAAAAAATCCATGGTCTTATACAGTCAAAACTTGACTGTAGCCATTCTTACACGTTTATTTTAGATTTTGACTTTGCATAAATATTGTAAGTTCATGGCCTTTTACGGTCAAAATATGATTGTAGCCTTTCTTTATTGTTCCGCAAATAATTTTGATGTACGCGCAGCTGGGTAGTGGGTATATGACAGTCGAGCAAACTCTACTGTAGCTTTCTTACTTGTTTTTCTCTGAAAAACACGTTTATCAATATCAGTTTCATCAATCTGATAACTTTGTTTAGACCGAGAATGTATGTAACAGGCAGAAGTTGACATCTCCGTCCCCATAAAGTAAATATATTCTGGCTCAGGATCAACAGCCGAGTCGATATAGCCTTGTCCGTCTGTCCGTCTGTCTGTCTGTCCGTTTGTCTGTCCGTGTGAAAATCTGGATCTCAACTATTATAAAAGTAAGAACTACCAAATTTGGTGACAAAATGTGTTATTATTGCACGCTGATCAAGTTTATTTTGGATACAATAAATACAGAAGTTATTAAAGAACTCGTTTTTTATAGTTCCGTTGCCCTCGTCATTAGAGCATACCATCTGCATCGTTTTAGCCTTTGTGTGTGTGTGAGAGCGAGTTAGTACTAGTTAGGCCAACTACGAAGTTGGTCGAATGGTATCTTACGGTCGGACGTGCTATACTGTAGCTTTCCTTACTTGTTTTTATTACAGTTGCATGCAAGTATATGAGACCATATGTATATACGCATGTATGTATGTATATTAATATTTCGCACCTAAAAATATAACTGCCGAAGAATGAGCAGAACACAACTGTTTAGAGTAATATATGCATATATATAAAGTTAGTAGCCATTAACAAATAATTATTCTCATGATTACAAATAAAACCAAACAAAAACGGCAATATTATCGCAGATTAAAATATAGAATTGGTGGGTACATATTTATTAAATTTAACAATTGTGTGTGTGTAAATGCAAATTATTACGGTTTGTCTTTGTGATTTTTGGTAGACGTACATAAGTGTATTTGCATATTAACCGCTAATTTGGAATATCGGTTAATACATAAACTACTTACTTACATATTGGCGTTTGCATATACACACATACAGTTGTCTTTGCGTCCGTTCACCTTCGGAGCTTTCTTTGCGCTCACATATTTTTTGTTGTTTCGATTTCGCTTGCATCACGCATATTCTAATGCTGTCTACAAACGTAGTTACAGCAACCGTTTGTCTGATTCTCTTTTTCGGTTGATCCCTTTTCGATTTTTTGAGAGTGCGTGTGTATATATCTCTCGTTTGCATTGCATACACCGCACCCCGCATTTTACATTGCTGCCTACAAACGTCGTTACAGCATGGCCTATTGCTAAACCAATTAATGCATATTCAAAAATTAAAGTAAAAGTTTTTAAAAAAAAAAACAAAAAGCTTAAGCGGCATGAACTGGGAATCGAACCACGGGCCTGTCGGTTCAGGAATTCATCGCTTTTCCACTAAGCTACTGACGCTGTTTTCCAACAACTGCAACAAACTGTACAAATAAAAAATTTGCGCTGCCGGCAGCACTGCTTACAGCTTTGGATAACGTTAAGCTGAATCACTTCTGTGTCTGCATCTGTCCGCCTGTCTGCCCGTGTTAAAATCTAGATTTCAGCTACTATAAGAGCTAGAACTACCAAATTTGGTAACAAAATGTGTTATTATTGCACGCTGATCAAGTTTAGTTTGGATCAAAGTTACTGCTTTCTGCTTTGGTATGAACATAAATAATTGCATTATAAATCTATTTCCCAAATTACAATCCAATGGGATGATAAAAACAGATGTTATCCATGTTTCCGCTTTCCGTACTTCCACTGCTTCCGCATGTGCTGCGTCGTTTCAGCTGTAGCGTGTGTAAATCTGATTGCTATGACGTTTTCATATGTAGATGGCGCTATTCTAAGATAGATCTAATTTAAAGAATAGGTGGCGGATGAACCTGTGTAGAGTTTTTTGATGGAATTAAATGTGTGATAATATGTTTCGACACTGGGCGAATGTAGCTTTCTTTACTTGTTTTAGACCATGTATTTAAAAAATTCATGGTATATTGTGTTTGTCGAAATGTGCGTAACAGGCAGAAGCAGGCATCTGTGACCCCATAAAGTATATATATTCGTGCTCAGGATCACTTGCCGAGTCGATTAAGCTATGTCTTTCTGTCCGTCTGTCCTTCTGTATGAACGCCTATATCTCAGAAACTGAAAAAGCTAGAGCCTCCAAATTTGGTGACAACACTTATGAGAATCATACGCTGTAAAATTTTTATTAATATTTGGGATACGTCTACTTTCGCTCCCGCAAATCGATAAACCGTATAGCAAGCGCAATATTAAAGCTAGAGTATTCAGTTTTGGTGTGAATGATAACTATCACCACCTAAACGATCGCTAAACGTTATTCAACGTTTCATATAAATTTTCACTGCCCCTACTGCAAGCAAGCGAGCAGTGTTTTTCCAAGCAGTGTTTTTTTCCAAATGCTGGGACTGCTTGGCGTCTAACTGAAAATTATATGTGTTTATTATTTTTCTTTGAAAAATACATTTACCAATAACAGTTTCGAAATCTGATTTTTTTCATAACTTTAAAAAATCCATGGTCTTATACAGTCAAAACTTGACTGTAGCCATTCTTACACGTTTATTTTAGATTTTGACTTTGCATAAATATTGTAAGTTCATGGCCTTTTACGGTCAAAATATGATTGTAGCCTTTCTTTATTTTTCCGCAAATAATTTTGATGTACGCGCAGCTGGGTAGTGGGTATATGACAGTCGAGCAAACTCTACTGTAGCTTTCTTACTTGTTTTTCTCTGAAAAACACGTTTACCAATATCAGTTTCATCAATCTGATAACTTTGTTTAGACCGAGAATGTATGTAACAGGCAGAAGTTGACATCTCCCCTCTGGCTCAGGATCAACAGCCGAGTCGATATAGCCTTGTCCGTCTGTCCGTCTGTCTGTCTGTCCGTTTGTCTGTCCGTGTGAAAATCTAGATCTCAACTATTATAAAAGTAAGAACTACCAAATTTGGTGACAAAATGTGTTATTATTGATAATAATAAATACAGAAGTTATTAAAGAACTCGTTTTTTATAGTTCCGTTGCCCTCGTCATTAGAGCATACCATCTGCATCGTTTTAGCCTTTGTGTGTGTGTGTGTCTGTACATGCGTGTGAGAGCGAGTTAGTACTAGTTAGGCCAACTACGAAGTTGGTCGAATGGTATCTTACGGTCGGACGTGCTATACTGTAGCTTTCCTTACTTGTTTTTATTACAGTTGCATGCAAGTATATGAGACCATATGTATATACGCATGTATGTATGTATATTAATATTTCGCACCTAAAAATATAACTGCCGAAGAATGAGCAGAACACAACTGTTTAGAGTAATATATGCATATATATAAAGTTAGTAGCCATTAACAAATAATTATTCTCATGATTACAAATAAAACCAAACAAAAACGGCAATATTATCGCAGATTAAAATATAGAATTGGTGGGTACATATTTATTAAATTTAACAATTGTGTGTGTGTAAATGCAAATTATTACGGTTTGTCTTTGTGATTTTTGGTAGACGTACATAAGTGTATTTGCATATTAACCGCTAATTTGGAATATCGGTTAATACATAAACTACTTACTTCCATATTGGCGTTTGCATATACACACATACAGTTGTCTTTGCGTCCGTTCACCTTCGGAGCTTTCTTTGCGCTCACATATTTTTTGTTGTTTCGATTTCGCTTGCATCACGCATATTCTAATACTGTCTACAAACGTAGTTACAGCAACCGTTTGTCTGATTCTCTTTTTCGGTTGATCCCTTTTTGATTTTTTGAGAGTGCGTGTGTATATATCTCTCGTTTGCATTGCATACACCGCACCCCGCATTTTACATTGCTGCCTACAAACGTCGTTACAGCAAAGGTTTAGCTTGCTTTATTTGGATCGCTTGGATCATTTTTGTTTGTTTGCTCACACAACCCATTGGTTGCGTGTGTGTGTGTATCAAGCAAGCTAGACTTACATAGTCAGCGTCGTTGCGAGGGTAGCTCACAAAGATTGTGACATTTATTTATTTTGTTGGCTTCAGTAAGCTTTTTTATTAAATATGTCTGAGTCCGAAAATATGAGTGAAAAGCCACAAATCAGCAAGACAAGTGCAAAATTATAACTATACTTGGAAAGATTTGACAGATTTAGTGCTGATATTGCTCGTATGCAAACAGCAATTAAAGCAAAGACCGTCTCGACTGATAAAAACAGAGTCGATTAGAACTTTTGGAAGGATATATAAGAAAGGCAATAGATTTACAGGCTGAGCTAGTTAATTTAAGCCCTCTTAATGATTCTAGAGGTCCATTAGAGGATTTGTGTGTCGTCACGAGGGCTGTTGTTGGCATCCAAGCCAACGTCAGAGCCAAGACCGGAGCATAATTGCTCCGTAGTTTCGAGCCAGCGATCTCAGTTGCCGAAAATGCGTTTGCCAAAATTTAGTGCCAAACATTGGGAATAGAGAAATTTTATGTGCCTATTCGAAAGTCTAGTCGATGATGACAATTCCTTGTCAAACGTCGAAAAGTTCAATCATTTAGTTTCGTGTTTGTCAGAAGAAGCATTGGGGGTAGTTAAGCCGTATCAATTAACAGACTGTAACTATCCAAAGACCCTCGCTAGTCTCAAAGCAGTATATGATAATAAATATCTTATATTCTTTGATACAGTTTCACAATTGTTCGATATACCTAGCATGACAAAACCATCAGCATCGAGTTTGAGATCGATCATAGATACGGTGTCTGCTATATATGCGTCGTTGTCAATTGCCTTGTCGTAGGGCACATAGTGTCAAAATGCAAGGCATCAAAATGTAGAATATGTTCAAAGCCTCACCATTCCTTGCTTCACAGGTATAATACACCTGTTCAGGGTGAGACACCTTCTCTTCACGCGACTGCTTCAGAGGCATATTTGGGACATGTGCTCAATAATGAGCAAGTCGTTCTTGCCATAGCTGTCGTTAATGTACGGGAAAGATTCGGTCAGTTGCATCCTGCCAGAGCCTTTCTCGATAGTGGTTCCCAAATAAATTTTATGTCTGAAAGCATGGCTCAAATGCTACGACTCAAGGGGGAGCCAACTACCCAAGCTATCTCAATGGTTGGTGGTGCAACAATAGATAGTAAAAATAAGATATGCTTCTCTATCCAATCGCGTCTCAATTCACATGGTTTTCCGCTGACTGTTGGGCTCTGAAATCTATTTCTACGGCTCAACCTGGGCAGTCAATTGCCATATCTAATTGGAAAATACCCAAGAATGTTAATCTGGCAGATCCAGAGTTTTGTAGGCCATCTAAAGTGGATATTCTCTTGGGCGCAGAATTGTTCTATGATTTGCTATGCGTTGGACAAATAAAATTACGTTCCGAACTCCCTATTATGCAAAAAACGCTGCTGGGTTGGATAGTAGCGGCAAAATATTTTGAACAAGTACCTCGTCATCAGTTCAGTAGGTATTCAGTAGCTCAAACTAATGATTGTTCTCTCGAGTCCTTAGTCAGCCGTTTCTAGGAATGTCCATTTGAGTCGAAGGCTGTTGGCCAAACAGCTGAACAACAGGCTTGTGAACTATTTTTCAAGAAGACTGTCAAACAGTTATCTTCCGGTCGATTTGAAGTCAAGCTTCCTTTTAAGACTCATCCCAAGGTTCTCGGTCTGTCCTTTCAAGCTGCTGAAAGGCGATTTCTACAACTTGAGCGCAAATTATCGAAGGATGGAATTCTTCGAAACATGTACCATGACTTCATGAAAGAATATCTTGACGTAGGACACATGTCCATTCTGAAGTCTGCTACTGTAGAACAGCATTTCTTTATTCTTCATCAATGCGTTCTTAGACCTCAAAGCACCTCCACCAAGCTTCGTGTAGTTTTTGACGCTTCACTTTGTGAAGCGTGTTGTGTTGGTGGGGCCAACTATTCAAAGCTTTCGATTGAATAAATATGCCGTAACTGCTGACATTTCTAAAATGTACAGGCAGATAAATATTTCTGAAGAAGACAGAAAGTTTCAGCTAATTTTGTGCAGAGAAAACACTTCACAAAATATACAGGCATATAAGTTGAATACCGTTACATATGGTACAGCATCCGCACCATTTTTGGCAATACTGTTTTTATGTGGATGATATGCTGGCAGGGTCAGACTGCGTAAAAGAACTGAACATCATGTACAGGGAAGTTCGTGAAATTTTGGAATCAGGAGGGTTTCCACTAGCCAAAAGGGCATCCAACCATAGCATCCAGGTTTCTAACACTGAGTCTAGCGAAGAAGTCGCTCTCAAAACTGAGGAGCATAGTTCAGTGAAAACTTTTGGAATGCGTTGGGCACCTGAAGAGGATTTATTTAAATACCATCTTGAAGTGGATAGTTTCGCATCGCTTAAACCAACGAAACACTTGGTTTGCTGTGTCCCATTATAATAAAAGCCAAAATGCTGTTACCAGAGTTGTTGAGGCTTAAGATAAATTGGTATAAGGCCATTCCTATGAGTCTTCACACTGAATGACAAAAGTTCACCCTGACATTGCGTGATTTGCATAAGATCCGCATTCCTCGATATCATCATATGGTTGCTGCATATATGTACGAACTGCCAACAACCAAGACGTTTGCAATACGTTACACAGCAAAGTCGAGGGTAGCTGTAAAAACAATACCTCGGCTAGAGCTATGTGCAGCACTTTTGCTGGCCAAACTGTGGCATCGAATCTCTCCAACCATGAAAAAATTCAATATAGAAAGCGTGAATTTCTGGTCAGACTCACAAGTTACCCTATACTGGTTAAAGCGTGATTCTGGCACGTTGGGTACATTTGTGGCAAATGGAGTCGCTGAAATCCAGGAGTTTTCAAATGGTGTTGTATAGCGTCATGTTCCAACAGGCGCCAATCCTGCTGGCTTGTACGAGAGGAACTGATATAAATGAACTTATGGATTCTTTGTGGTTTAAAGGGCAAAGTTTTTATACTCGCTACTCATAGAGTAGAAGGGTATTATAACTTTATTTAAACCGAAAATGTATGTAACAGGCAGAAGGAGACATCTCCGACCCCATAAAGTATATATATTCTGGCTCAGGATCAACAGCCGAGTCGATATAGCCATGTCCGTCTGTCCGTCTGTCTGTCTGTCCGTCTGTCTGTCTGTCCGTCTGTCCGGCTGTCTGTCCGTGTGAAAATCTAGATCTCATCTATTATAAGAGCTAGAACTACCAAATTTGGTGGCAAAATGTTTTATTATTGCACGCTGATCAAGTTTATTTTGGATTTTGATTTTGCATAAATATTGTAAGTCCATAGCCTTTTACGGTCAAAATGTGATTGTACCCGTTTTTTTTGTTCCGCAAAAATAATGTACGAGCAGCTTGGTAGCGGGTATATTACAATCGAGCACACTCGACTGTAGCTGTTTTTTATCTTCAGACGTTTTCAAGGTCGACCTTATGTGGAACTGATGAAGCTGTCGCCATTGGTCTTTTTCTTACATCAAAAAAGTAAGAAAGCTACAGCTTACAGCTTACAGCTATGGAAAACGTTAAGCTGAATAACTTCTGGGTTTATTATCCGATTGTGACCAAATTTTCTGAGATCATTTGGCTAGCTATAGTTATCATGCAAACCGAAAATGAACAATATACGAGGGTCGTTTGATAAGTCCGTGACTTTTTGAATAAAATATATTTTTTTCGTCAAAGAAGCGTTTTATTTCTCAACATAATCTCCTTTTAGCTCTATACATTTAGTCCAGCGTTTTTCCAATTTTTTTATTCCTTCCAAATAATAGGTTTTCTCAAGGCCCTCAAAATAGTCGTTTGTTTCTGTGATGACCTCTTCATTTGACCCGAATCTCTTACCGCCGAGCCATTTCTTCATGTTTGGAAACAAAAAATAGTCACAGGGGGCTAAATCTGGAGAATATGCTGGATGGGGTAGCAGTTCGTAGCCCAATTTATGAAATTTTGCCATGCTGACTACACACGTGTGCACCCGTGCATTGTCCTGATGGAACAGCACTTTTTTTTCGCCAAATGCGGTCGTTTCTGCTTCAAATCAATATCGAATCTGTCCAAAAGCTCTGAATAATATTCGCCGGTGATCGTTTTACCCTTTTCAAGGTAATCGATGTGAATGATACCTTGTGCATCCCAAAAAACTGTGGCCATGACCTTGTTGGCCGACAGACCCACCTTGGCCTTCTTTGGTGCACGTTCACCCGGAGAAACCCACTGTCTTGATTGTTCTTTGGTCTCTGGTGTGGTGTGGTGGATCCATGTTTCGTCTACGGTAACGAAACGGCGCAAAAATTCGTTTGGATTGCGGTTGAACATCGCCAAACACTCCTTTGAAATGGTCACACGGTTGCGCTTATGGTCGTGTGTGAGCAATCGCGGCACCCATCGCGCGGAAAGCTTTTTCATGTCCAAATATTCATGTAAAATGTGATGTACCCGTTCAGTTGAGATGCCTACAGCCTCAGCTACCTCACGCACTTTCATTCTCCGATCATCCAATATCATTCCATGGATTTTGTCGACGATTTCTGGCATGACGACCTCTTTTGGGCGACCTGAACGTTCGGCATCACTTGTACTGGTACGACCACAACGGAACTCAGTAAACCATTTCTTAACCATTGAAATTGATGGTGCAGAGTCCCCATAATATTTTTCAAGTCTTTCCTTGGTTTCGGTGATGGATTTTTTACGCAAAAAATAATGCTTAATTAGCACACGAAATTCACTTTTTTCCATTTTCGTTAAAATTCACGAGATCGTCTGCTTTCAATGCCTATAAAACGCAAACCAAAAAACGCAGCTTTCTCAAAATTTTACAGTCAGCTGTTAATCGATAACTGCTGACAGGAGCAGTGTTGTATTTAGAGCAGGTGCGCGGCAAATACAAAAAGTCACGGTCTTATCAAACGACCCTCGTAGCATCAAAATTGCGCTTGTAATCAATGTTTTTTCGATTTACGGGGGCGGAAGGGGGCGTGGCCAAAATCCAAAATAAACTTGATCAGCGTGCAATAATAACACATATTGTCACCAAATTTGGTAGTCCTAGCTCTTATAATAGCTGAGATATAGATTTTCACACGGACAGACAGACGGACGGACGGACATGGCTATATTGACTCGGCTGTTGATCCTGAGCCAGAATATATATACATTATGGGGTCGGAGGTGTCTCCTTCTGCCTGTTACATACATTTTCAGTTTGAACAAAGTTATATTACCCTTCTACTCTATGAGTAGCGGGTATAAAAATTTCATTTCTTAAATTGATCGCCGTGGTACAATGCACCACATTTAGAAAAGGTTTGAAATTAATGGAAAAATCAGCTGTCTTCTCACCAATGCTGTAATCATTAAATCCATTTATTGACAAATTTGAAAAAGAGCGGCCTAAAATTTGAACTTATTCGGGTAGGAGGTCGTTTGTTACACGGTCCTCTCTCGTATGAGGCTAACTTTCCCTTTTTATTGACAAAGGATTCCATCTTTGCGCAACTCTTTGTCAAACACTTGCACCTTAGGCACTACCACGCTGGTGCAAAGGTGTTAGTTGGATTGTTGAGGCAGCAAGTTTGGGTGGTGAACGCACGTAGCTTATGTACTGCAGTTGTGAGAACTTGCGTACACTGTTTTAGGTATAAGCCAAAATTGCTGGCCCAGATAATGGGTAATATGCCTGCCGACCGTCTCCGAGAAGGTCGACTCTTCAGAGTCTCTGGTGTAGATTTCTGTGGGCAGTTTTATGTCTGGAGACCCCCTGTAAAAATGTATGTTGCCGTTTTGGTTTGCTTCGCTTCAAAGGCAGTTCACAAGGAACTTGTAACGGACCTATAAACTGATGCTTTTTTGAATGTCTTCAAAAGGTTCATTGGGAGGCGCAGACTACCCGAGACGATGTTCAGCGACAATGCAACGAACTTCGTGGGAGCGAGCAACGTGCTGAAGGAGCTGCAGACGGCATTCTTGGAGAGCGAGAAACGACTGACGGGGTACGCAGCGGAGAGAGGGGTGCACTGGAGGTTTATTCCTCCTCGAGCACCGCACTTCGGAGGACTGTGGGAGGTAGCGGTGAAGGCGGCCAAGCACCGGCTGGTGCGAGGAGCGGGCAACGCGAACCTAACGCCGGACGAGTTGAGCACGCATCTGGTGGACGTCGAGGCGTTGCTCAACTCCAGACCGCTACTCGTCGACAGCACCGATCCCAACGATGGCGAGGTGATCACACCAGGGCATCTACTCATCGGGCAGCTTTTGCTTGCGGTGCCGCAAGAATCAGGACCAGGACAGTCGAGAAACAAGCCAGGACCCGCGTTCTTGAAGCGCTGGCAGCAGTTGTCGGCGCTCAAACTGCACTTCTGGCGCAAGTGGTCCAAGGACAACCTGCTCAGCCTACAGCAGCGAACGCAGTGGACCAAAGAGCAGGACAATTTGTTGGAAGGGGTGGTCGTCATGGTGCACGACGACAACACACCCCCGCAACGGTGGACCCTTGGGCGAGTAACGCGCGTAGTTGCAGGAATCGACGGCAAGGTTCGGGTAGCGGAAATAAAAACACTAGCAGGCGCAATTTTGCGCCCAGTACACAAGCTGGCAGTGCTCCCGAATTATTAAAGACCGGAGCTCTTCAACGGGGAATGTTGAAGCAATTCCAACAATTAGAATAAAATATAAATACAATAGTTAGGAAAAAAAATGTAGCTAAGCTAGTAGTTAAGAGAGCACAAGAAGTGTCTTAGTTTTAGTCTTTTAGTGTAAGACGATCGGCAATTGCCGAAATCGAATTCGGGGAGTGTGGTCGGACTGTAGCCCACTCTCATTTATGGAGGGACTCTTTGTCGTGCTTTGAAGCCAACTACAAGCGTATTAAAAATTTGAAACTGAATTCCGCGTCCGCATTTGTCATTATTTCTTTGTAATATTTCTAAAAAAGCTTAGGGATTTTTCAACTACACCAGGCGAAAAACATGTCAAGATCCGTTTGAAGAAAGTTTAAAGTCCTGTCATTATACGTCAGACAAAGTTTAACGGCATCAGCATACATAAGGATAAATAATTGGGTTAGTACAGAAGGTTGGTCATTAGTAAAAAGGTTAAAAAGCAGAGAACCAAGATGACTACCCTGAGGAACCCAAGATTTAACAAATATAAGCTTAGATTGGCAAGAATTAAAAAGGACTCTTTGCGTCCTATAAGTTAAGTAATCAGATATCCAGATAATAAGCCTTTAAGGAAAACCAATGAGATCTAACTTATGAAGCAATAGGTTATGAATCATTGAGCCAAATGCTTTACTGAAATCAGTGCAGACCACATAAGTTTGCATTTGTAGACCATGGATTTTAAAAAAATATATGGTCTATTGTGTTTGTCGAAATGTGCGTAAGAGGCAAAAGGAGGCACCTGCGACCCCATAAAGTGTATATATATTCTTGCTCAGGTTCACTAGCCGAGTCGATTAAGCCATGACTATCTGTCAGTCTGCTCGTCCGTATGAACGCCTATATCTCTGAAACTAAAAAAGCTAGAGCCACCAAATTTGGTGACAACACTCATGTTGTTCCTACGCTCTAAAATTTTTATTAAAATTTGGGCCACGCCTATTTCCGCCCCCGCAAATCGATAAACCGTATAGCAAGCGCCTATATCTCAGAAAATAATAAAGCTAGACCCACCAAATTTGGTGACAACACTTATGTGAATCATACGCTGTACAATTTTTATTATAATTTGGGCCACGCCTACTTCCGCCCCCTCAACTCGATAAACCGTATAGCAAGCACAATAATAAAGCTACAGCATTTAGTTTTGGTGTGAATGATAACCATCCCAGCCTAAACGAACGCTAAAAATTTGGCTCCGATCGGATAATGAACATAAAAGTTATTCAATGTTTCATATAAATTTGCACTGCGCCCACTGCAAGCAAGCAAGCAGTGTTTTTTTCCAAGCAGTGTTTTTTACCAAATGCTTGGACTGCTTGGCGTCTAACTGAAAACTATATGTTTTGTTTATTATATTTCTTTGAAAAACATGTTTAATAACAGTTTTCTCAATTTGAATTTTTTCATAATCTTAAAATATTCATACAGTCAACACTTGACTGTAGCCGTTCATGTTCGAAATCCTTTAGTTATAATTGAGAGAAACTCAAGAAGATTTGTAGTTCTGGATCTAAACTTGACAAATCCATGCTGATAAAGGGAAATAACGGACTTACACATATGTGTTAATTGTAAAGTCAAAATTTTTTCAAAAATTCTAGGAATAGCGGACAATTTAGAGATACACATATAATTCTTCGCATCTTGGTTTGAGCCACATTTGGGAAAAGGTATAGAGAAGAAATTTGCTTAGGGTCCTGGGAAAACTGTAGGCGACAACGATTCAAGTTATCATTGTAGCAGCGCTTATTTAAAGCAAACAAGTAAGTAAAGCTATAGTCGAGCGCTCCCGACCGTAAGATACCATTCGGCCAACTTCGTAGTTTCACTAACTAGTATTAGCTCGCTCTCACACACACATACAGACACACACACAAAAGGTAAAACGATGGAAACGATATGCTGTAATGACGCTGGCAACGGAACTATGAAAAACGTTTTCTTTAATAACTTCTGTATTTATTGCCCGATCGGATTGTAATGGGTGCATATTATCACCATCTTTACGTGTTCTAAAGCAGAAATCTGTAACCTAAACACTTTAATTAATATTCGTAAATTATCGATTTGCGTGGGCGGTGGGCGTGGCACCTCAAATTTGAAATTAATTTTATCTGCGTAAGGTATACAGGAACCATCTTGTCAAATTTGTTGTCTCTAGCGTTTGACAGACGGACAGACAGACGAGATTTCAGCTATTACAATTATTATTACGTTCTGCCTACAGCTGTGGAAAAGATCACCTGGCTAGCTATACAGGGTCCGCCACGTAACTTTTTATACCCGCTACTCATAGAGTAGAAGGGTATTCTAACTTTGTTCAAACCGAAAATGTATGTAACAGGCAGAAGGAGACACCTCCGACCCCATAAAGTATATATATTCCGGCTCAGGATCAACAGCCGAGTCGATATAGCCATGTCCGTCAGTCTGTCTGTCCGTCTGTCTGTCCGTGTGAAAATCTAGATCTCAGCTATTATAAGAGTTAGAACTACCAAATTTGGTGACAGTATGTGTTATTATTGCACGCTGATCAAGTTTATTTTGGATTTTGGCCACGCCCCCTTCTGCCCCCGCAAATCGAAAAAACATTGATTACAAGCGCAATTTTGATGCCATATTATTCATTTTCGGTTTATATGATAACTATAGCTAGCCAGATGATCTCTGAAAATTTGGTAACAATCGGATAATAAACACATAAGTTATTCAGCTTAACGTTTCATAAATGGGCAATATGGCTATATCGACTCGGCTGTTGATCCTGAGCCAGAATATATATACTTTATGGGGTCGGAGATTTCTCCTTTTGCCTGTTACATACATTTTCAGTTTTAACAAAGTTATATTACCATTCTACTTTATGAGTAAAGGGTATAATTAACGAAATATCGACTAAAGACCATGTAATAGCTATAAGTTCTTACAGTTCTTATGTAGCTATGCCTCCAAGCATAACTACAAATGTTAAATCTCTTGTCGCCGTTAAGCCAAAGAAATTTATTTTTGTTTCTCGTTTGGCCCCTGATACTTCTATTGAAGATGTGTAAGCATTCATTCAATTTAAGATCTCAATAACGAACCTTGTTGTTGAGAAATTTAAATTTAACTATGCACGCAACATTGCATCGTTTAAAATTATTATCTCTGCAAACAACTTTAAAAAAGTCTGTAATAAAAATTTTTGGCTGCCGGTCTTAATTGTTAAGGAGTATACTCCTGAACAAACAAGTAAGAAAGCTACAGTCGAGTGTGCTCGACTGTAATATACCCGCTACCCAGCTGCTTGTACATAATTTATTTGCGGAACAAAAAAACGGCTACAATCATATTTTGACCGTAAAAGGCTATGGACTTATAATATTTATGCAAAGTCAAAATATAAAATAAAAAAAAAAAACATTTTTGCACACATTTAATTTTTGATGCGGGCGGGACTCGAACCCGTAAATGCATAATAGTACTGTTCGTTTTGCAGTCCACAACTTAACCCATTTCACCACCGTACACGCACACACGATTCGGCACAATGCTGCAAGCAGCGCTGCCGGCAGCGCTGAATAACTTCTGTGTTTATTATCCGATTGTTACCAAATTTTCAGAGATCATTTGGCTAGCTATAGTTATCATGTAAACCAAAAATGAACAATATGGCATCAAAATTGCACTTGTTATCAATGTTTTTTCGATTTACAGGGGCGGAAGGAGGCGTGGCCAAAATCCAAAATAAACTTGATCAGCGTGCAATAATAACACATATTGTCACCAAATTTGGTAGTCCTAGCTCTTATAATAGCTGAGATCTAGATTTTCACACGGACAGACAGACGGACAGACGGACATGGCTATATCGACTCGGCTGTTGATCCTGAGCCAGAATATATATACTTTATGGGGTCGGAGGTGCCTCCTTCTGCCTGTTACATACATTTTCGGTTTGAACAAAGTTATAATACCCTTCTACTCTATGAGTAGCGGGTATAAAAACATTTTTGCGCACATTTAATTTTTGATGCGGGCGGGACTCGAACCCGTAAATGCATAATAGTACTGTTCGTTTTGCAGTCCACAACTTAACCCATTTCACCACCGTACACGCACACACGATTCGGAACAATGCTGCAAGCAGCGCTGCCGGCAGCTATCTAAATTGTTTATTGATTGTGTTTCTTTTACTTATCATATTTTAATATTTGCTGAAACTTGGTTGAAACCAGATGTACTCAGTAGCTCAATCTTTACAGATAAGTATACTTCCTTCAGATGCGACCGTTTATGTCGAACTGTTGGAGGCGTGCTTATAGTTGCTAGGTCAGATTTGTGTGTCGAACAATTTTTCATTGATTGCCCTGAATTTATCTGTGTTAAAGTGTCAGTATGTCAAATTTCAATATATATTTTCTGCTCTTATATTCCCCCTTCTTCAAATGTTGCATTCATGGACATCCCAATCAGATTTCCTTGTTCCTTCTAGTTATAATAAATTTCTTATTGAACTTTCCGAACTTTCATTATTTCAAATTAATAATATTTCTAACTTAAATGGTAGAATGCTTGATCTTATCTTTTCAGCTGATGTAATGTTGCACAGATCCTTACCATCCTACATTAGCCTTGTCATTAAAATTGTCTACTCTTGTGCAAACTGAAAATGCCTTTTCCAAAGTAAAATATCGCTGCGTTTGCAAGAACAATTTCATTAAGCTTAATAATTTGATTTTAAATCATGATTGGTCTATTTTTATTCCCGCTACTCAGAGTAGAAGGGTATTATAACTTTGGTCCCTTCCGCCCCTGTAAATCGAAAAAAAATTGATTACAAGCGCCATTTTGATGCCATATTGCTCATTTTCGGTTTACATGATAGATATAGCTAGCCAGATGATCTCTTTGATAACAATCGGATAATAAACACAGAAGTTATTCAGCTTAACATTTTCCATAGCAGAAAGCAGCGCTGCCGGCAGCGCAAATTCTTTATTTCTACAGGAAATAATAAGAATGCCTTACAATGCAAATTTTTGCAGTTGTTGGATAACAGCGTCAGTAGCTTAGTGGAAAAGCGATGAACTCCTGAACCGACAGGCCCGTGGTCCGATTCCCAGTTCATACCGCTTAAGCTTTTTCTTTTTGTATGTAACAGGCAGATGGAGGCATCTGCGACCCCATAAAGTATATATATTCTTGCTCAGGATCACTAGCCGAGTCAATTAAGCCATGTCTGTGTGTCCGTCTGTTCGTCTGTCCGTCTGTATGAACGCCTATATCTCAGAATCTAAAAAAGCTAGAGCCACCAAATTTGGTGCCAACACTTAAGTGAATCATACGCTGTAACATTTTTATTAAAATTTGAGCCACGCCTACTTCCGCCCCCGCAAATCGATAAAACGAATAGCAGGCGCAATAATAAAGGTAGAGTATTCAGTTTTGGTGTGCATGATAAATATCACCATCTAAACGATCGCTGAAAATTTGGTTCCGACCGGATAATGAACATGAAAGGTATTCAACGTTTCATATAAATTTCCATTGCGGCCACTACAAGCAAGCAAGAAGTATTTTTCCCAAGTAGTGTTTTTTCAACTGCTTGGAAGTGACAGAAGTGACAGTCTCTTAAATCAGCTGTGTGCGATTGTTTGAGCGCAGCTTTTTCTTATATTTTTTATTTTTATTTTACCCGCTACTCATAGAGTAGAAGGGTATTATAACTTTGTTCAAGTCGAAAATGTATATAACAGGCAGAAGGAGACAACTCCGACCCCATAAAGTATATATATTCTTGCTCAGGATCAACAGCCGAGTCGATATAGCCATGTCCGTCTGTCTGTCCGTGTGAAAATCTAGATCTCAGCTATTATAAGAGCTAGAACTACCAAATTTGGTGACAATATGTGTTATTATAGCACGCTGATCAAGTTTATTTTGGATTTTGGCCACGCCCCCTTCCGCCCCCGTAAATCGAAAAATAATTGATTACAAGCGCAATTTTGATGCCATATTCGTTTTCGGTTTACATGATAACTATAGCTAGCCAGATGATCTCTGAAAATTTGGTAACAATCAGATAATAAACACAGAAGTTATTCAGCTTAACGTTTTCCATAGCTGTAAGCAACCCTGCCGGCAGCGCTGCTTGCAACATTGTGCCGAATAGTGTATGCGTGTACAGTGGTGAAATGGGTTAAGTTGTGGACTGCATAACGAACAGAACTATTATGAATTTATGGGTTCGAGTCCCACCCGCATCAAACATTAAATGTGTGCAAAAAATTATTTGTTTTATTTTAGATTTTGACTTTGCATAAATATTGTAAGTCCATGGCCTTTTACGGTCAACATATGATTGTAGCCGTTCTTTATTGTTCTGCAAATAATTTTGAGCAGCTGGGTAGCGGGTATATTATAGTCGAGCACACTCGAATGTAGCTTTCTTACCTGTTCTTTTTTTTAACAACTTTCACTTTATTTTTGAATATGCCATAATTGGTGGTCGTGCGATTTATTTAAAATTTTTTTACGGCTCAGAATGAACTTAGTTAACAAGTGGAGAAGTGACAGTCTCTTAAATCAGCTGTGTGCGATTGTTAGAGCGCAGCTTTTTCTTATATTTTTTTATTAAACCCGCTACTCATAGAGTAGAAGTGTATTATAACTTTGTTCAAACCGAAAATGTATGTAACAGGGAGAAGGAGACGCCTCCGACCCCATAAAGTATATATATTCTGGTTCAGGATCAACAGCCGAATCGATATAGCCATGTCCGTCTGTCCGTCTGCCCGTCTGTCTGTCTGTCCGTCTGTCTGTCCGTGTGAAAATCTAGATCTCAGCTATTATAAGAGCTAGAACTACCAAATTTGGTGACAAAATGTGTTATTATTGCACGCTGATCAAGTTTATTTTGGATTTTGGCCGCGCCAGCTTCTGCCCCTGTAAATCGAAAAAACATTGATTACAAGCGCAATTTTGATGCCATATTGTTTATTTTCGGTTTACACGATAGCTATATCTAGCCAGATGATCTCTGAAAATTTGGTAACAATCGGATAATAAACACAGAAGTTATTCAGCTTAACATTTTCCGTACATGTAAGCAGCGCTGCCTGCAGCGCAAATTCTGTATTTGTACAGGAAATAATAAGAATGCCTTACAATGCAAATTTTTGCAGTTGTTGAAAAACAGCGTCAGTATCTTAGTGGAAGAGCGATGAACTCCTGAACCGACAGGCCAGTGGTTCGATTCCCAGTTAAGCCTAAGCTTTTTCTTTTTATACCCGCTACTCATAGAGTAGAAGGGTATTATAACTTTGTTTAAACCGAAAATGTATGTAACAGGCAGAAGGAGACACCTCCGACCCCATAAAGTATGTATATTATGCCTCAGAATCAACAGCCGAGTCGATATAGCCATGTCCGTCTGTCCATCTGTCCGTCCGTCCGTCTGTCCGTCTGTCTGTCTGTGTGAAAATCTAGATCTCAGCTATTATAAGAGCTAGGACTACCAAATTTGGTGATAATATGTGTCATTATTGCACGCTGATCAGGTTGGTTTTGGATTTTGGCCACGTCCCCTTCTGCCCCTGTAAATCGAAAAATAATTGATTACAAGCGCAATTTTGATGCCATATTCGTTTTCGGTTTACATGATAACTATAGCTAGCCAGATGATCTCTGAAAATTTGGTAACAATCGGATAATAAACACAGAAGTTATTCAGCTTAACATTTTCCGTAGATATAAGCAGCGCTGCCTGCAGCGCAAATTCTGTATTTGTACAGGAAATAATAAGAATGCCTTACAATGCAAATTTTTGCAGTCGTTGAAAAACAGCGTCAGTATCTTAGTGGAAAAGCGACGAACTCCTGAACCGACAGGCCAGTGGTTCGATTCCCAGTTAAGCCTAAGCTTTTTCTTTTTATACCCGCTTCTCATAGAGTAGAAGGGTATTATAACTTTGTTCAAACCGAAAATGTATGTAACAGGCAGAAGGAGACACCTCCGACCCCATAAAGTATATATATTCTGGCTCAGGATCAACAGCCGAGTCGATATAGCCATGTCCGTCTGTCCGTCTGTCTGTCCGTGTGAAAATCTAGATCTCAGCTATTATAATAGCTAGGACTACCAAATTTGGTGACAATATGTGTTATTATTGCACGCTGATCAAGTTTATTTTGGATTTTGGCCACGCCCCCTTCCGCCCCCGTAAATCAAAAAAACATTGATTATAATCGCAATTTTGATGCCATATTGTGCATATTCAAAAATTAAAGTATAAGTCCTTAAAAAGAAAAAGAAAAAGCTTAAGCGGCATGAACTGGGAATCGAACCACGGGCCTGTCGGTTCAGGAGTTCATCGCTTTTCCATTAAGCTACTGACGCTGTTATCCAACAACTGCAAAAATTTACATTGTAAGGCATTCTCATTATTTCCTGTACAAATAAAGAATTTGCGCCGCAGCGCTGCTCACAGCTATGGAAAACGTTAAGCTGAATAACTTCGGTGTTTAATATCCGATTGTTACCAAATTTTCAGAGATCATCTGGCTGGCTGACATTAAAATTGAGCTTGTAATCAATTTTTTTCGATTTACAGGGACGGAAGGAGGCGTGGCCAAAATCGAAAATAAACTTGATCAGAGTGCAATAATAACACATTTTGACAGATAGACAGACGGACATGGCTATATCGACTCGGCTGTTGATCCCGAGTCATAATATATATACTTTATGGGGTCGGAGATTTCTCCTTTTGCCTATTACATACATTTTCAGTTTTAACAAAGTTATATTACCATTCTACTCTATTAGTAAAGGGTATAATTAACGAAATATCGACTAAAGACCATGTAATAGCTATAAGTTCTTGCAGTTCTTATGTAGCTATGCCTCCAAGCATAACTACAAATGTTAAATCTCTTGTCGCCGTTAAGCCAAAGAAATTTATTTTTGTTTCTTGTTTGGCCCCTGATACTTCTATTGAAGATGTGTAAGCATTCATTTCATTTAAGATCTCAATAACGAACCTTGTTGTTGAGAAATTTAAATTTAACTATGCACGAAACATTGCATCGTTTAAAATTATTATCTCTGCAAACAACTTTAAAAAAGTCTGTAATGTCAATTTTTGGCTGCCGGTCTTAATTGTTAAGGAGTATACTCCTGAACAAACAAGTAAGAAAGCTACAGTCGAGTGTGCTCGACTGTAATATACCCGCTACCCAGCTGCTTGTACATAATTTATTTGCGGAACAAAAAAACGGCTACAATCATATTTTGACTGTAAAAGGCTATGGACTTATAATATTTATGCAAAGTCAAAATATAAAATAAAAAACAAAAAACATTTTTTCACACATTTAATTTTTGATGCGGGCGGGACTCGAACCCGTAAATGCATAATAGTACTGTTCGTTTTGCAGTCCACAACTTAATCCATTTCACCACCGTACACGCACACACGATTCGGCACAATGCTGCAAGCAGCACTGCTGGCAGCAGACAGACAGACGGACATGGCTTTATCGACTCGACTGTTGATCCTGAGCCAGAATATATACTTAATGGGGTCGGAGGTGTCTCCTTCTGCCTGTTACATACATTTTAGGTTTGAACGGTTTTAAGTTATAATACCCTTCTACTCAATGAGTAGCGGGTATAAAAATATAAGAAAAAGCTGCGCTCTAACAATCACACACAGCTGATTTAAGAGACTGTCACTTCTTCACTTGTTAACTAAGTGCATTGTGAGCCATTAAAAAAATTTTAAATAAAATGTACGACCAGCAATTAATGCATATTCAAAAATTAAAGTGTAAGTCCTTAAAAAAAAAAAGAAAAAGCTTAAGCGGCATGCACTGGGAATCGAACCACGGGCCTGTCGGTTGAGGAGTTCATCGCTTTTCCACTGAGATACTGATGCTGTTTTCCAACAACTGCAAAAATTTGCATTGCAAGGCATTCTTATTATTTCCTGTACAAATACAGAATTTGCGCTGCAGGCAGCGCTGCTTACATCTACGGAAAATGTTAAGCTGAATAACTTCTGTGTTTATTATCCGATTGTTACCAAATTTTCAGAGATCATCTGGCTAGCTATAGTTATCATGTAAACCGAAAATAAACAATATGGCATCAAAATTGCGCTTGTAATAAACTTTTTCGATTTACAGGGGCGGAAGGGGGCGTGGCCAAAATCCAAAATATACTTTATGGGGTCCGAGGCGTCTCCTTTTGCCTGTTACATACATTTTCGGTTTGAACAAAGTTATAATACCCTTCTACTCTATGAGTAGCGGGCATAAAAAGCTTAGGCTTAACTGGGAATCGAGCCACGGGCCTGTCGGTTCAGGAGTTCATCGCTTTTCCACTAAGATACTGACTCTGTTTTTCAACAACTGCAAAAATTTGCGTTGTAAGGCATTCTTATTATTTCCTGTACAAATACAGCATTTGCGCTGCAGGCAGCGCTGCTTACATCTACGGAAAATGTTAAGCTGAATAACTTCTGTGTTTATTATCCGATTGTTACCAAATTTTCAGAGATCATCTGGCTAGCTATAGTTATCATGAAAACCGAAAATAAACAATATGGCATCAAAATTGCGCTTGTAGTCAATGTTTTTTTCGATTTACAGGGGCGGAAGGGGTCGTGGCCAAAATCCAAAATAAACTTGATCAGCGTGCAATAATAACACATTTTGTCACCAAATTTGGTAGTTCTAGCTCTTATAATAGCTGAGATCTAGATTTTCACACGGACAGACAGTCGGACAGACAGACAAACGGACAGACAGACAGACGGACAGACGGACATGGCTATATCGACTCGGCTGTTGACCCTGAGCCAGAATATTTATACTTTATGGGGTCGGAGGTGTCTCCTTCTGCCTGTTACATACATTTTCGGTTTGAACAAAGTTATAATACCCTTCTACTCTATGAGTAGCGGGTATAAAAAGAAAAAGCTTAGGCTTAACTGGGAATCGAACCACTGGCCTCTCGGTTCAGGAGTTCATCGCTTTTCCACTAAGATACTGATGCTGTTTTCCAACAACTGCAAAAATTTGCATTGTAAGGCATTCTTATTATTTCCTGTACAAATACAGAATTTGCGCTGCAGGCAGCGCTGCTTACATCTACGGAAAATGTTAAGCTGAATAACTTCTGTGTTTATTATCCGATTGTTACCAAATTTTCAGAGATCATCTGGCTAGCTATAGTTATCATGTAAACCGAAAATAAACAATACGGCATCAAAATTGCGCTTGTAATAAACTTTTTTCGATTTACAGGGGCGGAAGGAGGCGTGGCCAAAATCCAAAATAAACTTGATCAGCGTCCAATAATAACACACACTGTAATAGCTATAAGTTCTTGCAGTTCTTATGTAGCTATGCCTCCAAGCATAACTACAAATGTTAAATCTCTTGTCGCCGTTAAGCCAAAGAAATTTATTTTTGTTTCTTGTTTGGCCCCTGATACTTCTATTGAAGATGTGTAAGCATTCATTCCATTTAAGATCTCAATAACGAACCTTGTTGTTGAGAAATTTAAATTTAACTATGCACGAAACATTGCATCGTTTAAAATTATTATCTCTGCAAACAACTTTAAAAAAGTCTGTAATGTCAATTTTTGGCTGCCGGTCTTAATTGTTAAGGAGTATACTCCTGAACAAACAAGTAAGAAAGCTACAGTCGAGTGTGCTCGACTGTAATATACCCGCTACCCAGCTGCTTGTACATAATTTATTTGCGGAACAAAAAAACGGCTACAATCATATTTTGACTGTAAAAGGCTATGGACTTATAATATTTATGCAAAGTCAAAATATAAAATAAAAAACAAAAACATTTTTTCACACATTTAATTTTTGATGCGGGCGGGACTCGAACCCGTAAATGCATAATAGTACTGTTCGTTTTGCAGTCCACAACTTAATCCATTTCACCACCGTACACGCACACACGATTCGGCACAATGCTGCAAGCAGCACTGCTGGCAGCAGACAGACAGACGGACATGGCTTTATCGACTCGACTGTTGATCCTGAGCCAGAATATATATACTTAATGGGGTCGGAGGTGTCTCCTTCTGCCTGTTACATACATTTTAGGTTTGAACGGTTTTAAGTTATAATACCCTTCTACTCAATGAGTAGCGGGTATAAAAATATAAGAAAAAGCTGCGCTCTAACAATCACACACAGCTGATTTAAGAGACTGTCACTTCTTCACTTGTTAACTAAGTGCATTGTGAGCCATTAAAAAAATTTTAAATAAAATGTACGACCAGCAATTAATGCATATTCAAAAATTAAAGTGTAAGTCCTTAAAAAAAAAAAGAAAAAGCTTAATCGGCATGCACTGGGAATCGAACCACGGGCCTGTCGGTTGAGGAGTTCATCGCTTTTCCACTGAGATACTGATGCTGTTTTCCAACAACTGCAAAAATTTGCATTGCAAGGCATTCTTATTATTTCCTGTACAAATACAGAATTTGCGCTGCAGGCAGCGCTGCTTACATCTACGGAAAATGTTAAGCTGAATAACTTCTGTGTTTATTATCCGATTGTTACCAAATTTTCAGAGATCATCTGGCTAGCTATAGGTATCATGTAAACCGAAAATAAACAATACGGCATCAAAATTGCGCTTGTAATAAACTTTTTTCGATTTACAGGGGCGGAAGGGGGCGTGGCCAAAATCCAAAATATACTTTATGGGGTCCGAGGCGTCTCCTTTTGCCTGTTACATACATTTTCGGTTTGAACAAAGTTATAATACCCTTCTACTCTATGAGTAGCGGGCATAAAAAGCTTAGGCTTAACTGGGAATCGAGCCACGGGCCTGTCGGTTCAGGAGTTCATCGCTTTTCCACTAAGATACTGACTCTGTTTTTCAACAACTGCAAAAATTTGCGTTGTAAGGCATTCTTATTATTTCCTGTACAAATACAGCATTTGCGCTGCAGGCAGCGCTGCTTACATCTACGGAAAATGTTAAGCTGAATAACTTCTGTGTTTATTATCCGATTGTTACCAAATTTTCAGAGATCATCTGGCTAGCTATAGTTATCATGAAAACCGAAAATAAACAATATGGCATCAAAATTGCGCTTGTAGTCAATGTTTTTTTCGATTTACAGGGGCGGAAGGGGTCGTGGCCAAAATCCAAAATAAACTTGATCAGCGTGCAATAATAACACATTTTGTCACCAAATTTGGTAGTTCTAGCTCTTATAATAGCTGAGATCTAGATTTTCACACAGACAGACAGACGGACAGACGGACGGACGGACAGATGGACAGACGGACATGGCTATATCGACTCGGCTGTTGATTCTGAGGCATAATATACATACTTTATGGGGTCGGAGGTGTCTCCTTCTGCCTGTTACATACATTTTCGGTTTAAACAAAGTTATAATACCCTTCTACTCTATGAGTAGCGGGTATAAAAAGAAAAAGCTTAGGCTTAACTGGGAATCGAACCACTGGCCTATCGGTTCAGGAGTTCATCGCTTTTCCACTGAGATACTGACGCTGTTTTCCAACAACTGCAAAAATTTGATTGTAAGGCATTCTTATTATTTCCTGTACAAATACAGAATTTGCGCTACAGGCAGCGCTGCTTACATCTACGGAAAATGTTAAGCTGAATAACTTCTGTGTTTATTATCCGATTGTTACCAAATTTTCAGAGATCATCTGGCTAGCTACAGTTATCATATAAACCGAAAATGAACAATATGGCATCAAAATTGCGCTTGTAATGAATTTTTTTCGATTTACAGGGGCGGAAGGAGGCGTGGCCAAAATCCAAAATAAACTTGATCAGCGTCCAATAATAACACACACTGCCTCCAAATTTGGTAGTTCTAGCTCTTATAATAGATGAGATCTAGATTTTCACACGGACAGACAGACGGACAGACAGACAGACGGACAGACGGACAGACCGACATGGCTATATCGACTCGGCTGTTGATCCTGAGCTAGAATATAAAATAAACTTGATCAGCGTGGAATAATAACACACACTGTCACCAAATTTGGTAGTTCTAGCTCTTATATTAGGTGAGATCTATATTTTCACACGGACAGACAGACGGACAGACAGAGAGACGGACATGGCAGTATCGACACGGCTGTTAACCCTGAGCCAGAATATATATACTTTGTGGGGTCGGAGGTGTCTCCTTCTGCCTGTTACATATATTTTCGGTTTGAACAAAGTTATAATACCCTTCTACTCTATGAGTAGCGGGTATAAAAACATTTTTGCACACATGCAGGCGGGACTGGAACCCGTACATGCATAATAGTACTGTTCGTTTTGCAGTCCACAACTTAACCCATTTCACCACCGTACACGCACACACTATTCGGCACAATGCTGCAAACAGCGCTGCTGGTAGCGCTGCTTGCAGATATCAAAAATGTTAAGCTGAATTACTTCTGTGTTTTTTATCCGAAATGAACAATATGGCATCAAAATTGCGATTGTAATCAATTTTTGTCGATTTATAGGGGCGGAAGGGGACGTGGCCAAAATCCAAAACCAACCTGATCAGCGTGCAATAATGACACATGTTATCACCAAATTTGGTAGTCCTAGCTCTTATAATAGCTGAGATCTAGATTTTCACACAGACAGACAGACGGACAGACGGACGGACGGACAGATGGACAGACGGACATGGCTATATCGACTCGGCTGTTGATTCTGAGGCATAATATACATACTTTATGGGGTCGGAGGTGTCTCCTTCTGCCTGTTACATACATTTTCGGTTTAAACAAAGTTATAATACCCTTCTACTCTATGAGTAGCGGGTATAAAAAAGAAAAAGCTTAGGCTTAACTGGGAATCGAACCACTGGCCTATCGGTTCAGGAGTTCATCGCTTTTCCACTGAGATACTGACGCTGTTTTCCAACAACTGCAAAAATTTGATTGTAAGGCATTCTTATTATTTCCTGTACAAATAAAGAATTTGCGCTACAGGCAGCGCTGCTTACATCTACGGAAAATGTTAAGCTGAATAACTTCTGTGTTTATTATCCGATTGTTACCAAATTTTCAGAGATCATCTGGCTAGCTACAGTTATCATATAAACCGAAAATGAACAATATGGCATCAAAATTGCGCTTGTAATGAATTTTTTTCGATTTACAGGGGCGGAAGGAGGCGTGGCCAAAATCCAAAATAAACTTGATCAGCGTGCAATAATAACACACACTGCCTCCAAATTTGGTAGTTCTAGCTCTTATATTAGCTGATATCTAGATTTTCACACGGACAGACAGACGGACAGACAGACAGACGGACAGACGGACATGGCTATATCGAATCGGCTGTTGATCCTGAGCCAGAATATATATACTTAATGGGGTCGGAGGTGTCTCCTTCTGCCTGTTACATACATTTTCGGTTTGAACAAAGTTATAATACCCTTCTACTCTATGAGTAGCGGATATAAAAATATTTTTGCACACATTCGGGCGGGAGTCGAACCAGTAAATGCATAATAGTACTGTTCGTTTTGCAGTCAACAACTTAACCCATTTCACCACAGTACACGCACACACGATTCGGCACAATGCTGCAAACAGCGCTGCTGGTAGCGCTGCTGCTGATCCTGAGGCATTATATATATACTTTATGGGGTCGGAGGTGTCTCCTTCTGCCTGTTACATACATTTTCGGTTTAAACAAAGTTATAATACCCTTCTACTCTATGAGTAGCGGGTATAAAAAGAAAAAGCTTAGGCTTAACTGGGAATCGAACCACTGGTCTGTCGGTTCAGGAGTTCATCGCTTTTCCACTGAGATACTGACGCTGTTTTCCAACAACTGCAAAAATTTGATTGTAAGGCATTCTTATTATTTCCTGTACAAATACAGAATTTGCGCTACAGGCAGCGCTGCTTACATCTACGGAAAATGTTAAGCTGAATAACTTCTGTGTTTATTATCCGATTGTTACCAAATTTTCAGAGATCATCTGGCTAGCTACAGTTATCATATAAACCGAAAATGAACAATATGGCACCAAAATTGCGCTTGTAATCAATATTTTTTTGATTTACAAGGGCGGAAGGGGTCGTGGCCAAAATCCAAAATAAACTTGATCAGTGTGCAATGATAACACTTTGTCACCAAATTTGGTAGTTCTAGCTCTTATAATAGCTGAGATCTAGATTTTCACCAAATCCATAAGGAAGGGACACCACTCAGACCAATATGTTCCGCAATAGGGTCCCGCTCTTACGGCTTATGCAAATACATTACTTCAATCCTCAAAAACTTGACAACCGAATCGAAATTCACCATAAAAAATGCAATAGAGTTCAATAATAAGAAAAATTACGAAACCATTAACGATGACGAAATACACTTTTTGACGTAGTATCACTGTTCCCTAGCATACCGTTAGACTTAGCTTTAGCAACCATAAAATCAAAATGGACCAAAAAAGACAACAACACCTGAACAAGCATTCATAGAAATAGTTAAGTTCTGCATCATGGAGAATAGATATTATGAATACGAGGATACAATTAACACACAGTTGAAAGGGATGCCAATTGGCTCCCCAGCTTCACCCATAATTGCAGACATTATCATGGAAGATTTATTTAAATATAGAAATAGTTAAGTTCTGCATCATTGAGAACAGCTATTTTAAATACGAGGATTCAATTTACTTACAGTTGAAAGGAATGCCAACGAGGTCCCCAGCTTCTCCCATAATTGCAGACATTGTTATGGAAGATTTATTGACAAACACCTTGAATAAATTCAAAACGAAACCACGACTACTAGTAAAATATGTCGATTACCTGTTTGCGATTACAAACTGCATCGAAACAGAAAATATACTTCGCGAACTAAATTCCTACCATAAAACAAGTAAGAAAGCTACATTCGAGTGTGCTCGACTGTAATATACCCGCTACCCAGCTCCTTGTACATCATTTATTTGCGAAACAAAAAAAAAACGGCTACAATCATATTTTGACCGTAAAAGGCTATGGACTTATAATATTTATGCAAAGTCAAAATATAAAATAAAAAAAAAAAACATTTTTGCACACATTTAATTTTTGATACGGGCGGGACTCGAACCCGTAAATGCATAATAGTACCGTTCGTTTTGCAGTCCACAACTTAACCCATTTCACCACCGTACACGCACACACGATTCGGCACAATGCTGCAAGCAGCGCTGCCGGCAGCGCTGCCGGCAGCGCTGCTTACAGCTGTGGAAAACGTTAAGCTGAATAATTTCTGTGTTTATTATCCGATTGTTACCAAATTTTCAGAGATCATCTGGCTAGCTATAGTTATCATGTAAACCGAAAATGAACAAAATTGCACTTGTTATCAATGTTTTTTCGATTTGCGGGGGCGGAAGGGGGCGTGGCCAAAATCCAAAATAAACTTGATCAGCGTGCAATAATAACACATATTGTCACCAAATTTGGTTGTCCTAGCTCTTATAATAGCTGAGATCTAGATTTTCACACGGACAAACAGACGGACAGACGGACATGGCTATATCGACTCGGCTGTTGATCCTGAGCCAGAATATATATACTTAATGGGGTCGGAGGTGTCTCCTTCTGCCTGTTAAATACATTTTCGGTTTGAACAAAGTTATAATACCCTTCTACTCTATGAGTAGCGGGTATAAATATAAAATTTACGATTGAAACGGAACAAAATAATAAGCTACCATATCTGCATTCATTAATCAATAGAGTAGGAAGAAAATTAAAACTTAAATGTTATAAGAAACCGATGGCATCTGGAAGACTTATTAACTATAACTCAAGACATCCAAAGACAATGATTATGAATACAGCAAGAGGCTGTATAAAACCAATGTTGGACATATCGGACAAAATGTACCATAAAAAAATGTACAACGACTTTTCAAAAACACTAATAAAAAACATATTACAAAATATAAAGAAACACCGAAAGAAAATAAAACAAGACAACCTAAAACACATAAATCTCTGGTCAATGTACCAATATTATTAGAAAGATTAGTGAGATCCAACAGATATAATAATGCAGAAATACAGATAGCACATACAACTTGCAACACACTAAAGTATTTTTACAATAATACGAAGTCAAAAATAAATTCACTCAACAAAAGTAATGTTATATATAAAATTCTTTGTAGTTGCAGTAATACAGAACCATGCAATGGTGTTTACGTGGGAACAACTAAACTAAAATTGAAAACAAGATTATCACAACACAAATCTGATTTTAAACTATGACACCAATGTACAACACAAAAAACAGCTCTCATGACCCACTGTGCAAACAAAAACCACTCTCCGAAGAAAGGAAATAGTTTTTTCTGATACGGACGTGTTAATATACGCTGCGCGAAATTTTGATTATCCTGGGGTCACCTAGCCAGAACCATTGGTGTTCGTGCAGTGTTCCATAGCGCTGGTGCGTGAGTGGTTTCAACACTATCGAGTCGTTATAAAAAAGCGCGTAAACAAAATAAAATAAAAGGAGTAATTATTGCAATCGGACTAACTTTGCAATTTTGCAACTTTCTGTTGTGGGTGGCCAGCTGTTAAATCACCTGTTGGTGGTGCCAACCTATCGCAGTGGGCGTTCTGGGCCGAGCGGCGTTGCCAGACAAACGGCGCTGCCAGACCTTCATTGGAGATCAGTTATGACGCGCAACCAGTTAAATTCAAATTTGAATTCATATTCGAATTTGTTTTTAGAGCGGACCCATTCTGGAAAGGGAGTTGGCACAAAGGTCGTGGACAGACCAAAAATCATCCTCTCACCTTTGCGGTACCTAAGTAGAGGCTCTGGTGTCCGATAAGAGGAGGAATAACCTCTAGCAGTCAACGCCTAGGGGAAATCTGTGGCCTACGTGTGGCTCACTTTTTAGAAAGCTGATCCGCTTGTTTCTTCATAAAAACTGGTGCGGTAATAGCGGTAAAGTCTCCGACTGGCTCGCCAGTCCGTCCTTTAGACCAATCGCCTTTTAAAAATGAAGACCTGCGGAGCTTACTGGGCTTGATGAACGTTAGGAAAACTCTGCCACCCAGACGGAGGCCCGGCAGACAAAAGACCGCAAAGCGGCGGCGTTTGCGTATGAAGCCAGAGGCCATTATACTCAAAAAAAAGTGGCGAAGCCTCGTACGCTGATATGCTTCGTACGCTGAAGGCCGGTTCCAACCTAAGCGACTTTGGAAAACAGGTTAACAAGATCTGAAGGACCCAAAAGGGCTACTCCTCGAGGTAGAGGGCAAAGCCACTGCCAGCGTCCCTGCTTTCAGAGGAATTATTGAGGAGTCACTTAAAGAAATGGCTGCGGTACGCACGGGGCGCAGCGAGCATGGTCATAAGGCAAAGGGTTGAGCAGCGCCACCAAGATGCCTTATCTGCAGCATCGACGTGGACAAGAACCCTGCGACAGGTGGTTTCGCATGCCCCACCTACAAAGCAAGCTCCAAAAAAGAAGCTAATAGACGTCAAAATGATGTTAGACCTCATTTACGTCATTCAGCTTAACGTCAACCATTGCGCAGCTGCACAGAACCTTTTGGCTCAGACAGCGAGGGACCGCAGTCCGGATGTACTGCTTCTGAGTGAACCATACCTTCCGGGTATAGATCCCTGCGTGGTGCTCGATGAACTAGGTAAGGCGGCTATCAAGTATCACACTAGCCTACCTGTGGAAGAGTGCAAAGCTATACCAATGCGCGGCATCGCATACGCGAAGATCAAAGGAGTGCACTTCTACAGCTGCTATGCTCCACCTCGCGACAGTCCGGAGCAATTCGAGAACATGCTTGGAGAGCTTGTTGACCATGCAAGGACCGCAGACCAGCAGTCATAGGAGGTGATCTCAATGCCTGGGCCACTGAATGGGGCAGTCGGACTTCCAACCCAAGAGTGCAGTGATCGAATTGCTAAACGACGGCCGCAAGCTGACCTTTAATAACGACAGAGGCTCGTCTTGCATCGATGTCACCTTTGTCAGCAGTGTCTTAGTGGCCAACGCAAACTGGATGGTGCAAGAGGACATAACCCTGAGCGACCATAACCTGATCTCGTTGAGTGTACGAACAAGGAGGCCGATGCCCAGACAGCGGAGATGTGCACTAGGGCCAGTAAGGGATATCAGAAAAGTGGATGAGGACATGTTGGCCTACCAGATCGAATCCATGGAGACCGCAAATGGACACGCGGAGACCATGGTGACATCGGTTATAAACATGCTTAAAGCAACATGCGATGCAGTGATGCCGAGGAAAACAAATGTGAAACGCAAGCCCCCTGTCTACTGATGGAGTGAGTGTCTCTTTACACCAGCTCCAAATGGAATGCCTAAGGGAAAGAAGACAAGCGCAGCGATCCAGAGGACAACCGCACCACGTCCAATACACGTATACGTAAAAAGCGAAGCGAGCTGAGCTAAAAAACAGCAAATCTGCAGCAAAGGCGAATGCATTTAAGGACTTGCTAGCAAGCGTTGACGACGACCCTTGACAAAAAAGTACGGAAAAAACTTAACGCCGCTGGTGGAGGAACCGCACAGGACACAGCCGCACTGGCTAGCATCATGTCGGAGCTATTTCGATGCCAACTCGCTCTACAAGCCCCGCCTCTGATTTCCGTGTATCACAGCATGTGAAGTCATCGAAGCACCGAAGAGGATCAAGCCGAACAAAGCTCCTGGCATTGATAGTATCCCTGGTATGATCTTTAAGGCCGCTGCCACCGCAAGACCCGAGGTCTTCAGGGAGGCTTTCCAACAGTGTCTTCTGGATGGAGTCTTCCCCACGCGGTGGAAATCAATAAAAGTAGTCCTTCTGCCGAAAGGCAAGGGCCCTGCAAACGAAGCAGACAGCTACCGCCCCTTATGTCTGCTGAACATTGTGAGCAAACTCTTTGAGCGCATTCTATACGTACGCATAGAAACAATCTCCGGGAGCCCCACAGGCCTTTAATGCCTGTATGGCTTTCGTAAGGGGAAAAGTACGCTCGACGCTCTTACAGCCGTAACTGAAGTAGCGAAGAATGCACTGGACGGCGACCGATGGTTAGACGCCAGTAAACAGTACTGTGCCGTATTTAACGTATTTAACTCAGCGGGATGGCCCAATATTCTCGGCGTAATGCGTAACATGGGGATACCCGGTTATCTACGAAGTGTAATTGGCAACTACTTCAGGAAACGCACACTGTTGTATGTAACTGAAGCTGGTCAAAGATGTCGCCAAGTCTCTGCAGGGGTTCCACAAGGGTCGGTACATGGACCGAACTTATGGAACATCATGTATGATGGGATCCTGAAGATTAGAAAGCCCAGAGGCGTGGTGCTGCACTGCTTCGCCAACGACGTAGCGGTAACAGGATTGAGAGCATGTAGGTCGAAGTGAAGGGAGAAATAAATATTTCAGCAGGAACGTTGAAGTACTTGGGAGTCCTAATACACCGTAAGGTCTCCTTTAAGGACCACGCAACGTATACCTGCAGAAAAGCGGCAATGACAGCTGCAGCGCTGGCAAGAATTATGCCCAACGTGGGAGGACCAAGATTGCCGGCAGGACTCTGCGTGCGGCGGTTACTAAGGCAACCCTGCTTTACGCTGCCCCTATCTGGAGCTTTGTTATAAGCAAAGTAACCTACTTGGCTAGTGCGCGGGCAGTATTACGGATAATGGCACTGAGACTAATCAGAGGCTTTTCAACCGTTTCGGATGACGCAGCGCATGCCCTTTCAGGCATTATACCCATTGACCTGGAGATAAAGGGCCAATATCTATCGCCAAAAGGTCTTAACCAAACGGAGATTCTCGAGTGGATTCGAGGAGTCTAGCAGACCAGGTGCAAGAGGCGTAGCGTGGGCGATGGACGTACCAGCTTATCCCTGACCTATCGGAATGGGCAGAGTGTGGCCACTAAGTGGTGGACTACCACATGACCCAGTTCCTAACGGACCATGGATGTTTCCGAGGGTACCTGTTTAGGTTCCACCAAGCGCAATGCCTCTATTGCAAAAACGCGGTGGAAACAGCAGAACACATCCTCCTGCACTGCTCCAGGTGCGCTGTGGAGAGGGTCCAACTGGAGTCGTTCGCTGGTACACCTCTCAGCCCAAATGGCCAGATTGGCGCTATGATGGCGAACAAAGACGATTAAAAAAAAAAAAAAAACCTACTCTCCGAATTTTGACGCAACAGCAATACTACAACAAGAACAACACTATGCTAAACGTTACACTCTCGAAATGCTACACATAATAAACACACCACCACCATATAGATTAAACTACAAAACGGATACAGAAAATTGCGCTCACATATATAGACATTTACTTACCAAGCCAGTTAACAACTCCGCGCCCGCAAGAGCAGACGTGATCAACAGCCGAGTCGATTGAGCCATGTCTGTCTATTCGTCTGTCTGTATGAACGTCAAGATCTCAGCTATTACAAAAGCTAGAGACACCAAATTCGGCAAGATGGTTCCTCTAAATTATGCGCAGATGACCTTTTTTAACATTTGGACTGCCACGCCCACCGCCCACGCAATCGACAATTTACGAATATTAAGGAAAGTATTGCAATTACAGACACCAATTTCGGCATGATAGTTCCTATAAATCATGCGTAGATAAAGTTTTTTAAAATTTGGGGTGCCACACCCACCGCCCACGTAAATCGATACTTTTTTATATTAAGGAAAGTATTATAGATACAGAAACCAAATTTGGCATGATGGTTTCTATTAAACATGCGCAGATGACGTTTATTTCAAACTTGAGGTGCCCCGCCCAACGCCCACGCAGCTTATATTTTATGACCTGAAAGCCACGACGAAGGATGAGGCCAAATATCAAAGTTTCGAACTGAAAACATTAGCCACCCTATATGCATTAGGAAGATTTAGAATTTATGTACAGGTAAAGAGATTTAAAATTGTTACGGACTGAAACGCATTAACGTTGAAGTTAAAAGAGTGGAATTAAACCCTCGGATTGCGAGATAGGCATTAGAACTATCAGAGTAAGATTTTCAGGTAGTTCATAAAGCAGGAAAGCAGATGGAGCATGTAGATTCATTAAGCAGAAATACGAACATATTAGTGATAAAAACTAATAGTTTTGAAGATACTTTAGTTATTTGTCAAGAAAAAGATGATAAAGATTAGGATAAGGATGATAAGATATTAGGAAGAAGTTAAAGAAAGCCGAAGATACAATTTTTTAAATGAGTAATGGTGTACTTTATAGAAAGACACATGATGGAAGATTGTAGTTTTGTGTGCCAGAAGAAATGGAATAAAAAAATGTTATAAAAATATCACATTGAATTAGGGCATTTAGGAAGAGATAAGGTTATTGATGCTAATGTTGTTTTCGAATATGAAAGAAAAAGTTGTTATAGGAATAGGAAATTGTTTGAGATGTGTGGCGTTTTTACCAAAGTCTGGAAAAAAAGAGATAACGGTAGATAACGGCAGGGTAAAGAAACATCTGTTTGTAATAATAGTCGGTTTCACTAAATATGTTAGGTTATATGCAACAAACACAACGAACACAAAAGAAGTAATTCAGCATTAAAGGATTATTTTAGATCATATAGCAGGCCGAAAATATAGTATCAGATAGGGGCAGCTATTTTACATCCGAAGATTTTGCAAAGTTTTGGGAGAATATATACAGGTTCACAGGCCAATGGATAGGTAGAAAGAGTCAATAGAATAGTAGGGCCTATGATCGCTAAATTAACTGACATTGAAAATAGATTGCATTGGGATGCAGTTATTGAAGACGTAGAATTTTCATTGAATAATACCAAACAAAGAAGTGTAGCGCAATCTCCGAGCAGGATGTTGTTTTGAATTGAGCAAAAGGGAAAAGTTTTTGATGAGTTAAGACAAAAATTAGAAGAGTGAAATTAAAGACTTGAAAGAAATTATAAAGAAATGAGCAGAATCGCAATTAAAAGCACAGAGTGATAATGAAACAAGAAAGAAAGGCTACCTTCGGCTCACCGAAGGTTTTATACCATTGCAGACATATATCAGAAATGATTCACAGCGATATCTTGAACAAGTAAGAAAGCTGCAGTCGAGTGTGCTCGACTGTAATATACCCGCTACCCAGCTGCTTGTACATAATTTATTTGCGGAACAAAAAAACGGCTACAATCTTATTTTGACCGCTATTATTTTGAGGCTATGGACTTATAATATTTATGCAAAGTCAAAATATAAAATAAAAAAAAAAAAAACATTTATGCACACATTTAATTTTTGATGCGGGCGGGACTCGAACCCGTAAATGCATAATAGTACTGTTCGTTTTTCAGTCCACAACTTAACCAATTTCACCACCGTACACGCACACACAATTCGGCACAATGCTGCAAGCAGCGCTACCGGCAGCGCTGCTTACAGCTATGGAAAACGTTAAGCTGAATAACTTCTGTGTTTATTATCGGATTGTTACCAAATTTTCAGAGATCATCTGGCTAGCTATAGTTATCATGTAAACCGAAAATGAACAATATGGCATCAAAATTGCACTTGTTATCAATGTTTTTTCGATTTGCGGGGGCGGAAGGGGGCGTGGCCAAAATCCAAAATAAACTTGATCAGCGTGCAATAATAACAAATATTGTCACCAAATTTGGTTGTCCTAGCTCTTATAATAGCTGAGATCTAGATTTTCACACGGACAGACAGACGGACAGACGGACATGGCTATATCGACTCGGCTGTTGATCCTGAGCCAGAATATATATACTTTATGGGGTCGGAGGTGTCTCCTTCTGCCTGTTAAATACATTTTCGGTTTGAACAAAGTTATAATACCCTTCTACTCTATGAGTAGCGGGTATAAAAATACCATAATCGGCCGATAGGTTCAATGGCAGCTATACGATATATCGATCTGATTTTGATTAAATTTGCACAGCTTTGATGGGATATACTAAGACATAGATTGCGAAAGTGTCTTGCCGATATCTTTAAAAATAACAAATATCGGGCAATAGGGTATATGACAGCTATACGATATATCGGTCCGATTTTGATAAAACTCTCACAGCTTTAAATAGACATATTAAGGACATAGACTGCAAAAGTTTCTTGGCAATATCTTGAAAAATTACAAAAATCGGCCGATAGGTTCTATGGAAGCTATACGATACATAGGTCCGATCCGGCTCGTTCCGACTTATTTACAGCCTGCAGCAATAAGAAGCATGTATACCAAGTTTCATCAAGATAGCTCTAAAACTGAGAGACTAGTTTGCGTTGCATGGCTAGTTTGACTCCCCTATAAGTAAGTTGTTGTTTCCGTCCTTAATGGGAAGGAAGCATACAAACCCATAAAGACTAACACTTATACAGCTGAAGAAAGCGCACAGCGCAGAATAGGTAAATTGAAACTAAAGACAGAATACTGAAATCCTGAAAAATTCCATAGTTCCTTCTTTGTAACACGAGTTAAATCTCTGTATTGATTTTTGGGTAATTTTTGAAATATTTTCTAAAGAACTTTCCAAATCCAACGTAGAACAACACGCTTTAACTAAAGATCAACAGTCAACACTGGTGATCAATTGCTTTCCCTCGTTTCCTAGGGAAGGTTTAGAAAAAAACAATCTAGAAACGCATTCTTTTACTAAAAACAAGTACGAAAGCTACATTACCCAGCTGCTCGTACATCAAAACAAGTAAGAACGGCTACAGTCAAGTGTTAACTGTATAAGACCATGGATTTTTTAAGGTTATGTAAAAAATTAGATTAGAAAACTGTTATTGGTGAACGTGTTTTTCAAAGAAAAATAATAAACAACACGTACAATTTTCAGTTAGACGCCAAGCAGTCCAAGCAGTTGAAAAAAAAACACTGCATGGAAAAAACACTGATTGCTTGCTTGCAGTGGGCGCAGTGCAAATCTATATGAAACGTTGAATAACTTTTATGTTCATTTTCCGATCGGAACCAAATTTTTAGCGATCGTTTAGGTGGTGATTGTTATCATTCACGCCAAAACTGAATACTCTTACTTTATTATTGCGCTCACTATACGGTTTATCGATTTGCGGGGGCGGAAGAAGGCGTGTCCCAAATTTAAATACAAAATTTTACAGCGTATGATTCACATAAGTGTTGTCACCAAATTTGGTGGTTCCAGCTTTCTTAGTTTCTATGACATAGGCGCTTACAATACGCTTTTTCGATTTGCGGGGGCGGAAGTAGGCGTGGGCAAAATCCAAAATAAGCTTGATCAGCGTGCAATAATAACACATATTGTCATCAAATTTGGTAGTCGTAGCTCTTATAATAGCTGAGATCTAGATTTTCACACGGACAGACAGACGGACAGACGGACATGGCTATATCGACTCGGCTGTTGATCCTGAGCCAGAATATATATACTTTATGGGGTCGGAGGTGTCTCCTTCTGCCTGTTAAATACATTTTCGGTTTGAACAAAGTTATAATACCCTTCTACTCTATGAGTAGCGGGTATAAAAATACCATAATCGGCCGATAGGTTCAATGGCAGCTATACGATATATCGATCTGATTTTGATTAAATTTGCACAGCTTTGATGGGATATACTAAGACATAAATTGCGAAAGTGTCTTGCCGATATCTTTAAAAATAACAAATATCGGGCAATAGGGTATATGACAGCTATACGATATATCGGTCCGATTTTGATAAAACTCTCACAGCTTTAAATAGACATATTAAGGACATAGACTGCAAAAGTTTCTTGGCAATATCTTGAAAAATTACAAAAATCGGCCGATAGGTTCTATGGAAGCTATACGATACATAGGTCCGATCCGGCTCGTTCCGACTTATTTACAGCCTGCAGCAATAAGAAGCATGTATACCAAGTTTCATCAAGATAGCTCTAAAACTGAGAGACTAGTTTGCGTTGCATGGCTAGTTTGACTCCCCTATTGATGCTGATTAAGAATATAAATACTTTATAGGGTCGGAAATGTCTCCCAAGGTGCGTTGCAAACTTTTGGCCAAAATTAATATACCATCTGCAATGGTATAAAAGGGAGAATAGTAAGAAGAAACAAAGTACGCAGTACAGAGCAGGAGATTACATTCTGGTTAAGAATTTCGATAGTACAGAAGGAGTTGCTAGAAAGCTAATACTTAAACATAAGGGTCCATATGTAATAGAGAAGGTAAAAAATTATAGGTTTTTGATTAAAGATGTTGATGGCTTTCAATTGGAACGTAATCCATATCAAGGTGTTTGGAGTAGTCAAAAAATTAAACATTGGATAGGGAGTAGAAAATGAATTTGTATAATTAAGTATAAGAAAATTTTAAAAAAACAACATACACATTGTATATAAGTTTGTTATATGAACATTGTATATAAGTTTGTTATATCAACATTGTATATAAACATTATGCGTAAGTTGTTGTTTCCGTCCTTAATGGGAAGGAAGCATACAAACCCATAAAGACTAACACTTATACAGCTGATGAAAGCGCACAGCGCAGAATAGGTAAATTGAAACTAAAGACAGAATACTGAAATCCTGAAAAATTCCATAGTTCCTTCTTTGTAACACGAGTTAAATCTCTGTATTGATTTTTGGGTAATTTTTGAAATATTTTCTAAAGAACTTTCCAAATCCAACGTAGAACAACACGCTTTAACTAAAGATCAACAGTCAAAACTGGTGATCAATTGCTTTCCCTCGTTTCCTAGGGAAGGTTTAGAAAAAACAATCTAGAAACGCATTCTTTTACTAAAAACAAGTACGAAAGCTACATTACCCAGCTGCTCGTACATCAAAACAAGTAAGAACGGCTACAGTCAAGTGTTAACTGTATAAGACCATGGATTTTTTAAGGTTATGTAAAAATTAGATTAGAAAACTGTTATTGGTGAACGTGTTTTTCAAAGAAAAATAATAAACAACACGTACAATTTTCAGTTAGACGCCAAGCAGTCCAAGCAGTTGAAAAAAAAACACTGCATGGAAAAAACACTGATTGCTTGCTTGCAGTGGGCGCAGTGCAAATCTATATGAAACGTTGAATAACTTTTATGTTCATTTTCCGATCGGAACCAAATTTTCAGCGATCGTTTAGGTGGTGATTGTTATCATTCACGCCAAAACTGAATACTCTTACTTTATTATTGCGCTCACTATACGGTTTATCGATTTGCGGGGGCGGAAGAAGGCGTGTCCCAAATTTAAATACAAAATTTTACAGCGTATGATTCACATAAGTGTTGTCACCAAATTTGGTGGGTCCAGCTTTCTTAGTTTCTATGACATAGGCGCTTACAATACGCTTTTTCGATTTGCGGGGGCGGTGGTAGGCGTGGGCAAAATCCATAAGCTTGATCAGCGTGCAATAATAACACATATTGTCATCAAATTTGGTAGTCGTAGCTCTTATAATAGCTGAGATCTAGATTTTCACACGGACAGACAGACGGACATGGCTATATCGACTCGGCTGTTGATCCTGAGCCAGAATATATACACTTTATGGGGTCTGCCATGTCTCCATCTGCCTGTTACATACTTTTGCACAAACTTAGTATACCAATTTTGACCATTTTTAATGGTCGAATGGTATAAAAAGTTAGCTCTAACAACGATATAACGAGAATAGTCAAAAGGACTTCCAGTCAGTTTAAACTTTATAAAATATCTTAAACCCATCAATTCACAAGAATACCAAGGATGCCTATTGCAGTTACCTGGGTAAGCATAGGAAAACATTGATCAAAAAAGGAATTAATAGATTAATAACAAGTAAGAAAGCTACAGTCGAGTGTGCTCGACTGTAATATACCCGCTACCCAGCTGCTTGTACATAATTTATTTGCGGAACAAAAAATGGGCTACAATCATATTTTGATGGCGTTTTATGCACGACAACGATCCTAAGCACACTTCACGGCTTATGAAAAGTTGCCTTTAGGAGCATCAAGTTGTTACGCTGAAGTGGCCAGCTCAGTCACCGGACCTCAATCCGATAGAGAATCTCTAGAATGATGTTGAGCAGCACATTCGCACCAAAAATCTGGGCAGTTTGAATGATTTGTGGATAGTTATCCGAGAAGCGTGGTACAGTATTCCGCAGAACAGATGCGCTGCTTTAGTGGAGAGTCAGCACAGAAGATTGGATGTAGTTATCAAAAACAAAGGATATCCAACAAAATATTAGTCCCCTTTCTTATGTTTTCTCATTCTACTTAATAAATTAATAAAAAAAAGATTAAGTGTGCTAAACTT